>SJYT01057169.1:424067-625052 GCA_006410635.1 Cephalophus harveyi
ATATGGAAATATAATTTAAATGTTCAATCCTAAAATTGAAAATGAACTGAAATAAATGAATTCCATCATTCATCAAAATGAAAACATAACCACATAAACAATTACTCATTATTTCAAGTAAACATATAACACAGAATTCTGACCATCAACCCTCCTTAACAGAAAGCATTCTAAGGGTAAAAGATCTCAAATTTATTTTAAACGACAGTCATTAATTTTATTATTAGCTGTAATATTAGTAATGCTGTATAAAAACAGCTTTCAAATCAAATAGTAAATAGATTAAATCAAATAAATAATGTGTTAATGGTCTTAGGAATCAAGATTTTCAGTTAAAGATAAAGACATATAATTATGAGACCAAACAAGTTAAAAACAAAAACTATATTTACTAAGTAGTTTACAAGCCACAACACACTAGGAGCAAGGAGGAAGGTCTGTCTCTAACGCAGTTCATTACCAACAGGAGCCAAAGTCTCCTAAAGAAAGGGCTGGTTTCCAGTCTCAGACAGAAAAGGTTCACTTTGTGCGTGGGACACCTTGTTCTGGCAGAGAGAAAGAAAGCTTTCAAAACATAAAGTTATACAGGAACACTGGTTGAACAACACCAAGAACAAAGTTCTCTCAAAGCTGTGAGAGACTGCACATCAAAAAAAATAATGATTGTAGTTGACTAAATACACTGAACCTAGGAAATCCCATATTCTATACTAATATTCAACGAAAGAAAAAGCTGAGACTTCTCTGGTGGTCCAGTGGTTAAGACTGTGCTTCCAGTGCAGAGGGTAGGGTTCAATCCCTGATCAAGGAACTAAGATCCCACATGTTGCATGGCCAAAAAAATAAAAGCCAGGTGTAGGCAAGGATAAAGTTGGAGTTTGGGATTAACACATATGCGCTTCCATACATAAAATAGATAACCAATAAGAATCTACCGTATAGCACAGGGAACTACACTCAATATTATGTTAAGAATCTATAATAGAACAGAATCTGAAAAAGAATGTATATATATGTATGCATGGGCTGTATACCTGAAACTAACACAACCTTGTTAATTAACTACAATAAAAATTTTTTTAAAAGAATAGAAAAAACCTGGGGGGGGGGGGAACCACCTCATTTGTCATCATTTGAAATAGCTATGAAACCAACTCCTTACCTTAAAAAAAATGTCAATTACAGAAAAAAACTTATGTACATATCCTGCCTTTTCAGAAGATCTAAATAGGCCCTGGGGATAAGGGAAAGCTCAACTTTACAGAAGAACACTGGTTAACAAAGGAGGAAGGAATACGAAACCTAGAAAACATTCCGTAACTTCTAATGAAATCACTGATTCAAGCAAGAATTATCAACTGTTGTCAAAACCAAGAGGTAAACAGTTTACAGGAACTAAAGTGACAACGTATTTTCTTTAATTCTACTCTAGTGTCCAACAAGATTCTGTATACAATAAAAACAAAATCCAAAAATATTAATTTCGATTATTATTTACATGTTATTAATATTTTCATTATTTTGTCTTGGAAAAAAACAAGATAAAAGGCAGTAGGCTAAATTAAGGAGGGTCGACAAGCTACAAACTGCCTGCCACAAAGTCCTGTATATTCTTTATTATATGGCAGGACAAACTTATGACCTTCGATACATCTCATCTGCCAATACAAAGAGGGGACATGCCTGGCGAGGTGATTCACAGCGTCTGCTAGTTTAAAACAAAACCCTTCCTCAGCAGTCCCCATCTTCCCTGATCGCAAGAGAACAGTCCCCATGGGATTTCACAGAGCCCCAAGGACAAGTCCTTGACAACCTCTCCTATTAAACGTGTCAACCTGCTTTCTAGGGCATTTATTACAATGTCCTTCAATACAGGTTAATGGGATGAGGCCAAAAACCAGTTCAACTGAAGCAGTTGTACTGGGAGCTAATTTGATCCAGTCCAGAGATACAATTCTGAAGGTCTGACCTGATATAGGGAAAGATCTCTAAGGATCTAGAATCCAACTCAACACACTCCATTCAGATAAACACATGGCAGGCTTAGATTTCCTCTGGGAGGCCCAGTTTGGAATACACAGCTCTCTGACGCCTAAATTCTCAAACTGACATTCATGCCGTTGCAATAGATTATTTTTCTTTCTTGAAACAAAAATGCAAACAGAAAAGGGCTTCCATGATCCTGCTACAAATAGCCTTACTTTTTCTCTTATTCCAATTTAAAACACGAACACATACACACAAACATACACACACATGTGTGGGTGCGTGCTAAACCACTTCAGTCACATCCGACTCTTTGTGAGCCTACAGACTGTAGCCCGCTCCTCTGTCCATGGGATTCTCCAGGCAAGAATACTGGAGTGGGTTGCCATGACCTCCTCCAAGGGATCTTTCTGACCCAGGGATCGAACCCAGGTCTGCACTGTAGATAGCTTCATTACTGTCTGAGCCACTAAAAACAACGATAGGCACTAAAAGAGATCACTAATATCCTAATAGCTAAAAATGTAACTAACCTGCCCAAATTACACAACTAGGAACCAGAGCACCGGGAAGAGGGCTTTAAGCAACCTGACTTGAGAGAACAGGACATCCAACACTACTCTCTACAGCTCCCCACAGCACACCCGCCTGCAGAACTGTGCATGCTGCCCCCAGCTGGCACAAAGATGGGCCCTAACTTGCCTACCTAACAGTGAGCCAAGACCGCTGCGCAGAAGCCACGGCTCAGTCAGCCGTGGGAACGCCTGCCTCGCTACACGGCTCTGGGCTTCAGGGGGACAAGTGTCTATTTCTAAAGCCAGCGGGTAAGAACAAGTCTATGAGCCCTGAAGATTCCAGTCATATATCAAATAAGACACAGAATCATAAATGAGGATAATCCCCCTCCTCACCCTACTTCCCCAACTGTTCTCATGTACAAGCTAGTCCAAGCATGGCAAATAAAACGAGTCCTGGGTTTTATTCTTCCCAGCAACGTCTTACTCTTGCTGACAACTCTTGCTGATAAACAAGCCTTTACTTTGGTACAGGTTCTGGACGACCTTTGATCAAATTACACTTCAGGCCTGCAAGAAGGGCCTTCTTCATATGTGTACATGCATATACATACATACACATATACATACACACATACAAATTGTGCCAGTAACCTAACTGTTTCTAAATCTGTGTGCACTGCTGACAAATGACGATTACACATATTCTGAAAAGGACAGAAAATTCCTCATCTTGAAAGTCTGCAACCAACATCTCAGCCCAGAAATTACAGCCACTGCTCCTTATCCAAGAGTGAAAACTCAACGGTTGCCTTTGCTCAAATGAAGTCACAGACTTGTGATTTCCTGTTCTTCACATCTGCTTTACAAGATGTTGAAAAAGGGGAAAAAGTGGGTGCTGAATGCTACCTGCCCTCCAAAGCCTTCACCTGCTTCATCCACAAAAAGCCTGGCTGTGGTTTATGATCCAGTAATAAACAGCTGAGCAGGCTGAGTGTGCATGCTGTCTAACCTACTAGTTAGGTTTTGTTTTCTACTCTAGTCTCAAGTAGAAACAAAAAAAGATCACTATCCACGCCTTAAAAAGTCTTTGTCTCATGCAGTCTTGAAGCTTCCAGCTCATGATGTTTATAAATGTGTAAACAGCTAGTGGGAACCTGCTGTACAGCCCAGGGAGCTCAGCTTGGTGCTCTGTGATGACCCGGAAGGCTGGGATGGGGGATGGGAGGGAGGCTTAACAGAGATGGGATGTGTGTATACATGTGGCCGACTCACTGTGTTGTACAGCAGAAACCAACACGACATTGCAAAGCAATTATACTTCCGTAAAAAATAAAAGATCAAACCACAAATAAATAAACAAAAGTGAGTAACCCCTGGCGGCTCAGATGATAAAGAATCTGCCTACAAATGCAAGAGATGTGGGTTTGATGCCTGGGTCGAGAAGATCCCCTGGAGAAGGAAATGGCAGCCCACTACAGTATTCCTGCCTGGAGAATTCCACGGACAGAGGAGACATGACTTAGTGAGTGAATAACAACAATCTAAGAAAAAACAAAAAAGAAGAGTAAGCCCTCTGGACAGACCCCTTTCATGGACAAGGACTTGAAACAGGGCATCGAGGTAATCAAGGGAAGCTTCGCTGCTCAGCCACGCCTCCATCACAGGTCCACGGGCCTCCACCACTGGTTCAAGATCACAGGAAAAAGGATGGATGTGAAATCCTTTTACTCTTTTGAAAAGAAAAAAAGCTGACCCGCACTACCCAAGTAAAGTACCACCCAGAGGAAAGCCCAGAACCAGTGTTTCGGGGGGGGGGGGGGGCGGGGCAGAACAGGGGTGCTAACAGGTTTGACTTCATAATGCTCCGCTACTTCAATCCATCAAGAAATCTATTAAAGATTCTGCCACAACCCAGGTCGAAACCATGTAGTTTTGCTCTGGGTCACTTTCCTGCCCAAATGCAGCTGCTGTGAGGACGGTCCAAGGAGGCGGTGACGGCTGCCAAAGATGAATGTCAATTAAGGAAAAGGACACACGCAGCATGAAAAGCAGCCCAAGTGAGCAAGTCTGGCTAAGAAACACAGCAACAGGAAATTAATACGGCTGCTCCGCCTAAAGAGAAAACGTTAAATGAGAAACACCATGCCTTCTCACAGTGCTCACTTCTCCTCTGTTACGTGCTTTTGTCACCTAGGTGATTGCTCATCCAATGGTTGACATAAAAATAAAAGCACTTATTAAGAAATCAAATCCTATTAGAAAAGCCAAAACAGGAAGCCACTGCGGCAATTCACATTCGAATAGCATTTCTGATTATCAATTTTTGATAAATGGTCTGACGTGCATGGCTAACATATGCTGTTTTTTCCAGAAAACTCTGTCTTTATGAATAAATGTGACTTAATATTCTTAAAATGGTATGCAACTGTTTAAAACATCAGACTGAAAAAATGCCAAGTTCATGCCACGATTAGATTCAGAAAATAGCTTGCATTAGGTGGAATGAAACGTGAAGGAAGGGAGGTAGGGTTAGAAGGAAGGGAGAAATTCACGTTCAAATGTGTTCATACACACACGCACACCACTCCACATGCCACTAACCATGCTGCAGGAAAAGAGATTAATTAGATCATTTCTGGAAAGTGCTCTGAATTCTTTGGAAGAAGGTGCGATATAAACAGAAGGTATCCGTTTTCTTATTATTCTAAAAGGCATTTCCACTCACTTCCAGATGAAGTATAACTAATATCCAGTTTGCTTTCTTTTAACAATGAAAATGAATCAAATCAGAAGTCTCTTTAGAACTTCTATTAAGCAGACACCAATTCCCTATTCACCAACTCCAATGCTTATACGATTACCACTTTTTAAACAAGTGCCTCAAGTCATGATTTCTTGCCAAACTAAATTACTATCAATTTAATTACAGGCATAGAGGTATTGCTCACTTGTGAAAATTACGCCCTCCTCACCAAGACTATCAGGCACATTTATTGATGACCTAGCCCAAGTAACACAGAGAAGCATGGAACACAGTGCCTGACCTCAAGAAGCTTGCAGCTGAAGGGAGATGGCACAGGAGCTATGAAAAGTAATGAACAGACGCCTCAGTTAAAGCAGTCTGGAGTCCAGAAGGGGGAGCTCTTATGCCCGACAAGGAAAGCAGGTGGTGGCTGGTGGCGAGTCCCTCAGGGTCTCTTTGCGACCCTATGGAGTACAGCCCCCAGGCTTCTCTGTCCTTGGGATTCTCCAAGCAAGAACACTGGAGTGGGTTGCCATGCCCTCCTCCAGGGAATCTTCCCAACCCAGAGATGGAACCTGTGTCTCTTATGTCTCCCGCATGGGCAGGCGGGTTCTTTGCCACTAGTGCCATCTAGGAAGCCCCACAAGGAAAGAAGAGCCCAACACAAAGAAGAAGACTTCCTCTTCTAGACTGGCAAGAGCTCAGCCAATGAGAGACTGTCACAATCTAGCCAACCAAAAGCCAGTACACTAACCTGTCTTTAAAAGAGGTACCCTGGACTACGTGGTGGCACACCAGATAAGAATCCTCCTGCCAACACAGTGGACACAGGCTGGATCTCTGGTCCAGGAAGATCCCACGTATCTTGCAGCAACCAAGGCCAAGAGCCACAACTACTGAACCTGTGCTCGAGCTGAACCTGTGCTCGAGCTGAACCTGTGCCCGAGCGCCTGCGTTCCACAAGAGAAGCCCATGCACCCCAACAACGAGCAGCCCCCGCTCACCGCACCGAAGACCCAGCACAGCCAAAGCTGACTAATTAATCAAAAAAACTCTTTGCTGATCCCAAATAAACTCATTTTTACTGGAGAAATAACTGGCAGCCTATTTGTTTTAGGTCAAGAACTAAAACAGAAAAACTATCCACCAACATCATCTCTGACCAGCACTGTGGCTGGGGCTGGGTGTCAGGCGCTCTCCGAAGAATCTTCCTCAAAGTCCAGACCTTCCTTCAAAAAGCTCTAAATCGATTTCTAAAATGGTTCTGCAGTCCAGGGAAGCTGCACTCGAAGCACAGCGCGCTCTGCTGGCTCCTGAGCACGCTGCCACCTACCCCTGGGACACAGTCATCACTGCCACCTCGGATGCCTCTACTCTAACAGAACTCAGTCTGTGCCTTTGGCTGGAGCGTGTGGAGGTGGTGTAGAGGCTGCTTTCATCCTAAGCCAAGGTGCCATCAAAGTGCTCAGATTTGCTGAAATTATTCTGCCTCTTTCAAAATCAGCAGGTTGTCACTTATCCCTGATACCCGGGCCTGGCTCCTCACAGCTCCTATTCCACTTCTAATTTGCTTTTTCCTAATCTCCTGTGGGCTGGCAAACTCAGAAATCCTTCTTAAGATTAGTGTGCACTGAAGGGTCTCTCGCGTAAGTTTCTGACACATTTCAAATACTTTCTTGCCTTTCTCTGCCTTCTGACCTGTGCTCAAAGGCCCCCCATTTGAGTGCGCAGCTATTTCCTAGGTAGCTATCAAACTCACCTGTCTCAGTCTCACCTCTCCACTCACAAATGCCTGATTTAAAAGAACAGTTAAGTATGAAAATGGAGAAAATGAGGAGCAGTACTGGGTGGCGGGAGAGGGGGAGGACCCACTATCTAAACAATGGAAATTTCACCTAGTTTTTGCTACTGATCCATACAAAATGAGACAGAAGTGGCCAATACCTGCACATCTCATGGTAATATGCTTTTACGATAAATAGAATTTGCCACAAAGAAGTACAAATGAAAATTAAATGCAGGTTGGCTTCAAGTGGCAAAAATAATCAAAAATTTCTCAACTCCAGGATTGGGAAGAAACTAGAGCATATGGTTTAAGCTTTAACAAGAATGCTATGAGTCCCACAGACACTCCAGCTACCATTCATCTGCAAAAGCCATGGACATCCCAAGCATGAAACCTCCATTCATCCAAGAGATATATCAAAATGAAGAAAGGGCAACCAGTGGTCAAATGCACTGATGAGAAGCAATACAGATCAGAAAAAGCATTGGGTTTAATCTAAATATAGCCTAGTCATGGGGTCGCAAAGAGTCGGACGTGACTGAGCGACTGAACTGAACTGAACAGGGACAAAGTGGACCTTGAAAAGATAGTATAATAATAAATCCATAATCTGAAATTAAAATCCCAAGTCATGGAAACTTTTAAAACAAACATTCTCCTAAATATCTATTATGACAACGAAGAAAATAAAACTTTAATTAAAAACCTATACAAAAATATAACATTACATAGCAAAACACAGAGGATACAGCCAAATTTATACCCAAAGGAAAATGTATAGCCTTACATGATTTCATTTTTCTACAAAAAACAAAATAATCAAAAATTTTTAAATATCAAAAAAGAGAATAAGTAAATAAGACATAAGAAGAAATTAATACTTTGAAAACAAAGATAAACACAAGACTTGAAGGTATATATAGAGGAATAAAAGAAGAGCAAAACTTTAATACAACTAACAATAGAGGGAAAATATAAATACGCAAAATTAACAAAGGGAAAGATGAAGAATCTGCATCTTTTGGGTAGTTTTCCAACCTTTTTCTTCTTTAACTCACTTAGACTAAGGAACTCAAAGCTTATGAAACATGGTTCCTCCTTCCATGGAAAAATTAAAAAATAGGAAAGAAATGAAATCATTTCACCTCTGCTTAAAATAAACAGGCCCATTTTATCCAAAGGCCTGTACCTATAAAGGTACAGGCCTTGATAGGTAAGGCCTATAAGTAAAAAGATCTAACAAACATAAAAAGATAATTTAACAAACATAATAAAATATATTGATCATAGTGAACCCAATCTTAAAGAAATTTATCATTTATACATTTAAAAAAACCCAAAGAACATCAATGATTGAAAACCACTACCCAACTCAAGCCAAACTGAGGACCCTGACTGACAACAGAGCTCTTCCTAAAAATTACAGACCTCACGGGAATACTGACCAATAATTTCCAATTCATCCACATAAGAATCAAGTTTTGGTGACCTAATAAGTTACTAACAAGAAACTGTTAGGTATAAAAACAAAAACTGACAGAATTGTCTACCCAGAGAACTGTGATCCCAGAGAACTGTGAACCATATGACCAGAATAATTACAAAGACATGGATTCTTTAGTTAAGCTTCTGGCCTCCTAGAACAAAGAGGGGTATCTGAGAATTACTGTCCAAAAGCAGAAGACTCAAACTGGAAGTTTTCTAAGGAGGGAACCTTCCAGAAGATACTGAGCATGGCTGCTTACGGGGATCCGTATCCAGACCTCTGATTTCTGCATGTGTGTGTCTCTAACACGGGTTTGCCTGACAAAGTGCCCGCTGTACACCCCTCCATGACTCCCCTCTTCTGTCCCACCTCCTTATCACAACTGTTCTTCCCTTTCACACCAGCAAGACACACCCAGTACCCATCCTGACTTCTCTATGGTGCACTCAGGATGCCAAGCAAGAGACATTTTCCATATTTGGTTTAAATCTAAGGGTCCCCAATCAGGTCAACTCTCTGCCTTTCTCTTCTGGCACATATTTCTGCTCTGGGCAAATCTGATGACAGACTCTGGGTATTCGGTCCTGTGTTGGGAGGCTCTGGATTCAGATATACCAGAGGGTCTTGACAACAAGGCAAGCAGATGGATGGCACATGTTGAAGACTGTCTCCTATTTCAAGGTGGCAAAGGCACTCTCCCCACCGCTCCCCTCTAACTACCTTAGACCTGGGAAATGGAAGCGATGGAGATGACAGAGGAATAGATATTAATATACCTGTTTAAACTGAAGAACGAAGGCAGATGGTTTAAAACTAAAAGCCTACATTTTCTCACTGGAATGACAATAATTCTACAGCTCCGTGGTTTTTAACTATACATACACACACACGCACACAGAGACAAAACTACATTTAAAGTCAATAATATAGAAATGCACTCTCAGCCTTCCCAGTGTGTATGGAATTTTAAAAGTGTCTTTTAAAGTGAAACACAACAGGTATCATTGATAGACATCTGACACGTCAGGGTAAAGTCTTTTTGGTAAACTTCCCAGAAACTGAGAAAGTGAAAGGTTCCAGTAACTTGAGTAACAAGGGACTTGTGGACGTTGCTGCTGCTGCTAAGCCGCTTCAGTCGTGTCCGACTCTGTGCAACCCCATAGACGGCAGCCCACTAGGCTCCTCTGTCCCTGGGACGTTGCGGGGTCTCCAATTCTCAACCCTCAACAAAATGGAAGGAGGACTGGGTCTCAGCTGGTCACCACACAGAGTGTTAGAGATTTGTGTAAGAGATCATCACGTGACTTTTCGCTCATCTCCGAAAACCGCTCTGACGAATGAAAGGCTGTGGCTGAAGCAGCCCTCCTTCCATGGCCATCAACTCATATAATAAGTGAAAAGATCCATCAAGGGGAAATCTGTGCCCCCCGATGATGTCCCTGTTTTATTAAATATGTTTTATTAAATGGCATGTCTCTGAAAGCACTTCTAATGTTTAATAGTTATCAAAATGCACACTTCTGAACTTCCCTGGGGGTCCAACAGTTAAGAGCCCGCCTGCCAAAGCAGGGGACACAGTTCAGTCCCTGGTCTGGGAGGCCTCCACGGGCTGTGGAGCAACTAAGCCCGTGAGCCACGGCTACTGAGCCAGCGCTCGAGAGCCCACGCTCCACAGCAAGAGAGCCCGCCACAGAGGGGAACCCGCGGGCCACAGCAGCGACCAGCCCCCACCCGCCACAATCAGAGAAAGCAACAAAACCCAGAACAAAAAGCAAATAAATCATACACTGTTTAAAAAAGAAAGAATACCTACCAAATTTTTTTAAGTGTATACTTCTATTGCTTTAAAGTATGTACCACAAATAAGTATGACGGCACTCACTCTGGTAGAAATTTTCTTAACGATCACAGCCTCATGGTTATAAGCAAACAGTCTTAATTACATTTAAATTTATTTGCATGATTTTATTATAAGGCATTATGATAAGATGATCAAAGAAAAACAACCAAGCACAGAAAAACATATTAAACTAGGGAAAACTTCTGTAGGGCAAACTGGATACACAAGTTCAAGGAAAAAAGAGAACAGTGCAAAATTTCAGACAGTAAATAAATTTCATTTATTTTTGCATGAATGGTGGTGGATTTTGAATCCCTATGGTTTTACATTTTACTGGATTCATGTAAAGGAGTGATTTTCTTTCAAAATGTCAGTATTTGAAATCCATCAAAAATGACACCTTGTGCAAATATTAAATACATAACAAAACATAGATACCAACTTACAAATGTTCAAGGAATGCAGAGCTCTGAAAATTTCTTGGGCAGGTGTGCAAGTGCAGAGTCAGAAGGCCCTGCCCTCTACTTCCCAGCAGGGCCACGGCTTGTGGCAGGCCTGCCTGCCAGGGTCCAGTGGCTCCTCTCTGGCGCCCTGCTCCCTGCTGGTAGGTGCTTCAAATAAACTGGTCTCTGAAACCCTTTGTTTACTCTCATACCTGTTTCCCAACTGCCTGCCACAATGGCAAACAACAGTCATGCAAAAAAGTGCTGATTTTCAAAATGGTATCAAATTATATTTGCCAAAGGTCTGAGAGCCCTTCCTTACTCTTTGAGAACTTGTTCCAGCCGAATATTTATCAGACACAGGAGAGCAGATGGGCTGAACTTCAGACTAGATGAAGAGAGGCCAGGAGATGAGCTCTTCGCCCCTTGAGTTCCAGGACTGACCTTTGATAAACCCTCATGCCCGTGTCCATCCATTTAAAAATAAATGCGGATGAGACCAGGACTCTGATCCTGCTGCAAAAGCGGCCTCAAGAAAATGAATCCTTTCCTGGAGAAGCATTTGCAGCTCCAAGAGGAAAGAAATGCTCAACAATGGGACAAGAAACGATTTTCAGCAATCATTTATTCTAGTGTATTCTCTGCCCCGAGATAAAACCAGAACCAACCGATTCCACGCAGAGCTGCAGGCTGCACCCGTATTTCACCATCATGAGTGGAAAGTCTAGAGGTTCAGAACAGAAACGATTCTTACAGCTCCACAGCCTCCCTCATCATGGGAAGCGGTCAGACCCCACCCCATCCCTCAGCCTCTGCCATCCTCCTGGGATGCCTTCCACACACCTCGAAAGTGTGGGTGGCTAGTCCAGTGAGCCCCTGCACTATTTATTTTAAATCATTTTAAAATGTGTTCATTTAAAACATGTGGCCGCCTGTCTGTACATACACATTCATTCCTATCCAGGGCACATGCATGTACACAAAGTCGCTACATCAATTATTTTAACTAATTCAACATCCAAAGGTGAAAGAAAAAAATCACTACTAAGACTTCCAGTAAGTGTCCAACTCGTCCACGTTTTCACTGCAGAACATTTATTTCACCCCGTCACACACTCAGGTCTACAGAGCCAAGGCGGAGCAGAGCAGGAGTCTTAGTGAAGAGACAAGGAAACCATTCCTCCTGTACCTCTCTTTCCTTCTTCCCTTAAACTTCAGAAATGTGAGACAGTCAGGATGATGGAAGCTCAGCGGCAGCGGAAACCAAGTCTGTTTTGCTCCACGTTGGGAAACAGATGATCCGACAGGGACCCAGAGGTAGAGCATGAGGTCTCACTACCACACAACCCAAGTGTGGTGGGCGGGTAGGCAACACAGCAGTTTAAGTGAAGCTTGTTTAGTTTATACTGATAAAATTATTTTTTCCAGCTTTATTGAGATATTACTGACATATATGTAGGTTTAATGTATACAATGTGATAACGTGACACCCACACTTACTGCAAAACAATTACCCAATAAAGTTAGTTAACACCTCTATCACCTCACAGTCACTTACGTGTGTGTGTGTGTGCGTGTGTGTGTGTGTGTGTGTATCTATGGTGATGACACTCAAGATCCATTACTCTCTTAACAACCTGCAAGTATGTGATTCTGTATTAACTACAGTCACCATGCTGTACATGAGATCCTAGAACTGAGTCACCTTATAATTGGAAGCCTGCACCCTTTGACCAGCATCTCCCCATTTCCCCCACCCTTCCCCCAGCTCCTGGTAACCACCGTTTTACTCTCAATTTCTATGAGTTCCGCATTAAAGATTCCACATGTGGGACCATACCGTGTTTGTCATTCTCTGTCTCACTGATTTCACTCAGCATAAGGCCCTCATGGTCCATCCTCTTATGCAAAAGGCAGATTTCCTTCTTTTTAAGGGCTGGATAATATTCCATTACGTAGATATCTATCTCACATCTTCTTCATCCATTCATCCATAAATGGACACCTAGATTACTTTCATGTCTTGGCTCTTTAAATGATGCTGCAGTGATGTGGGTGCAGATATCACTTCCAGAGAGTGATTTTATTTCCTTCAGATATATTCCCAGAAGTGGAACTGCTGGATCATATGGTAGTTTTATTTTCAATTTTTCAGGAACCTTCATACTGTTTACCATAGTGGCTGCACCAATTTGCACTCACATCAACAGTGTAAAATGGTTCTCTTTTCTCCACATCCTCACCAACACTTGTTATGTCTTTGATAAGAGCCATTCTGACAGGTATGAGGTAGTAATCTAACTGTGGTTTTGATTTGTATTTCCCAAGGCAATGGCATCCCACTCCAGTACTCTTGCCTGGAAACTCCCATGGACCTCCGGAGGAGCCTGGTAGGCTGCAGTCCATGGGGTTGCTGAGTCAGACATGACTGAGCGACTTCACTTTCACTTTTCACTTTCATGCATTGGAGAAGGAAATGGGAACCCACTCCAATGTTCTTGCCTGGAGAATCCCAGGGATGGCGGAGCCCAACGGACTGCCATCTGTGGGGTCGCACAGAGTCGGACACGACTGAAGCGACTTAGCAGCAGCAGCAGCAACATGATTAGTGACGTTGAGCTTCTTTTCTTGTACCTGTTGGTATCTATAGGTCTTCTTCGGAAAAAAAAAACGTCTATTCAGGTCCTCTGTCCATTTTTTAATCATTTGTTTTTAACCCCTATCAGATAGCTGGTTTGCAATTATTTTCCCCCATCTGTAGGCTGCCTTTTCATAAAAACTTCTAGACATTGGTCTTGGCATTGAATTTTTGGAAATGATACACCAAAAGTGCAAGCAATAAAAGCAAAAATAAACAAGTGGGACACCTTAAGTTTAAACACTGACAGTTTAAGGTGTCCCACTTGTTTATTTTTGCTTTTATTGCTTGCACTTTTGGTGTATCATTTCCAAAAATTCAGTGCCAAGACCAATGTCTAGAAGCTTTTTCCCTGTGTTTTCCTATAATAGTATTACAGTAACAATCTTACATTTAAGACTTTAATTTCAAGTCTATTTTCGTGAGTGGTAAAAGACGGCATCTAATTTTATTCTTTAAATGTCCAGTTTCCCTAGCACCACTTTTATTGAAGACACCATCTTTTCCCATTCAATATTCTTGACTCCCTCATCAAATATTAGTTGATCAAATATACATGAGCTTAGTTCTGAGCTCTCAATCCTGCTCCATTGGTCTGTATGTCTGTTTATATGCCAGGGTCACAGTGTTTGACTACTATAGTTTTGTAACAAAAGTACAAATTATTCCAATGGGCAAAACACGACTAAGATAAGGGCCTGAACGAGAATCCCATTCTGGGATTAATTTAAAAAAAAAAAGCACTGACTTCTGGTTTCTAGTTCACCATCAGGGAGTTTAGAAGCCTTAACAGCCTAACAATAAGTAAAACACTGCGGGGAGGGGGAGGACCTATAGTTCACGGGGTCACATGATAAGCCAACAACTTTTCTTAGATTCATCAGAGAAACGAGGGCACAGGGCAAACTGCTATCCTCACGACTGGAGAGACAGACACAGGCGATCACACCTCACTGGAGCAGAAACCCAGGCTATGAAAACCTAACTGGTAATCTGACAAAACGGTGGAAGCTCAGAGTGGACAGCTCTGCTGGTTAAAAGCTCCAGGAAGCCTCAGCCACTAGTTGGGAAGGTTCCAAAACCTCTGTGAGATAATTTCCCAGCCCATATCCTCATAGAGGATATCAGAGAAAAAGTCCCTCTTGCTTTCAGAAGAAGGTGGGGAAAACAGCCATTTTTACATATGCCAAAACCCTTGGTTCTTCTTACCAAGGAGAAAACATTTTACCGGAGTCTAGCCTTCCTGGAGGGCTTCCCTGGTGGCTCGGCAGTGAAGATTCCACCTGCCAATGCAGGAGACACAGACTCGATCCCTGGGTGTGGAAGATCGATCCCCTGGAGAAGGGAATGGCACCCCGCTCCAGTACTCTTGCCTGGAAAATCCCATGGACAGAGGAGCCTGGTGGGCTATACAGTTCACAGGGTCACAAAAGAGTTGGACATGACTTAGGGACTAAACAAGAACAACAAGCTTGCTGGGGGAAGAGAAACACACAACTCCAGCCCACTCCAGCCCCCTGCCCCACATAAGGGGACACAGGGCAAGGAGAGGCGCTGTGAGTGGAGGCACTGGCCGTGGAGGAAACTTTCACCAAAAGGAGCTCCAAACAGATCACAGATCTAAAAGTAAATCACAAACCATCAAACTCCTAGAAGATAAAATGGGAGAAACCCTAGACGACCTCTGCCATGGTGATAACTTTTCAGATACAACACCAAAGGCCACACCAACGAAAGAAACGACTGCCAAGTTGGACTTCATTAAAATTCAAAACTTCTGCTCTACGAAAGACAAGGCCAAGAGACTCAGAGGGTCCGCCGTGGCTGGGGAAAAAGGCCTGCACTCTTGGTGTTGAATATTCTAAGGTCTTTGACACGTGTCCCATCATAGAACAGCTTCACTGCCCTAAAATGAGGCTTATCGAGATTAAGTAATTGGCCAAATTCACAAATGACCAAGCCACGGTTCAACCTCAGACTCACAGGCTCAGAGTAGATGCTCTAACCCACCAAGCTCGACCAAGTGGGAGCTGGGGGATAACGTAACTCTAGTATGATACAAGCTCTGGTACAAAAGTAAAGAGCCAAAGCCAGTCTCTGGAAACACTCTGGGGAAACACCTCCTGAATCCCATCATGTGACATGCACCATAGTATCATCGACGTTCCCGTGACAACATCACGTTATGCTGACATGCTCTTGACACACTGTGAACTGAGTCAGAATCCCTCAGTGGGCTGGGCATCAAGCCACTGAGTCTGCATTCAGCTCTGTTGACCTAGTCCATGTACCATCAATGTGTGGATGCCCTAAGGTCCGACCAAGTCAGTATCGCAGCACCTTGTTCCTTGAGCTAAACAGGTTTTGGCGGCCAACCTCAGAACCCATGACTGAGGGTCAGTATCTGACGGACAGAGAGGAGTCCAGGTTCTGAGAAATGGTACATCACTCAATTTTTGGAATATAACTATCTTCTAATATTGAACACAACAGAGTTTTGACAAAAAAATTTTTTTTTCACTATTTTAATAGCAAAAGACCAAAAGGCAACCTAAAAATAAAAAAGCATTTTCGTTCTAAGGAATCCATTTAGGCTACAAGGTTTTCATAAAGTCTGGACACAAAACTGGAAAAGGACATTTGGCTTAGGGCCAAACAGCCATTCTCAGAACAAAGTGAATCTGAAGTGCACAGGCCCTCCTCAGAGCTACAGACACAAGAGCACAAGGCTCATAAACAAGCCTGTCTAATTCTTTTCACCCAGAACTGCCCAGATTTATTTGAACAAGAGTTATTGTGTCCCCCCAGTGCCCCCCCCCAAGGAACCGTATTAACACTGGAACAGTCTATCAACACACACTTCTGAGTGCCTGTTTTGCAGCAAAACAGCTCATCCAAGGGCTAGAACTAGAAGCACATCCAAGTGTCCTGGTTAGGACACTTGTTATAACTACAAGGTAGACACGATTAACCAAATACCAGGGACCTGAAGACGACGCACAGGGATGAGAGAGAACACCTCGGGAACGCTGCTTGGTGGAAGGGCGCTGGACAAGCAGATTATTATTTTCTGACCTAAACTCAGACACTGACTCCCTGGGTTCAGGTGCCAGACGCCCCAACCGTGGCACAGGAAGGGTAGAAGAAGATCGGCTCTCGGGCCCCATCCACTTCAAATACTCTACGCCATTAATTCAATGTGAAATGAGAGAAACAGGCAAGAAATTTCAATACACTACTTAGACACTTCAAAAGACACACTGGTGGCTCAGATAATGAAACTAAACTGGAAACATCTCCAGAATGTACAATGAGAATTTAAATGAGCTCTGAATATGTTTCCTGAAGCAATGATGAAACTGTGAGAGCTTTAAAGGGGGGCGACTGAGTTTTCCGTGGCCTGACACACGCTCCTTCTCCATCCCCCTGCCCCCCTGCTCCAAGCCCACTCAGTTTCCCTGGGAGCCCCGATACCCCAGGGTAATGGCTTCATCTGAGCCCTGGCCATCAGGAAGCCTGTATCACCCCACCCAGGACTCCCAACAGCTACTTAATTCTACACTGCCTTCAAGGGCAACTCCTCTCTGAACCCTTTCTGATCGTCTTCCAGAAGGCTTGACCTGTTGACCGAGGCCTCCTGTGCCTCCACCAATCCTAAGACTCATTTCCGGCTGGCCAGCTCACTCGTTAGCTGGGTGACAAGTTTCTTATCAACTCCAGCCTCCCTCTCCTGAAACAGAGCCATCAGCATTCACAGGGTAGGACTATTACAAGACTGCAACCAGTTACTACCACCTGCAGAGCGCTTTGATCAGGGTCCCACAAGTGCTTGTGGTCAAAACCGCCTTCTGCTTTCCCCTTCTTCCTCCTGGGCAAAATCCCAGTTTTGTTAGAGATGGCAGGGTTCTCAGCTCCAGACAGTACTCCCAGCCTTTCCTGCAGGCAAAAGGGGTCACACGGCGCAGCTCCCCAGCAAGACAGAAGCGGGGCTGAAGAGAGAGATAAATTCTGCAAAGATACACCCCGCTGCCATTCCCAGGCCTCCTAACTAAATCTCACGTGATTATGTAGTTGCAGAAACTGTCTCAAAGCCACCGAGAGAAAGACCAATCGAATTTCACAGACCTTGGTTCTGGACAAACCACTGAACCCCCTGCCACAGCAGCCCAGCTCTGTCATCCTCATCCAGGGAGGGGAAAACCAACAACCCTCCGCTAGCTTAAGGCACCTTTTCTCTGCACAGAGGGTACCGTTATCTGCAGTCAAATGCCTCCCTGATAGAGTTAATGCAGTCAAATGTCTCCCTGATAGAGTTAACTCTTATTAACCTAGAATGTGTAATAATTTTTCTCACTATTTGTTTGAAGTTTGGTCTCCCCAACAGATGGAAAGTGTCTTATTCATGTTCACACGATCCATCTCGCCAAGCAGGTGCTGAAAACTGTTCCATGATGGACAAAAAGACAACAAAGCCGTTCACAGTTTGTCCCTGGACTCTTCTAAGAGAAGACTCTAAGAGAAAAAAAAAAAAATCGTCTTTGTCCCTCCCTAGTTAAACTGGAGATCCTGTAGATTATTTAGCATTTATAAATTGCCCACGGAGTGCCTGAAGCTAAGCTTCTTCACCTAACAAGCCCTGAGACATTACTGCCAAGCACCGCTTTCAACGCCTTCACAACTGCTCAGTCACTTAGTCGTGTTCAGCTTTTTGCGATCCCCATGGACTGCAAGCTCCTCTCCATGGGATTCCCCCGGCAAGAATACTGGAGTGGGTTTCCATTTCCTCCTCCAGGGTATGTTCCCGACCCAGGGATCGAACCTGCGTCCCCTGCACTGCAGGTGGATTCTCTATCACTGAGCCACCAGGGAAGCCCGCCTTCACAAGCAACTCGTAGAATCCTCACAACGACCTGAGGAGGCAAGTACCGTTGCCTCTCTCTCACAGATGAGGAACTGAAGCCCTGGGAAGTTAAGCTGCCCAAGGCCACCGAGCCAGCAACCGGCAAGGCTGAGACTGGACTCCATCAACTGAACTCAAGTGCTCCAGTCCTTAACTCTCAACCTCCACTGCCTCTTAGTCACCGAGGACGGCTGTCTCCTTCCTCCTGTCTCTACAAAAACGAGGAACGGGCTGGGGGAAAATCACTCTGATTACCTATCAAACTTCCTGGCATCACAAACCAGGAGAAACCAAAGAGGAAAACGCTGCAGCGGCCATCCCAAGAGTCAAGGTTACTTTGCTGGAGTAAATATGGTCAGACAGACAACTGGGGAGAAAGAGGCAAGGGGTTCTACGTTTTAATTCTCTGGAACTTCCGGAGCTGAAAAAGATTAATTAATTGAAAAAGGAAAACTAAGAGCTGAAAATGAGGAAAATGTGAGGTAAAAGAAGAAAAGTCCTTTAAGGGGCAAATATGAGCAAACAAACAAATAAATACAAATAAATGATAAATAAAGTTTTCTAATGCAAGCTAGTCAAAATGACTACCTAGTACCCAGATTAAAAAATACATCTTTTACCTATAAGATAGTATCCAGTTATTTCAGGCAACTTTGGAAAAACTATTTTAAAAATAGAGAAAATAACCTCCAAATATGTGAGGGTTCATATTTACATCTTTCAGGATCAATTCCAAAGGAGGCTGCAAAAAGACGTTCCTTCTACTAAACTCTTCACAATTTACCTCGCTCAGACTCTATCCAGAAACCAGTAAATAGGCGCCAGTCCACTTAGCAATACCTGCCGAGTCCTTTCACTACCAGTAAAGACCCTGGAATTAAAGACGGGAGGAGAGCTGATTCTTCCTATCTCTAGCGACATCTAGTGCTGAGAAACTGAAATACACTGTGGAGCACACTATTCCTTCCAATTACTATAAAGATAACCACCTACTATAAAATCAGAGTATGTATAATTCAAAAATATACCGTTTTCCATAACTGGAATTGCTGATTTTCAATTGTCTTCTAACTCCCAATTTAAAGTATCTCATAAGATTAACCCATTGAGAAGATACAATTGTTTGAGGGGAAGAAATCACTCTGTTTTCCAATTTTTTGTTTTAAATGCAAACATAACTTTATTTACCAACAGCAGACTGGAAGTTAGGAGATTTTGCAGACATTAAAAGACTCCTCTTAAAATTAACCAAAAAGCACTCTGGCTTAATTTAGCAATAATATATAAGCCACTTATTCAAAACCAACTTCAAAAATCTCTGAAGGAGAATAATTTAAATGCAGATGAAGCCCATTATAGGATGGCTTGGTGATTTAAATATGCCATGGGCTAAATCTTGTCTTCAGATTTTACATATTAGAATTATTCTAAAAGATGTGGGCCAGCCATAGTCTCTTTATCAAAGTAAAGCAACACTTTGGAATTAAGAATCTAGCCATTTGGAAACCATTTAAAAAGATAAGTAAGATATAATTAAGAAGCACTGGATTAGGAGAAAAAAAACCCAGTCTAGCCCTGCTTCTAACTCTAGAACATCAAAACCAACTCATTTAATTTCTCGTGGCTTCAACTTCCTCATTAAAATAAAAAGTTTTTCTTTTGTGGGATGAGGGAAGAGTTTCACCTAAATTCTTTCTTGGGTTGTTTGTGCTATGTTCTGTGCTCTATGAACAAGATGATCTTTACAATCTAGGAGCCTTTTTTAAAATTAGTTAAATCGCAGGCAATGACACAGCACTTTAAGAAATTCAGGACAAACTAAGACTCAACAAAGGAGATTTGAAGTGAAATCACTGTGGAGTATATAAAGGTATCTCCCTGGTAGCTCAGCGGTAAAGACTCCACTAGCCAATGCAGGAGACACGGGTTCGATACCTGGGTTGGGAAGATTCCCCTGGAGTAGGAAATAGCAACCCACTTCAGTACTCTTGCCTGGAGAGCCGGGCGGGCTATAGTCCATGGGGTGGCAAAGAGTCGGACACAAGTTAGCAACTAAACACCGACAACAACTTGAGCTTCATCAAAGACATATTAAACTGCATTCACTCCTCCTCCCCAACATTTGCTGTTTTCTGGAGAGACAAGATGGCAGAGAAGAAGCACGTGTGCTCATCTTCTCCTGCGAGAACTTCAAACTTACAACTCGCTGCTGAACAACCATCGACTGGAGAAGGTCGGATCCCACCAAAAAAGATACCCCACATCCAAGGGCAAAGCAGAAGCCTCAGCAAGATGGTAAGAGGGGCGAAATCTCGTTTAGAATCTAACTCCATGCCCGCCAGAGACACTTGGAGGGCTCAAACAAAACCTTCTGCACACCAGGACCCAGAGACCCCAGAGAGACTGACCATTCACCAAGGCCTTGTATATTCTAAACCAGAAGGAATGCTGAATCCCTTTAATTAAGATTTTCATAATTCACATAACTCAAATGGGCTTTCTTTGTCACTAAACCAGGATATTCACAAACATTCTGGTCAAGTGAAGTTTTGCCACCAGAAAAACTGAGGTCTTTCTTTAGTGTACAGGGAATGTTTATTGAAAAGGCTAAGATGACGATGAGGATGCAACTGATTTAAAATCTGTCTGGAGTTTCTGACTACAATTATGTTTCTTACTCTAACCTTGCAGAAAGAACGCTCACCTAGCTAAAAGTAACAGTTCTATCTTAGAAGAGCTGACAAGTGACCTGTGGGGGTGGAGAGAGCAGAAGGAGGGGCAGTCAAACTCTACAAAGGCAGGGAAATTTGGTGAGTTGCATCTGGAAGACCCCCCACCCCCAGCAAGATTCGGGTTGGTTCCAGATCACTGCACTGGTATCCCCCAAGGATCTCAGGAGGGAGCTCCCCTCAGCGCATTTGTGACAAGCTGCTGTCTGAGTGACAGCTCTCCAGGACTGCGGGGGACGAGGGGGTGGTGGGAGGCAATGAAGAGCTAGTTTATGGACAAACAAGGTGAGAGGAGCTGGAGAAGGCTGGAGCAGTGCCCGGTGATGGAGGACCGAAAACGCCAGGACCATGCACTTGATGACAAGCTCTAAGGCAAAGGCATCTGAGAAATGAAGCTAAGGAAAAATGATGGCAGGTTTGTTTTTTAATACCATCATCAGGAAATTCAAAACAGAATCACCACGTGATACCACGCACACTAATGAAAATGGCCCCAAAAGATTCAAAAGATAGAAAACAGCAAATGTTGGGGAGGAGGTGAGACAACCGGCCCTCTCACACATGGCAGGTGGGAGGGTAAGTGGTACAACAACTTTGGAAAACTATTTTCACTGCTTACTAAAGCGGAGCAGACACCTGCTCTACAACCCAGCAATTCTTCTCCTAGGCCCAAGAGCAATGTGTACACTCGTTCACGGCATGGACAAGAAGGTTCACAGCAGCACTACTCCCAACAGCCCAAACCAGGAAACAGCCCAAACTCAAAGAGATAATGGATAATCTGCGATATAGCCACCTTACACATTATATAATATTATACAACAATGAAAATAAATGCAACAGTGCAAAAAAGAGGTGGATCTCACAAACATAATGCAGAGCAAATAAAGCCAGTTACCAAAAAAAAAAAAAAAAACAAAACAAAAACTATGTTCTGTATGGCTCCTTACATATAAAGTTTAAAAGCAGGATAAACCAAACTGTGTTTTTATTTTTTTTAATTAATTGTAACTGGAGGATAATTGCACTACGATGATGGTTTCTGCCATACCTCAACATGAATTGGCCACAGGTACACATGTGTCCCCCCTATTCCTGAAGCCCCCTCCCACCTCCCTCCTCACCCTATCCCTCCCCTCTGGGTTGTCCCAGAGCACAGGCTTTGGGTGTCCTGCTTCATGCATGGAACTTGCTCTGGTCATCTATTTTACATATGGTAATATACATGTTTCAACACTCTTCTCTCAAATCAAGCCAGACATCTTTCTTGCGGGGAGTGATGACTAGAAGGGGGCATGGTCAGGACACGCAGGGGCTGAGCACGTTCTGCTTCTTCACCCAGACACGGGCTACACGGGTGCCTTCAGTCTGTGCAATCCATCAGGCAGGACACTCACCGTCTGTGCATCGTGCATGCACATGTGGCACATAAATGCCCAGACTGAGAACAGCTCCCAGGGCACATTCACAAAGGAAGAGTGGTCCAAACAAAAGAATTCCCACAGCAAGTGGAGCAAAACGAAACCACCTGTGACCCCCAAAGACAGAGAAACGGGGAAGGGTCCCATACCCAAGACAGGCGACCCACAGGGAAAATTCCATGCAGCCTCCCGAGAAAGAACCCACATCCTTCTCAAACAGAAGGAATCCTGAGAGCTCAGCTCACCACCCACCTGGTCGGGACTGAGAAAAACTGAGACAGAGAGAGACAGAGACAGAATAATTTGCTCAAAGTCCGAGAACTAGTTAAGGATAAATCCAAGTGCAAAAGCTGGGTCACCTCAATTAAGACAACTAATTATAAAACGGTCAAGATATTTCAAAAGAATGAATTGAGCAACCACCCTGAATGGGTAAGAACTCAAGAAAGGACACAGCTGTTGTCCATTTCATTCAAGTGAGATAAGCAGTGAAAGGTGATGGGTACACACAATATCCACAGACAGAAGGGGAGCTCAGAGAGAGGGCAGGAGAAGACAGTCTTGCAGAACCGGGAACACAGCACACTGGCTGTGGGTGAAATATAGCAAGACTACCACTGAACCCCCACACTTCCCTTCCTCCTACGCAGCACTTAAAAAGATGACACTTTGCACGTCTGGACTACTCTTCCTTGCAAAGAGCACATTTCAGATCTCTGTTTTATAAACAAACCACCACTGCAGTGAAGAGCAATAGAACACTTGTATAAAAGCAAGTCTCATATAAAGTAAATTATTACCTACAAAGATAGACAAAAACACCCAGCTGTTTGAATACAGTTCAAAGAAGCATCTGAAAGATGCTCAGAGAAGTCATTAACATAAGAACAAATGCAAATAACACATCAGGAAAAAAAAAAAAAAAAAATGATACCCAGAGAAATAATCATGACTGTTTTATAGAAAAAGACTAGAAAAGAGCCAAGGCAGAAGAAATGACTATGCCCGACGGTGGTAGAAATAAAAAACAGCAGAGTCCTGATTAAAGACAGAGCATTACAAAACACAAAAGGCAACCTGAGCCATTGTTTCAGAGAAAGCAAATCTTATCTTGACACTAATGGAGATAACAGAGCAGATGGTGCTGAAACAGTGGCCGTCACCTGTGTTGGTTTTTAAAACACCGATGAATAACCAAATTCACAGCAAATAAAGTATCCCCTTTTCAGACAACTTTTTTTCCATCAATCTTTAAAACATAAAAAAGCAAAAAAGACAAAGGTCACAGAAAGACACACACACACACACAAAAGGCAATAAATTAGAACACGGGAATAAAAAGGTCAGTTTGGAACAATTAAGAACTAACTAGACAGCAGAATGGTGTCACGAGCCAACTTTGAGACAGGGTTCAAATTCCGACCTCATCTATTCCTTCCTTAACGGAGTGCCCTCTGGGCCTCAGTTTCCTTGTCTGCAAAGTGAGAAAATAAATACTTTTCCACCTTGCACAAGGTTGCTGAGCAGAGCAGAACAAATTAATACAAACAAGATTTAAAGTGCATCTATGTGGCCATCAAACATTCGAGATGCAGCTAACAACTCACTGGTTTAAATTTTAAGCTATGCTCAGCTGAGCGACTGGAAAACTTTTAAATATGTTTGGAACACAGTTTGCGATGAGAATCTACTTTTCAACTGTAAATTTCATAAAATCAAAATATAGATCAAGTGCATCCAATGTAAATTTCACACCGAGTTGAGAGGTACTATAAATGCAAAGGTACTGCAAATTTACATCATGTTAAAATCTTATTTTAAAAATTATATTCCTCATTAATAATTTTTATATTGATTAAATGTCAAGTGGTAAGTTTTTTATATAACGGGTTAAATAAGATGTACTGTTAAAATTAATTTCAGCTGTTTCTTTTTAAATGTGGCTATGAGAAAATTTAAACTCCCATATGTGGCTTGCATTACATATCTACTAAACAGTGCTGACTTAGAACAATGCCTGGCACACAGTAAGAGTGCAATAAATATTATCCACTATTATCCCTATTAATATTATCATTATTAATATTAAATGCAAGGCAATTTAAGACAGTCCAAAAACAATTTAAACATGTCTCTACCTTCTGGACCTTGGAGTTGAGCAAAGGAAAACCAGACATACCATAATATTATAGCTTTATAGAAAACAAATCATCAAATATCTAGCTGTGAGAAAAGAGGACTTGCAGGGAAAAAAAAAATCCACAAAGAATGTATTCAACTCACTGAAGACTTTCAAAATTATCATTCTAAAAATCTACAGAAATTAGAATTTGTGTTACCCACCCAGTTAGACTATATTCAGATGACAACAGAAAAAAACAAATATTACATGAGGAACCCACACAGACTAAAGGCAAACATCTGTTGCTGGTGGATCGGGGGTGGGGGAGATGCTCCTGCCAGGTCCAGATCTGACCCACTGGGGCAGGGGGTCCTCTGCTCTGTGGCCCAGACCACGCTGAGAGCCACCTGGATAGAGATAAAGGGACCTTTGGATCGGGAGCACTCTGATCATCAATACTGGCCAGATGTATACATAGCCAAATTCTTACCAGGTTTGGAAACCAGAAAAGGTGGGGGGGGGGCGGTGCTGAATGCACACACCCAACAAAACACGTTCCCATGCGCTCCTAGAAGCACTATTCATAATAACCAAAACACTGGAGATAACCACCCAAAGGGAGCTAATCAACAGGAGAATGAATAAAGAGTGCGGTACAGTCGCACTGTAGAAACTACCGCTAACAAAGCATGGATGACTCTTAAAGACGACAGCCTGCACGAAAGAAAGACAGAAGCAACACAGAATACACTGCAGGAAGCTCAGGGACAGCCAGCGCTCCTCCACCTAAGAGCTGTCCAAATGCCTCTGGAATCTGAGGACATGACGTGACTGACCAGGGAGGGACGAGAGGGAGCCCCTGGGAGCAGGAAAGAGTCTGCATCTTGACCTGGGTGCAGGTTAGAGGGAGACATACACACAGATGACAACTCACGAGCTGGACACTTCAGACATGCACCTGTTTATAAGTTCACCAAGGCGCACATGTCAAATGTACATACTTTGTGTATGTTGAATCTCAATTAAAAAATAAATTCAAACGCCCGTGTGAGGTTTTTAAAAAAAGGTCCTGTGAACAGATCACCTTATTTAATGACAAATAATCTACTCAGTTGAAATGTCTTTTCAAAGGCCATCACCCAACATCTCCAAACACTTGCATGAGTGTGCAATTTGGGGACTATAAAACTCTGCAAGAAGTTACATGGGCCACTTTCTTCTGGGAGCCTTCGCCCATATGATAAACATATCAAGATGTGCCTTCCAGGCCTGTGCGTCCCAACTCCTGTGAGGCTCCAGGGTACTGTTTAAAAAAAGAGATTTGGGGCTATCAGCCCCCACAACTCTCATTCCATGACACTCCAGAGCCCAGAAAATGGTCTTTTAAAAAGGTCCCCAAGAGATTCTGAGCTGAAAGCACTTCCCTATGGGAAACCAACTGGTATGAAGTGCGGAATAACTGGTACTTACATTGCTTTGGATAAGAAACTGGACTTGGTGACTGAAACAGCATCATAGCAAGTTCTATGGTTTCATTTCAGTCCCTTAATCATCTGGAAATGCCAGTGTAATTTTTACTTTAATAGAAGGACAGGAAAGCCTAAATAGAATACACTGATACAGAATAGATTCGATCTAGAAGAAAATGAGCATCTTCGGTGATGTTCATGCTGCTCGTCTTCCAAGGAGAAATCACAGCTGTCAGGAAATCACTCCTCTCATGTATGACCCCCAGACGACTTCTCAGGACGGCTGTTCTTAGCTGGTAAAGCCAATGTTACTAATATAAAGTATTATAAAAGATAGTACAAATCTATAACCATCTCCCTCCTTGCAAGTATGAGAATATCCTGGTAATAAATATTCATAAACAACCTAGGTCCATATTTGTTTTTCAGTATCTGCCCATGGCTAATGATCCTGTCTTACAGATATATACTTTCTAAAACCAGCACTTCTGCTAAGAGACTTGGAACTCTAGCGCCTGGAGTTTGGAGAAATGATGGTCATCCTTAAATGATGCAAAGGCAAAATCAATCCAGATGCTAAGGAACAGTAATCTCCTAAAACTTGCCATTGTGCTCCAGATGAAGGGCAGTGCCAACTCGACGCTCATAGCAACGGTTGCTAAGCAGGCTGGGCTGGGAAACATCAAGTTAAAGGGGTCGACGGGAAATGAAGCCAAATTTAAAACCACATGCAAAAAAACAAAGAAAAGAACAGGCGCTCATTTAGAGCTCTTTTTAAGATCACATAATCAATCTAGAAAAGGGAGGGAAATGTGCTTAAACACATGGAATTCACTGTGTGCCACCCTTCAAGTCTAACACTAGAGAAGACCAACTTCTGCGTGGAATGTTCCCACGAGGGTGCAGATACCAGGGGACTTTCACACAGTCTCCCAGCTGGACACAGGACTTCTGAGTCAGAAAGGAAGTGATTGAAAATATTTTCTCTGAAGTTCAGATAGTTCCAATCCCTGGGTCAGGAAGATCCCTGGAGAAGGGGATGGCTACTCACTCCAATATTCTTGCCTTGAGAATTCCATGGACAGAGGAGCGTGGCAGGCTGCAGTCCACTGGGTCACAGACAATCAAACATGACTGAGCAACTTACACTTTCACTTTTCCAGAACTAAAAGAACACTTCGCTACATCTTCTGTTTGCCCTGAATATATTTCACAGTGTATACTTCACAGTATAAGTGACCAGGTTCTGCGTCTCCAGTGGAAAACATGGATGGCATCACCAGGACCCACCTGCACCCACTGCTCCAACAGTGCATAGCAGCTACCGTGATCTCACCCCAGCTCAAAGGCGGGCCCTGGTTCACCTCGACCAATCCACGTAAACCCATTCTCTTTATCAGAGTGACGGGCAGAGATGATCTGGGCCTAAGCCAGTCAGCACAAGGCCCCTGGGATTGGTTCACAAATACATCAGTCAATCAGTGCAAACCTCAGAACTTGGCTGGAGACTCTGAACCCAGACTCTCCGAATTTAGATGGTGTGATGGGTAAATACAAAGCTATCGTTGCTGCTCTCACCCGGCCATTCCAAGAGCCTAAAGATGAAGTCATTACACCAAAAAGGCAAAACCAACTCCCAGGGAAGCAGAGCCGGTGCCCTGATCAAACCATGCCTAAACCCCACCCTACCACCTGACCACTACTCTTCTCCCTTATAACCCAGTCTGGAACTGGGTTTTCGGTTATTTGAAATTAAGAAACAAACATAAAACACTACATAATAAAATGCATTATAAGTAATGTCCCATTGTAGCTGCATAAAACTATACTTATTAAAAGTTTGCATATACATAATTTCTGGTTTTTCTGGCCAACGAGAAGACATGTATTATTGTCAAGCCAGTTTTACATATGAAAAGATGGATTTGGAGAAAATAAAACAAGTAAGAAAAAAATGGTGAACAATATGTGAAATCTGGAAAAAAAAAAAAAAACAAAACACTAAGTTCACAGATTAGTGGTTTGGTAGCTACCAGTGGTGGCTCAGATAGTCAAGAATCTGCCTCCAATGCAGGAGACCTGGGTTCAATCCCTGGATTGGGAAGATCCCTTGGAGGAGGACATGGCAACCCACTCCAGTATTCTTGCCTGGAGAATTTCACAGACACAGGAGCCTGGCAGGCTACAGCCCACAGGGTCGCAGAGTCGAACACGACAGAACGACTTTCACTTTCACACTTTTTTACACAGGGAGGTAATGTGAAGTGGAATAAGTGAACGTGGTCAAAAGGTACAGACTTTCAGCTATAAGATGAATAAGTCCTGGGGATGCAATGCACACTTAATAAAACCTCTTGCATGTTTGAAAGTTGCTAAAAGAGTAGATTTTAAAGGTTCTGATTACGTGAAAAAAACAAAGTAATGATGCTGAAGAATGTAAACTATATTTACTGTGGTGATCACTTCTCAAAATATACAAACACTGAACTGTTATGTTGTACACTTGAAACTAATACAATGTTAGATGTCAATAATACCTCAATAGGAAAAATAAAGGAAAAACTGGCTAACATTACTGTAATGCTTACAATGCTGACTATGTGTTGGACTCACCTTATAGGACAGGTAGTATTACTGTCCACATCTTACAGAGAGATTCTGAGACGCAGAAAGGTCAAAGGGACCAAGGTCAGGGTATGCACAGACACAGGCATCAGGCGGACCACCTCCTCGCTCCTCTGCAAACTCACAACTCTGAGGACTCCGCCAAGGGGAGTTAAGTGTGTTTCTGGGTGACATGAACAATAAACTGATTGTACCGTGAAATGGTCACTGTTTAAGCTTTCCTGCCAACAAAACCAAGTTCCTACAGTTCAGCACCTCCAGAGAGTTCAGGTGCACATAAACCATTACTTCCATATGACCAAGGCAATCCTTTCCTTCCTGGCTGCAGCCATAAATATGCAGTAAGAGCCCGTCAGCGTGCATGCCTCACTGCAAAACATCAGAAGGAAAATCCCCTATGTATTCAAAATTATTTATCACGTGGTTCCAACATTTAACAGGGTGCATTTGACTTATTTCCAAGCCTTCTGTTCCAAGAAACGTTATTCAAAAGTAAGAACCAACGTACACTTGCAATACCTTTATTTATGAGCAGCTCCTTCAAGATGAAAACTGCCACAGAAAATAAGGTAGCCTTGGCATTATTAACAGCATCAGAGCTGGTCCTGGGAACAGCTCGCTGAGCCTCTGACTCTGCCACATTCTCAGTCAACCTCCAGCGCGAAGGCACCAACAGTCATCTCCTCTATTAATTATCAAACCCCGGTTTCAGAGCACAATGAACTTGATTACTTTGCTTCTTATATTAAAAAAACAGGTGCAAGAGCAGAACTTTAGAAAGCGGAGAACACAAGAGTTTGATGGAAATTAACAACCAGAGAAGTCGACAAACTGGCAACTGCATACCATTAATATATAAAGAGGAGTGATGTCTTTTTCCGCTTGCTTCAGACTGAGAGCCAGCCAGCAAGGCAGCATGTGCAAATGCACTACAAAAAGACAAGGGGCTTTGCACCAGGGGTTGACAGTTAACTTGTCCAGACACAGACTCATTCACATTAGTCTGCACACTGATGCAGGGAGACAATTTCTCTCATAAAGTTGGAAACAGTAAGTGTGACTAAGGTCAGAATTTTGAACCCTCAAATCCCCAGATGGTGGCTAATAAGGAAGGTGACGCATGGCTGAAAGAGCTGTCTCCTCTTTCATCTGAAAGCTGAGCAAAATCAATGCCTGTAAACAGAATTCTATCCTAGAGCTACCCCCAGGTTCAGTTCCTATACCAAGAAGAGGTCAAGTTTAACTGATACAAATGGAGACACCAGCCACAGAAGAGGTCACCTCTCCACTGGTTTGTCTGTAAGTTATCTAGAAACCAGAATATCCAGGGCCCTAGGTGGCAAGAATTCAGAGGTCCATGACCTGGCTGGTGTCAAGCCTGTCGAGCATCAGCCCCAGGAATCTGCACTCCCTCCAAATCCATTACCCTCCCCAGCACACATCTCCTCCGTGAAATGGAAAACCGCAGACAGCAGGAAAAAATTCTTTGATAGGTTTCTGTAATCTTCCAGAAACAAAAGTTCAGCTGATAGATTCTATCATAAAATGGAAATAAGTTGGCTTAAAGTATGCCTCTCCAAGAAATTTGAACTCAGAAAATCTAAAGCCAGTCAAGGATTCCAATTTCATTTTACTCTATTTCTTATTAGTCAAAACATTCTGAAAGAACAACAACAAAAATTTCTCCGTCAATGTGTGAGATACTTCCTGCCTCTTCAGAGAGGGAATCTTAAGACACTGGTACAAGTTAAGCTGAAATCATGTGTGTCAGGATCGCATCATCATGTAGATTCAAGTATGTACCACCCTCCAATTCAATTCAACATTATCGTAAGAAAAAACTCCAAATAATGCCTAGGGGGAATTCAACAAATGGCCCACTTTTCAAGGACAAGCCTCTGCAGGGACAGCCCCTGCACGTGAGCAACCTGCTTCCTCCCCACACCCCATACCAAACCAGTCAGATGGCCCTCGGAGGGCCATGAAAACACAGAAGCTGGTCACGCGCTAGAATAATCCAAGGATATGCCTGCAGTAAGGAAGGGACCCTGTTTGCTGAGAACTGGGAAGAATAACCCCTGCTGGGAGATTCGACAGAACATACCCTCCGGGCTGTGAACATTCGCACAGCAGCCCGGCCCTGGACAGACCTGCACAGACAGAGCCACGGGCCCTTCTGCCAGGCCAGCTGCCTGACGCCCGAGAGCTGCCCGCGCAGCCCACGCTGGCTGTGACTTATTCTAAAGTGCAGAGCTCAACGCGTTATTTGGAAGTCAGATAATAAAGTCAGATAAAAAACTACCTCTGAAAGTTTCATTTTAATCATTTAGAAGATGCTAAATCAGAGAAATGAAAATGCATCCTGAGCAGACAAACTAAAAAGGTGCATACTGGGTGGGGTTGGGGGGGAGGGGTCAGTGGATGGAGGGATTCCACGTGACTTGAAAAAATTCATCAGCAGTAAGACGTACAAAGCCAGGCCAGAAGGGCAGGGTATTAAGTAGTCCCCTTATAAACCATCCCAAATACAAAGCAGCCAATGCCACGTGGAAGCCATGGAAAGAGGGGCTGACATGAAGGCCCTGGGAAGGCACCGAGCCCAGGCCTGGCAGAAGCCAATTCATCACGACGTTAACTTCCAAGAGCCAGCAGTTATAGCAGCTAAAGACAAATTCAGCCAGAATGAAAAACGCACTGGGGCAGCCGAAGATTCTGAGCAGCTGGCAGTGCCCAGCATCAGACAGAAATGCCAGGTGTTCACATCCCTGGGGACTTTAAGACAGGGAACTGGTTACCCTGCTGATGGCAGAGCTGGGCAGCTGGTGGAGCTGGTGAGGCCACCCACAAGCTGACAAGGCCAGGAAACCAGCACCGCCCCAGGAGGAGGGGCAGGTGAGGAGGAGATTCTGGAAGTTAGGGCTGTATAGCCCGGCGGTACCACACCAGGGATTCTTCAAGGAAATGGCATGAGAGAGGTCTGGTTCCTCCCTCCAACCCCTCACAGCAAATCCCACTGGGCACACGGCAGCCCGCTCGGTAGCTCCCCACGATACAGGTCAGAGCAGAAGGGAAAACCCGGACCGAGGGCAAGACAGTCCAGGATGGCCTCTCCTTTCCTTCCCCAGCTCTTCAGTTCCAATACACACACTTGGAGGTGCAGACACGTCAGCTGGGCATCTTATTGATACACAGGTTTCGACTTCAGAGCCTGCGGTGAGACAGAGCGCCTGCACTTCCAACCAGCGCATGGACGATATTGATGCTGCTGGTCCAGCAACCATACACGGAGAAGCAAAACCTAACTGACCCAAGGGATGAACCGGACCGTAATCCACAGGAATGCGGCCACATTCCTTCCAAGGATGGAGAACACAGACATGTGTGAGCCTTTCAACTAGTAGTGAGGAAAACAGGCTGGAGCGCACAGGCAGGAAGGAGCTCCGGCGCGGGGCTGCTGCCTGCACAGCACGGCACATTCCCCTCCCCGCCAGCTCACCAGGTGTGTGCAGGGCACAGCTGTTACAAGCTGAAACGTGTCCCCCTGAAAGTTCAACTGCTGAACCCGAGCTCCAGTATCTCAGGATGTGGCTGTTTCAGAGATATACCCCTTAAAGAGATAATTATGTTAAAAAGAAGCCATGAGGCTGAGCCCTAGTCCAATCTGACCAATGTCTTTACAAGAAAAGGAGACTAGGCCGCAGAGGGTGACCAGGGCCGCAGGCACACAGACAGAAGGCCACATGAGGCCCGGAGGGCAGGCAGTGCTCATAAGCCAAGGAGGGAGGCTTCAGGACAAGCCTACTCCAGCGAGACCGTGATCTTGGTCTTCTCGCCTCCAGGAGTGCAAGCAAATAAATGTCTGCTGCTTAGGCCTCAAGTCTGTGATGTTCTGTTATGATAGTCCTAGCAAACTAATATGGAGAAGGCAATGGCACCCCACTCCAGCACTCTTGCCTGGAAAATCCCACGGATAGAGGAGCCTGGGAGGCTGCAGTCCATGGGGTCGTGAAGACTCGGACACTTCTGAGCGACTTCACTTTCACTTTTCACTTTCGTGCATTGGAGAAGGAAATGGCAACCCACTCCAGTGTTCTTGCCTGGAGAATCCCAGGGACGGGGGAGCCTGGTGGGCTGCCGTCTGTGGGGTCGCAGAGTCAGACACGACTGAAGCGACTAGCAGCAGCAGCAGCAGCAGTGACTAATATAAAGATTTTGCTTTAGTTCCTTGATACTACTACTACCAGTAAGTTTTCACTGTATGCCTACTCTGTGAGAAACAGTTGAGTTTCTAGGAGCTGGTACACAGAATGATAAGGACACAGTCTGAGCCCAGGTCCTGCTCCTGCTTAGAGGGAGAAACTAAGATCACCAAACTCCAGTTATGATGAATCTGTGAAAGAGACAGAACCAAAAGCATTTACGGTTTTTGGAAGACAAAATCATTCCATCTGAAAAGTGGGAGAGAAGAGGGATCAGAAAGAGCCTCACGGTGGGTTCTGATGGGCGTGGAAAGGGCAGGACCTGAGATGACAGAGCAGCACAGGCAAAGGCCGGGAGACCCCCGGAACCCAACCCCCAGCACGGACCAGCGAGGGACCAGCGAGGCACTGGCCAGGCGGGGCGAGACCAGGAGCTAAAGGCAGATGCAACTATGGAACTGGGAAGGAGCTCAGTGCCTCTGGGGACCAGCAAGGGGGTCTAGACTTTAATTTCTAGAAATGAAGATTAATGAAAACAAGGAAGCTAGATTAACAGGCAAAAGAATAGATATACAGTGTGAACTGCAGAGGATGATAAAGCCTACATTATTACCCACCTAAGAAATGTCTCTTTAAGGTCAACACACTTTACACTGTCATCAGCTACTTGCATCCTAATCCCAAGCACTTTATCACCTCTTGCCTCATGACCTGGGTATAAGGAAGAGGTTGCCATCCACCCTGACTTTCAAGCTGGGGGTGAAGGGACATGACCCTGTGGCTAAGTGTCACAACCCACAAGTGACTCGGGAAGAGAACTGAAGACTGAGATGGCGCTGGAAGGTCAAAGCCCCAGGCTCGTGCAATTATCACCACGGCGTCACCAGCCCAGCTGCAAACACCCAGCATCTCATCAGAGCACCTTCACCCCACTCGACACGCCTGAGACTTCACTCATCCCCAGCAAGGAAAGCCCCAGACCAGATCACAAAGAAGGGGACAAAGTCACTCCTTGGTTTCTGAGCATCTGACAGCTCAGGAAAGAAATAGCCGCAAGGCTGGCTCCCAGTGTGCCAAGAGGCACTGAAGCAGCCGGTATCGCCCTTCAGTCCCCCAGACGGTCTCACTCTCAGTCTTCTCTCCAAAGGTCTCTCCTTGGATGTTCAGGATTCAGGGCTTGGAAGGGATGATACTGACAAGTCGGCAACGTAAACAATCAGCGCTATGGTGAAGACGATCCTGGGAATCTACTGCTTCATTGGGCTCATCTCTGCTGCTGCTACTGCTGCTGCTAAGTCACTTCTGACTCTGTGCGACCCCATAGACGGCAGCCTACCAGGCTCCGCTGTCCCTGAGATTCTCCAGGCAAGAACACCGGAGTGGGCTGCCATTTCCTTCTCCAATGCATGAAAATGAAAAGTGAAGTCACTGAGTCGTGTCCGACTCTCAGCGACCCCATGGACTGCAGCCTACCAGGCTCCTCCATCCACGGGATTTTCCAGGCAAGAGTACTGGAGTGGGGTGCCATTGTCTTCTCCGGGGCTCATCTCTAGAAACAAGCAAATGCAGTGGAAAAACAAGGTCCCAGAATCGAAGATTCGTATTTTAACGGGGGCGCACGTCGCTTAAACCACTGATCTCAAAGCAAGATTACACCTTTACACCCTTGCCACAGGCCCGTGGGTGAAATACACTTCCCCCTTGACTTTCTGTTCAGACTTGCTTCCATCACGATATGAGCAGACGCTTGAAATGTGCTTGCAAGACCAGGTGTGTGCCTGCTTCTACATCGGCCATGACCACGGACCATGCTAGGACAACCAGCCAGTCCCAGAGAGCGAGAGACAGACCTGGAACCCACCCGCAGCCTGAACCCAAGCCCAGCCAGGCCGGCCAAGCAGCCAATACACACAGGCACGAGGGACAACGCGTGTTGTTTTAAGCCACTGGACTGGAGTGGGTTCTCCGTAGCATGACTGGACAAGAGCTGATGAAGGAATAGCCAGGCAGCAAGAACACCAGGACGATTCACAAAGTGAACAGACACAAACTCATCGCAAAGCAATCTCTTTCCCCAACAGTTTCCAAAGAATATTTTCAAAAGCATCCGAGTAGCCCTCTTCTTCACCTCAGCCCTCAGGCGGTGTCTTCCAATAAGAGGTGAAGACAGCTCTTAAAATACCAAACATGAGCAGAAAGCAACTACGGGTTTAAAACCCAGACACCAGCAGAGAGATCTAAAAAAGGGCTTGCCGGGTCACAAGAAGGGAAAAATCTGAAACATCATGAGCCCGTCTCATAACTTTCAACACTGAGCACATAACACCTCGCTAGTCTTCTCATCTCAAAAGTTAATAAAAGATAAAAATAGTGAGATTTATGAAAAACAGAGTTGGAACTGGAAGAGGATTCATTTAGCTTCAGGGTCCAGAATAACATTAGGAGAAAAAAGCATCAGAAAAGGTTCAGGGGTTCACCATGGTGACTCAGTGTGGACAGTTCTGCAGGGCTATTATCAAACCCCCAGCACAGTGACAAGGAGCGACCCGGCAGAAAGGGTGGGCTGACATCTTCGCATTCACTGTGCGCTGCCTCCCGTGCCATAAGGCACAATGTACACCAATGGCTTTGCGCCTAGCTCATGACTTGATTTCTCTTTTCCTTACATGCAGCAGATTTGAGTCCTCTCTCTCAGGCAAATTTGCTGAGGAAAGTATACATTATGCCATGAACGGTCCAACGATCGGGCTTCTTAACACTGGGGCTGCGGCTCCACACCTCCAAGCGGGCGCGACAGAGACAATGATGAACAGCTTCATCTCTGCCCGTGCTTATTCCCACCCAACCCTTCAGAAATGCAACTGAAGTCTTTGCTCAGTTTTCCTGCACGAAAACCTCTTGACAAAACAAACATTGAGAAAGTACTTTAAAATAACATGACGCTATCGTCATCATCGGGAGGAAAGAAAAGAAATTCTGGATGCAGAAGCCTTGCTTACTGCAGCCCTTTTCAGAGCTGGAAAGAATGTCTCTGGGACCACCACGACCCACGGCCACTGAGGACTGCAGCTCAACTCTGCTCGTGAGCAGTAAGCGTTGCAGCCCCCAGAGCAGGCCAGGCTGCCTGCGTGGTATAAGGAAGCTTTCATAAGATGATGCAGACCCCACTCTCAGAGCAAGTAACGCAGTGGCTATCCCAGGCCTTCAAAAGCTCCCCCTCAACCCTGTGCAACGGTCACCAGGTGCTCCCTCCTCACGTGAAGGCCATCCAAGTCAGGGTTCTGCAAAGACGCACAGCTAAACCTCACCATCCTCACCAATATTCAAGGGAGGCCTCAGTCCTCAGGGGAAGTTTTACCTCCACAAATCTTAAAAAAAAAAACAGGATTCAGTAATCCTCTCTGAATCGCCTTCTCTCATGCGTAAGGACAGACAGATGCTATTAAAGTGTGAAATTCCAGGCTGAACCTCAAATCTGACATGGCTGATCCTCCACAGATGACACAAGTTTCCTCCAACTCGGCAAAAAAAAAAAAAAATGGGACCACAAAGAAACATGCATTTTGAAGCATAAAGTATGAAACATGGAGGCTATTACTGACATCTTTTCACCATGAATCTTGCCAAAAATGCAGCCCATCACTGCCTAGCCTTTAAGACACACAGGAAAAAAACATTCCAGTAGGAAATTACTAGTTGGGAAACTTCTGAAGTCTAGCATGTGACACACATACTCTACAGTATTGCCAAGGGAAGTATTTATTTTTTGTCATTCATTTAACTGGAGGATAACTACTTCACAATATTGTGATGTCTTCTGCCATACATCACCATCAACATGAACCGGCCACAGGCATACATGTTCCCCTCCCTCCTGAATCCTGTTCCTACCTCCCTTTCCACCCCAAGGCTCCAGGCTGTCACAGAGCACCAGCTCTGGGTGCCTTGCATCATCCATCAAACTCCCACTGGCTACCCATTTTACATTTTTTCAAACATATTGCTTCTATATTGGGTTTAACAAAAAGCAGAAAGACAAAGTGGGAGCTCTTGAATATTAAATGGATTTAACATATGTTGAGTCAAAAATGGAAAAATCCCCACAAGTGAGAGTAAACGCCTTAAGCATAGCACCATCTCTAAACACACAGCTTTAATGAGTAATAGCTCCCTTTTCTGTTTCTTTAAAATCAAACCAGAGTCCCAACCTAAGCAAAGCACACAACTGCCACATTTGGCAGAGAAAGAAAAGAGTTTACCTACTGAAGCAAGCACACTAAGATTATGACACCTTTTTACAGTCCTTACTTTCAAAATATTTTGGGTTTCGTTCCACTTATTTGTCCATTCCTTGGTCAATTCTTGAACCTAAAAGAAAAAAAAATACATGTCATTGTGCTATAAAAAAAATTACTGATTTTCTTCTAGAAAGTTTTCAAACTTTTATAGATTATAGAAGAACGTACTATACTTTTTTAAATTAGATAGCAATGCCGCAAAGTACCATTACCAAATATAAATCAAACTAGCTGATCTCACCCTACAACCTACATTACAGCAAAGGAAAGAATAGAAAAAAAATCTGTCAAGCTGCCTAGAGCTTTACAAGGTGCACTTTTTTTCAAGGTGCACTTAAATAAAAGCTGCTTGCTTGGATATTAACCAAAATTACAAGTTCAAAGATGCCATCATCCCATTACATGGGTTAATTTTTCCTGATTATACTTTAGGTCCTATGAAATGGTGATTTACTTTACTTTTTCATTAGATGTGATGATTAAATCACCTTGGAAACTGACATTTTCTTTTAGGAGATAATCTGCTTTTGTAGCTAATTAATAAGGTTTATAAATATCATTTTATCTTTTTTTTTTTTAAGGTGGCTCTTTAATTGACTCTTAGTAAAGGTAAAAATATCTTTTTGATAATAATCAGCTTCCTTCCAGTCTGCAGTAACTGAAGGGAGAAAATATCCCCCACTGTTGAACACAGCACAGTTGGAAATAGCTTCTCAGTTAATGAAAATACTCTGCTAGCTCCACACAACTTTTTAAATGACCTGAGTGAGTCATTAAGAAGTAAAGTGATACCTGATTGAGAGGTAGAAAAAAAAGAATGGAAAATTCTGTCAAAAGGAATATACTTCGGGTTAAAAGAGAGTGACCTCCGCGGGGCTGGGGGGAGTGCGGGGCACACACCCTCCCGAAGCCTCTTTCCTTCCGTCCTTCAGTGTTCCTGCCACCTCCCCACCCAGCAGCAGACACCATCCCAGTTCACCTGACTTGTCTCCCTACCAGTAAGTTACCCTGTTCAACCAGGTAGAAGTAGAAGCACAGAATACACTGGATTACGTGCTCAATGCTAAGAGGAAGATACTTTCCACAGGCCATTAAGTATCACAAACGGAAAGGACGTGAGTCAGCAACCTTCAAGAAAGGCTGTGTTCATTACTGACGAAAAAGGAGGGACTGGAGTGATAGTTTATCCGAGAGCAAAACCAAAACCCCTCTCACTCACCTTGTTCATTCAATGGCTAGACATTTTACTCCTCAATTTATCGCAGACACCCTGGAGAAGGAAATGGCAACCCACCCCAGCATTCTCGCCTGGAGAATCCCATGGACAGAGGAGCCTGGTGGGCTGCTGTCCTTGGGGTCTCAAAGTTGGACATGGCTGAGCAACTGAACACTTACCGCAAACAACTACAGGAGTTCTAAGGTAGTATTTTTTTAAATAAAATATCTTCCTTAAAATGATACAAAAAACTTATTTACAAAACAGAAAGAGACTTGGAGAATGAACTTATGGTTGCAGGCTGGGGCGAGAGAGGAGGGTGGATAGTTAGGGAACTTGGGAAGGACACGTACACACTGCTACATTTAAAATGGATAACCAACAAGGACCTGCTGTATAGCACAGGGGACTCTGCTCAGTGTTGTGTGGCAGCCTGGATGCGAGGGGAGTTTGGGGGAGAATGGATACATGTATATGGATGGCTGAATCCCTTCGCTGCTCTCCTGAAACTATCACAACATTGTTTGTTAATCAGCTATACCTCGATACAAAACAAAAGGCTTTAAAAATATATCTTCTTTAACTGGGCCCCTCTGGTAGCTCGGCTGGTAAAGAATATGCCTGCAATGCAGGAGACCCCAGTTCAATTCCTGAGTTGGGACGATCCCCTGGAGAAGTAGCCTACCCACGCCAGTATTCTTGGGCTTCCCTGGAGGCTCAGACTGTAAAAAATCTGCCTGCAGTGCGGGAGACCTGGGTTTGATCCCTGGGTTGGAAGGATCCCCTGGAGGAGGGCATGGCAACCCACTCCAGTATTCTTGCCTAGAGAATCCCCACGGACAAAGGAGCCTGGCGTGCTACAGTCCAGGGGTCACAAAGAGTCAGATACAACTGAGTGACTAAGTGCACACACACTCACATCTTCTTTAACTAGTTATTAATGTCAAATCTATCAACTTAGTAAGAGAATAAACAGGATTGGGCCTCTCTAACTTCTTTTTTTTGCTTACTGGTACTTGTCAGGCAAGGCTGTCCTGCCTGCCCCCCTGGACCAGCCACAACCATAGGCTCTCCTTTCATCACTCAATGATGCCAGCCCCGTGGGCTTTTTGTGTTGGAAAAGCTTTCAGAGAGGGAATATTCCTACACCCTCTCTCCCTACAGATGTAGAAGAGACTGGGGTGATGAATTTACTAATTTATTATAATCAGTTAACAGATTCTCATTGGTAATTTATCTGAGAAACACCAAGTATTTAACAAAGCATGCTTTGGGATTTTACCAACAGGTATGTTCTCCCTGAAGAAACGTAAGCCAATTAATCCTTTTCCAATTCAATCAAATAATTCCAGCTTTTGAAGAACTGTAAGTATGCCTTGGGTTTCTTTTACCACTGAATTTAAACCAAATAATCTTCATTTTTAAAATTCAGGAAAAAAAAATGCAAAGCCTGATAGCACCTCTCACAATGTGACCAGGTGATAAGATTTATAGCCAAGTGGATGGCAAACAATTTTAAAAGGTCAGCAAAAGAAGAGATAAAAGTTTAGAAAATGTTATTAACAAGAGTCATGTCTGTCCCCACATGCATAACAATTCAAATTAAAATGTTTATTAGTTTCTATTAACTTGCTAGGTATTCCTGAAAACTATCAGTAAGAAATAATTTAAGACTATATTCAGACACATCAAGGGTTTCCCTGGTGGCTCAGATGGTAAAGACTCTGCCTACAATGCAGAAGACCTGGATTCAAACCCTAGGTCAGGAAGATCCCCTGAAGAAAGAATGGCAACCCACTCTAGTATTCTTGCCTGGAGAACTTCATGGACAGAGGAGCCAGTGGGCTGAGACAGTCCATAGGATTACAAAGAGTTGGATACGACTGAGCGATGAACACACACAATCCAGACACATCCATCAAAGTCCTCAAAACTAAAATTTCAAGTACCAAAATACAAAATATCAAGAGAAAAATAGGGATTAAGAAACTAATGTTTTCACTAATGCTATTATCAGCAAATTAATCAGCATAATTATCCAGTAAGTGTCAACAAGTTCCTAACTACACTCTGATTTCTATCTTCAATATTGTGTATTCTTGAAAGAGCTTTACCAACAGAATCCTATTTTCTTTCTCAATCTGATTTAACAATTTGGCACAGTGAACAAAATCCACTCTGAAAACATTATTAATACCTGTTTCTCTTTTCACAGAAGGTCTTTTTAAAAAGAAAAAAAAAAAACATAGTATAGAAGTAGGTCATCCATGAAACTAGTTTTCAGAAAGCACCAGCACATAATACTGGCTTCAGCCCAGAACACTCTCTCCCCCAACCTCAAATCCCACTTTGCTTAAGAGCAGCTAAGCACCTTCCCAGAGTATTCAGTGATTCCCTAAGTGCTGCAATTCCCACTAATAAGTAAAAGGATGACCAAAAAACCCTACGGTGAGGCTGCGGGGACCAGCATGTGAACACAGCCTCCCTCTCCTGAAGGCGCAGCAGCCTCACCACCTCGTGCAACGGCCCAGTCTCAGCTGTATTCAACTCTTGACTACCAGACAAACCCCATCTATTAAGTCACAGAGGATACAGGAGATACACCGGAAGTCAGCGAGTGTGGGTCTTTAAAAAGAGGGTGGGAGCATTAACTGTCATGAAGAGAGAAACTGAGTTTCAAACAGCAAGTCCTGGGCTGGCCAAAAAGTTTGTTTAGGTTTTCCTGTAACATCTTGTGAACAAATCTGAACAAACTTTCTGGCTAACCCAATACTAAAAAAGGTATCCACTTAAAATAGTGAAACTTAAAAAAATAAATAAAACAGCAAAAGTTACGATTAAAAAAAAAAAAAACAAGTTAAGGTGTCACTTACTCTGGCTTCATTCTGCTGAAGTTTCTCCTCCATACTTAAGGCTGTGGGGGAGTCCAAGAGGGCAATCTGAAATGCAAACCACAAAAGGCAGAGGCAGTGAGTGTACACCGATAATCTAGAGGAAGGGTCTGCCCTGATACTGTATACCATCAAAAACTGCCACATAAACTATTAAACAGAGGTGAAAAGTAATTTCCCACACCTCCCTAAAAGTGTTAGTCACCACGAAATCTTTAATCCACAGGGTGCATGCCTCGTAATATTCAAAAAACCACAGCATCCTGGTAAAACTACATTTGCACCACAAATCAGCAAAGACAAGGAAAAAGACAAATACGTAACAGGCTGACATTTTATCAAAATCAAACACAGTCTAAATCCCTAGATCCTGAAAGACTCTTCCGTTTTGAATTTGCACCAAGTACAGGTTCAAAAAGAGGGGTTATTCAACCAGAGCTTTCTGAGATTCATCCACATGACCCTCCTTTATCACCATTGCTGGGTCACACACTGTTACAGGAAGGCTGGGCCACAGTCTGTGTCCATTTCCTTATGTGTGTTGCAAAGATGGATGTGAGAGTGATAAACCCCAAAATCAGGTTCACCCTGGCAAGGCAGAGACGGGGGAGGGAAACACAGCCAGGCAGGGCACAGAGGGGGCTTTGACTGCATTCCTAACTCGGAACCTGAGAGGCAGGAACACAGGGCTCCAGACGAGGCTACCTGAAAGGAAAAGGGAAGGGGGTCTCCCTCCCTGCTACATGAATGTGCGGTTATTCTGGTCATATGCAAGTGTGCTCCTGTTGCTTTTCAAACATAAAAAGCATGAATGCTATTCTGAATATTGCCTTTTTCATCTCACAATCTATCTTGGGAAAAATTTAGTACAAATAAATCTGTTTTATTCTTTGTAACAACTCCAGTTCCACCGTACAGCACTCCACTGTGCGGTTATTCTACAATTTACGTCCACAATTTCCTCTTAATGGACTGTAGTTTTTTCTCATCTCTGCTTTACCAGTGATGCTACAGCGACTTATCATATACCAGCTGCCTACAGTATGCATGGCACTATCAACAGAACAAATTCCTAGAAGGGAATTTGTTAATCACCTATATGCATGACTTTTTTTCATTGTCTCTCCTCCAGAGGCTTTCACGTTTCTTTGACTACCTGGTCTGCTTTTGCCCATCTTCACAAACACCCCATCACCTAGTTTTACTCTGTGACCCTCCCTGAGATGTTGTCTACCTTGAAAGTTTACACATAGTGACACTTTTATTATCCAGCTATTATTCAAAGTTTATCTGCGACTCCAGCTACACAAATGAGAAACCCTTTCTCCCTTCCATCTTCTCTAACTCATTGCCTTCTTTGCTTCCTGGACTGTTCCTGCCTATTTCTATGTTGTTAATTTTCTTGCTATCTTCGGAGACATTTAAGAGAAAAAAGTTAATGGACATTTTCTCTCTGCCAAACTCAAAGCAGAAGTCTGAAAAGATGCTTTAAATGTAACAAAAGAGAACATGTGAAAAGAGAAGATATCCAAACGCTTGACTTCATTAATCATCGGAGACACAGAAACTACAATCATTCTGTGACACCACAATGCCCCATCAGAATGGCCTATGTATTGGCAAGCACCTGACGCAACCAGAACTGGCACTTTCATATACTGATGGTGGAATACAAGTTGGTATAAAAACCTTCAAAAATTATTTTGCAGTTTCTGCTAAAACCAAACATTATGTACCCCTTCTGACACAAATTCCACTCTTAGGTATAAACTTAACAGAAATGAAGCTGGATGTTCACAAAAAGACACATACAAGACAGTCCACAGCAGCAGCAATAGCAGCAAAGAGGAAATCTCCAAAGCCCATCAAACAGAACGGGTGAGCTGGCACACATGCGTGTGATGGAGTGCAGCACAGCGATGCTCATACGTGGATCCGAACCCACACGCTCCACCATGCAGGAACCTGACAAGGCCTCAGGCGGAAGCTGGTCACGATCATCCGGGGCCAGCGCACCCCCGCCAGCCGCCTGAGGCCCTCCAGTCTGTCCTCTGTTCTCACTGCCACTTTTCCCCTTGTCCCTCAACCCTGCTGCCTGCCCTGTCACCCTCCCAGGCTGCACCGCAGCCCAGCACCCTTGCATGTCTGCAACTTTATGAAACGGGTTTTTTGTAGGTCTATGTTTTGCAATTCCATAAATCTGATCTTCTATAAAAGCGAGAGCAAGAGGATGTACTACATGATTACATTTATATAAAGAACAAAAAGAGGCAAAACTAAAAACTAACCCTGCCTGAAGAAGTCAGGATAGAGGGTACCCTTGAGGGGAAGGGCAGGCGGGTCTAGGAGGGGAACGTGAAGACAGTTTCTAGGGCACTGGGGAACATTCTGTTTCTTGATAGTAGGCAGGTCAGATGGGTGAATACAGCTTGTGAAAATTCACGGATATGTACAGTCAGAATGGGTATCATTCTTCAGTGGAGAGTTCACATGGATGCATATATACATATATACCACTACATATTTATCTATTATCTATGCAGCAGAAGCAGATACGTGTCAGAATCTTTCGCTGTATTTAAACTGTGCTTTTGAAACTCTGATACACGTGGCATTTTGCATTGGCAAATTATGAAACATAAATTATTAAAAGCAGGAGTTTTTATCTGACTGTACTTCAACAACCCAGAAATGGAGCTCTGACTTGAACAGCATTTTCAATGAACCACAGCAGCCATCTGGAACAGGATACTGTAGGAAAACAAGAATGTCACCAAAAAATCTTATACAGAGATGTTTCTAATGAGCGCTTAAGAACCCCTGCTTATTTTATTGAGCATCACAAATTTAATTAATTTTGGATAAGCCTGTATTGTCTCACAACAATTTATAGCTTCACGGTGCAATAAACTACTTTAAATTGGACTCGTCTTTATTGTAATGTATTGTTTATCAGAGTTCTTCACTGTATCCTAAAGTAGACAACAATCCATTCCATTCTCACCCCCAAAACTACAGTAACTAAAATAATCCTTTAATGACTGTGGTGGTCTTTGGCCGTGAAAGAAAAAGACAACCGAAGATCACAAAGTATAAGGCAACTGGCACCAATGACACTTCTGAGACATTCCTCAGACAGAATCTGCAAACGTTTGCATGAAGTTTTCCTGATGGTGTGATAAGGCTCCTTTCAAGGACTTCCTCAGTTTAACGTTTAACAGGTTGATCTTTCTTTTCCTTCATTCTCATGACTTAGTAAATGTTAACTACAAGAATGTTCCAAGTCCTTCCCTTCACACGCAGTAGTCTGGGTAACTCTATCAAATCCCCTTTATATGTTTACCTCAGGCAAATATTTTTAAAACATGGAAAAAAGATCCCAATAACACAGTATATAAATGAAAATGACAGCTGTGGCTGGCGTCATCAGTGATTCGAGCCTGGGAACATCATGAGCTGCTGGACTCGTCATGCTGAGGCTTCCATGCACACACAGGGAAGCTTCACATCAGTAAGCACAGCTAGGGCCTCCCTGGCGGTCCCGGGGTTAAGACTCTGAGTTGCCAATGCAGGGTGCAAGGGTTCCATCCCTGGTCAAGGTACTAATCCCACATGCGAAGCAGCATAGCCAAAAGATTAAAAAAAAAAAAAAGAGTACAATTATGTGGAGCTATTTTTAGGTGCAGAGATCAGCTCCCAGCCCACTCCAGTCCCCCAGTTTAGAGGACAGCAACTCTTGGGGCTTTCAGGATGCGGGAAACTCTGTGAGGCTCTTGGCCTATTGAGTCTCATGAGTCAAACTGCTCAGGATGCCAAGGGCTTCCCCATGGCCCTGGAGGGAAAGCTGCTCTGAAGACAGCTCTGTGCATTTGAAGAAAAGCTGGGTTTTTTTTTTTACTGATACACCTCAGACATCCATTCATGGGTTAGGAAATGGGGAAAATGTATCTTGTTTTGTTGGGGGATGTTTTTCTTGGCCATGTCACGCAGCATGTAGGATCTTAGTTCCCCAACCAGGGACCGAACCCAAGCCCCCTGCTTTGGAAGCACAGTCTCAATTACTCAACCACCAGGTAAGTCCCTCTTTATTTCTAACTCCACTTTAACTCGAGTGTTTTAAAAAGTGATCCTGACTTTCTCTCATGACTGTATCTAAACCAACCAGCATGGATCACACTGTGATCTCAGAACGTAGCTTGGTACACGCAGCATGCAGAAGACTACAGTGAAAAGAACAAGACTCCGTCACAAAAACCACAAAGGATCCTGAAGGGAGGCTGCTTCCGCCATCACTGGGGGCCGAGGCACATCACCTCAGCCAGGCCACGGGGATGTCTCAGGACCCCGCATCACTATAACCACCGCTGTAAGGAGCAGTACCAGACAGAGACTCAGAAAGGGGCTCAAATGAGTCTCTCATTCTGTTAAAATACATCTTCAAGTCATAAAATGCTTCGGTAGAATTTTAAACATTGCTCCAAGCACCTCAATTTCCTTCCACTAATGGAGATTATGCTGCTAATCCTACTGCATGCTAAATTTCCATCCATAATTGATAACTATTAGGTAGTTAATCATCTCGGGTTTAGTGGATAAAATCTTAAGCACAGAGCATATAATGAATTCGAAGGCCAACGGGAGGGTGATGCTAAGGAGAGACCGGGCTAACTCACTCAAAGCTTTACTTAGCACTTATTTACTCAAGTCAATACGACTCCCGAGATGAGTGTCTCATTAAGATCTAGAAATAGATGCCATTACTCAAAGAAAATTACCCATAAGTCTCAAAAAGAGCCAACCTGATTCCCCTGGGCAAGCAGCGTCTTCAGCCTGGCTATTTCGGCTCGCAGTTCACGGATGAGCTTGACGTTGGCGTCTTCATTAATGGTAGGCTTGTTGATGATGTTTTTGGCTCTATTTGCATAGCGAAGAGTACTTAGGGTTTCTCCATAATTGACATCAGCAGGTGAAATGGCTGTGAAGAATGAATTCAAAAAATAATTTATCCAGCACTGTTTCATTTAACACAAAGTTGGTTTGTAATTTAAAAGTCAGATTAACCCCAGGTCGCTGGATAGACTAAATATTCATTACTGCAGTCATGAATATTACAAATTATCTGGGACTCATAGGAAAGGTGCTCACTATGCCAAATTAAATGCCGTTTCACTCTTCTTAAGTTTAGAATCAGCCATCTAACCAAATCTAAAACAAGACTGGAAACACTCCATTGCAGCTTAGGGAGTTTCCTCTGTTGAACATATAAATAGGGGATTTCAAGACTATTTACACTTCTCAAGATAAAGCAGAAATTTAAATCCTTTTAAAAGAGTTCTGGCAAAACCTACCACCTATGAAAATCCAGAGTGTGATAACTTTTGTAAAGAGTCTGTAGATCAGCTAATGCTCTTCCTCCCAAAGCTTTGGTTGATCACATCCCCACCTCAACCCCAACAAACTTGAGAGCTAAAGCAACTACACAATTGCATCTGGGGTGCACACCCCTGGGAAGACCCCTGGCCTCCACAGGGACTGCATGGCTCGGGCAGCAGGAGACATGGAGACAAGAAAAGGCAGGGGGGCAGCTGGAAGGGAAATTCTTAACAGTTATCTCCCCCTTGCATATCTCCCCTCTGTTCTGCTTCTTCCTGTTAATTAGTGAAAATATAGACGTATATTATTGTTATCATATATATCACAGTTTTTCCTCTCAACTCTTAAATTCCTTATTTTCTGCTTTTAAATAGAAAAATAAAGTTGGGTTATTTCTAGTTTATGTCTAGAGTTGGCAAAGTTGGAAGTTTCTGTCCTAAAGCACAACTGAGGATCATCCTGCATGGACATCAGTTTGCATAACCAAGAAAATGGCAAGTTAATGTAACCAGGAAGAGGGGAAAAGAGTCAATAATACTATACTGTAGGCTGGATCATAGTAAGTACTTTTCTATTTTGAAGAATAATAAAGAGGTGCTCCTTCCTAATGAAATACTTTAAACTTAAAATAGCCACAATCGATTCACATGAAATATTGTATGTTGAGAAGAAAAAAAACAAAAATTCTTACTGGCTATCATGATAGTTTTAGAGTTTCCGCCGAGGCTGTCTTTCAACAACCAAGTCAAAACAGAATCCCTGTAAGGCACAAAAACTTGCTTCTTCTTTACAAGAGGGTTTGCTGCATCCTGAGATAAATCAGCTGCAGGGAGAAAGAAAAGGTGGGGGAAGGCAAGGACAATTACTAAAGGTTTTTTGGTTTTTTTCTTCTTGAATTTGGCTTCAAAAAACTTTGAAGCTATTACTCTAGTTTGTAACACAAGCATTAAACCTAAGCTCTTCATGCCACTATGGAGCACCGAGAACGAGAAGAGGCAGGAGACAAGCGTGAATCTACCTAAGGCAGAAATGACGTTTCCCAGCGTCACGAGGGACTTGTTGATGTTGCCCCCTTCCTTCAGCCGGACCCCGGTGGCACCAGTGGCGTCCGCCCGCTCACTTCCAGCAAGATCGACCAAGTGGATCTTACTCACAGTTTCTGATGGCATTTCAGAATCAAATTTTGCCTATGGTGAAATAAAAATGCAAAATGAAAGAGGTATAAAGAACGCCAATATTTATATAACATTGTGTGTGTGTGTTTTCCTTTTGTGTCATTCATATTTATTAATCTTCTCTCCCCAACTAGATTATTATTTCTTAACAGAAACAAAATCTTTTACATCCTCATTGATAGCTAGCATTGGACTGGCAACATATTTAGTAATCAAATTATTTTTGGTTGACTCTTTTTTTTTTTAACTCTTTTATTTTATATCAGAATATAGTCAATTAATAATGTTGTGATAATCTCAGGTGCACATCAGAGCAACTCAGCCATACATATACGTGGCTCCATTCTCCCCCAAACTCCCCTCCCATCCAGGCTGCCACATATGTCTGTGTGTTTATAACACAAGTTCAAGGGCTTCCCTCATAGCTCAGTTGGTAAAGAATCTGCTTACAATGCAGGAGACCCGGGTTTGATCCCTGGGTCAGGAAGATCCTCTGGAGAAGAAAATGGCAACCCACTCCAGTATTCTTGCCTGGAGAATCTCACGGACAGAGGAGCTTGGCAGGCTACTGTCCATGGGGTCACAAGAGTCAGACATGACTTAGCAACTAAACCACCAATACAAGTTCTAATTATTTCCCACTCCTCACTGTGATCTCTCAGGGTAGATTTTTTCTTAATTTTGTTGTTTCATTGGGCTTCTTCCTGATCACAATAATTATAATGGATACAATAGAAGCCGACCATATGTGAGTCTTAAACTTTCTGAAGAACCACAAATTCCATTATCCAAATCACTCAGTCACTCAGACTCGGGCTGAGTCTGACCCCGGCAGGGAAGGAAGCTAGGCCCTGAGGGGCACTCACTCCATAAAGAAAAATATAAGTAAACAAATAATTAGTTTTGCTCTCACCTAAATCTTGAACAAGACGAGCATAATGGCTTTCCAAAATATGATAAACAGATAATTATGTGAAAGATCATCCAACCATTATTCGATGTTAAAATACAATCTGTTTCACAATTTTAAAATAGCAAAAATCTTAAATACTGTATCCTTTGATTCTGAATTTTACCAAAATCTTACTTACCCAAGACTTTTAACCTATGTTTTACAGTCTGAACCAAAATGCCAAGAAGAAGTTACTGCATTTTGCTACAAAAGCAAGCCTCTTAGGTACTAGGGATCGCCACATCCTAATCCACATTAACCAGAAAACAGGAGAAAAACCAGCAAACGTAGTAACAGATACATTTCTGGAGAATTTATCAAGAGTTGTTCCAATTGACCTTGGAGAATTTTTTCATCCTCTTTGCTCTCTGATCCCCCTCATGAATTATGCTAAGTCTTTCTACCTGACATGCTCAATGGTTAACACAGGCCAGACTCCCCCGACACTTTCAGGCTCACTGGTTTCACTGGCCTCGGTGTTAACATTATTTCCCGAGTCATTTCCACGTGTGTTCTAAACGCTTTCCACCTCCAGATCAGAATACTAATACTTAAAAACATCCCTTGTCCTTTAATATCATTTTAATAATCACAATTAGTATTGCGGGGTGAGTTCCACGGAGCCACAAAGGACCACCCACCTTAGACCACTCAGGGTGATGAGCTCCTCACCTTGGCCTCCAGCTGCTCTGTCTGGCAACCCATTATCTACTACAGAGCTTGCAACAGTGAAAACTCTGGCTTAATTAAACACAGAGAACCTTTTTTTTAATGTGGAGAACAGGGCAGAAGCCTGCTAAATATGTCTTAGGGGTCTTCATCAGGCTACATTTCAAATGAGCGTGTTTGTAACTGCAGAGAAACGATCACACAGCTGATATTCAGGTCTGCTAACTGCTAAGTCGCTTCAGTCCTGTCCGACTCTTGGCGACCCCAGGGACTGCAGCCTACCAGGCTCCTCCATCCACGGGATTTTCCAGACAAGAGTACTGGAGTGGGGTGCCATTGCCTTCTCTGCATGTTCAAGTCTAAAGAACAAGAAAACAGCAGTGGGGCGCCCTGAGGCACCCGGCTCAGCACAGACCAGTCCGCAGCCAGCACTGATGAGCGTGTGACACACTCGGGGGCGGGGCGACAGCCCTCACCTGCGTGAACTTGATGGTGAAGATGGCGTGAGACCGGCTGCTGACGTCATTCATCCCAGTGGCGGCGGTGGTCCGGTTGATGTTTCCTGCGTCCATAAGCTCTTCGACATCACCATAATTCTGCACTAAATGTTTGGATAAATCTGAAAAAAAAGAGGGAGGTGAAGAAATCTCCCCAACAGATAATAGAGGGAAGAAGAGAGGTACTTCTACAAAATAATACATGACTGTACACATCTGTGGGCTTCCCAAACGGCACAGAGGTAAAAATCCGTTTGCCAATGCAGGAGACGAGGGTTCAGTTCCTAGGTGGGGAAGATCCCCTGGAGAAGGAAATGGCAACAATACTCCACAATTCTTGCCTGGGAAATTCCATGGACAGAGGAGCCTGGCGGGCTACAGTCCATGGGGTCACAAAGAGTCAGACAAGACTGTGCGCACACGCATCTGCTCCTGTACAAACCTGCGCTGGTTTCTAATCCAGACTCAGGAGCTAACTGCCTCGGGTCCAGTCCCAGCTCCTGTACAAACCTGCGCTGGTTTCTAATGCAGACTCAGGAGCTAACTGCCTCGGGTCCAGTCCCAGCTCGCCTCAGGTCCAGTCCCAGCTCCTGTACAAACCTGTGGTGGTTTCTAATGCAGCAGACTCAGGAGCTAACTGCCTCAGGTCCAGTCCCAGCTCGCTGGCTGACCAGTGGACTCACATGGCTATGAAGAAGTCATTTAACCTCACTGAGCCTCGGTCCCCTCTCGATACGGCATGCCTACTGCATACGGTATTCAGGACAACCTTGAGATATCACGGCCAACATCATTAGCCCTAATCACACCCAGGGAAAATGCAAACACTACCTCCAGGCAAAATACGACCACATTCTTTAAAATCCTTTTTAAAGAAACTTTTCATTCATCTTTTTGAGAAACATTCATATGCTTTTATAGTCGAAAACTACGAAAAAGTACAGTGTTCAAGGGTCTTTCCCCTCCACCATCTGATAACCTACCCCACACTTTCCTGTCAGGCAACCCAACATTCCTAGCTTTTCCAACTTTCTAGAAATAACCCATATGTATATAGGCCATTCAGTTCAGTTGCTCAGTTGTGTCAGACTCCTTTCGACCCCATAAATCACAGACCTCCCTGTCCATCACCAACTCCCGGAGTTCACTCAAACTCATGTCCATTGAGTTGGTGATGCCATCCAGCCATCTCATCCTCTGTCATTCCCTTCTCCTCCTGCCCCCAATCCCTCCCAGCATCAGGGTCTTTTCCAATGAGTCAACTCGTTGCATGAGGTGGCCAGGCCATTACATAAATATCAAACCATCTTTTTCCCCCTTTCACACATGGTAGCAATACCATACATGTCGGAGGCCAGCGTGAGGAATCCCGCCCGTGATAAGGTCATGTGGAAGGAAGCCTGACAATACGCAAGGACGTGATCAGGTTTCAGGGGTTCCCCCTGGAATTTCCTGAGCATCCACCCCCCCAAAAAATAAGAATCTGCCGACCTCTGTACTCTGCTTTTCCACTCTTCTGATATTCTCCAGGATAAAGTCAAATCAGGGCTTTAGTCTTCTGCATTTGAAAGGGATGTTTCAGTTAAAACCCCTCTGATAGCTCTCTAGCTTGCCTAACAGGTTCCCCAGATCTCTTACAGTTTGTGAATTGCTTGCAGCCCCCCAACTGCGAGAGGCACAAACCTTAAAAGCATCTTAAAGATACAGAGCCTTTTCTAAAGAGTTAAAAATTATATTGGTAGAGGGTTTTCACTGTTGACTCAATGACTGCTGCCAGGCCTCCACATTCTTTATCTTTTAGGCACCTGGGAGGATGGTAATCAATGTAAACGGGATATGGAAAAAGATATATAGTAGTTTTGATGTTAGCAACACTAGACTTTTGAGTTACTTTTCTTTGTTATGTATCAGGGCACTCCTCGTGTCCTTGCTATGTAAGAATGTAACTTTATTTAGAGCTTTCTGAGTGGCACCAGACTTTGGGAAGATCAACACAAATAAGTCTTCTGGTTGACAAACCCTTATCAGAAAAAAGGCTGTAAAATGTTAATTGGCCCTCTGGCTAGATGATGATGTAAATCACCTAAGACTTGTGTATACAACTAGGTATGCAGAGAGAAAAAGCCTGGTTTTGATAATAGTCAGGGCTGCTGACGCTGCATAATTTTGTATTACCCATTGATCTCTATGTACAATCAAAAAGGTATAAAAGGACATTCTAGACAATAGAGGCTGGGACCAGTTGCTGGACTGGTTTCCCCCGTGTCTCCTCTTCACTCTAATTTCAGGCTGAATTCCCATTTGGAGTGGGGCGGCTCACCATGTCTACTTACTTGTCCTGGCTTCTAAGATCTGTAAGAGAGAGAGCCCAAGGCGGGGCACTCTCCGATATTCAAACGGACGATAAATCACAGACCTCCCTGTCCATCACCAACTCCCGGAGTTCACTCAAACTCATGTCCATTGAGTTGGTGATGCCATCCAGCCATCTCATCCTCTGTCATTCCCTTCTCCTCCTGCCCCCAATCCCTCCCAGCATCAGGGTCTTTTCCAATGAGTCAACTCGTTGCATGAGGTGGCCAGGCCATTACATAAATATCAAACCATCTTTTTCCCCCTTTCACACATGGTAGCAATACCATACATGTCGGAGGCCAGCGTGAGGAATCCCGCCCGTGATAAGGTCATGTGGAAGGAAGCCTGACAATACGCAAGGACGTGATCAGGTTTCAGGGGTTCCCCCTGGAATTTCCTGAGCATCCACCCCCCCAAAAAATAAGAATCTGCCGACCTCTGTACTCTGCTTTTCCACTCTTCTGATATTCTCCAGGATAAAGTCAAATCAGGGCTTTAGTCTTCTGCATTTGAAAGGGATGTTTCAGTTAAAACCCCTCTGATAGCTCTCTAGCTTGCCTAACAGGTTCCCCAGATCTCTTACAGTTTGTGAATTGCTTGCAGCCCCCCAACTGCGAGAGGCACAAACCTTAAAAGCATCTTAAAGATACAGAGCCTTTTCTAAAGAGTTAAAAATTATATTGGTAGAGGGTTTTCACTGTTGACTCAATGACTGCTGCCAGGCCTCCACATTCTTTATCTTTTAGGCACCTGGGAGGATGGTAATCAATGTAAACGGGATATGGAAAAAGATATATAGTAGTTTTGATGTTAGCAACACTAGACTTTTGAGTTACTTTTCTTTGTTATGTATCAGGGCACTCCTCGTGTCCTTGCTATGTAAGAATGTAACTTTATTTAGAGCTTTCTGAGTGGCACCAGACTTTGGGAAGATCAACACAAATAAGTCTTCTGGTTGACAAACCCTTATCAGAAAAAAGGCTGTAAAATGTTAATTGGCCCTCTGGCTAGATGATGATGTAAATCACCTAAGACTTGTGTATACAACTAGGTATGCAGAGAGAAAAAGCCTGGTTTTGATAATAGTCAGGGCTGCTGACGCTGCATAATTTTGTATTACCCATTGATCTCTATGTACAATCAAAAAGGTATAAAAGGACATTCTAGACAATAGAGGCTGGGACCAGTTGCTGGACTGGTTTCCCCCGTGTCTCCTCTTCACTCTAATTTCAGGCTGAATTCCCATTTGGAGTGGGGCGGCTCACCATGTCTACTTACTTGTCCTGGCTTCTAAGATCTGTAAGAGAGAGAGCCCAAGGCGGGGCACTCTCCGATATTCAAACGGACGCTGGTGGCCCAAAGTAGACGGTGCAAGCTCCTTGTCTGGAGCTTTATTGGCCTTCCTCGTAAACCAAGTTATTTCAGCCTCTTTTCGCCACTTAATTTTCCTACTACACTATTTCTTCCTAATCTAATCTCATATTAATAAATAAATAAGTTTTCCTCGCCAACGCCGTCCCCACTTCGAATTCCCTGGATCTACCGGGGCTGGATCCCGGCACATACACATTGTTTTGCATCTTGCTTTTTTCTGTGTAAAATACATTGAAGACTTTTGTGTACCAAAGTGATCCCTCATTCATTTCTATGGCTGCAGAGCACTAGACTGTACGTATGTACCATAACCAATTTAATATAGTCTCCTATTGAGATGAAAGACATTGTTGAGAGTTTGCTTTCAATACAAGCAATGCTGCTACAAATAATCTTGTACACAAGTTTTTATGAATATGTGAATAATTCTGCAGAACAAATTCTTTTTTTTCAGATATTAAATATTTATTTAAAACTTAGTTGTCACCTTGAGTATGCAAAATACAAACTCCACAAAATGTTCATTTTTTACTTTATAGTTTACAAATATACAAAATAGAAGTTTGCTTAAATTTATATTACATATTTATTAAGGCAAGGAACTATATAGAAAAAAACATTTGTTCTGCTTAAGGCGTACTTGGGAATAAACCACTGTACAAATTATTGCACATCTGAAACCACAATGCATAACAGATTATATAAAAGATTAAAGTAAAACAGATGTATTTACTGGAGTTAGGTCATAAATGTAGATCAGAAGACAAAAACAGATTTTCCCTGTCAAAGCAAGCAGCAGTTTGAGAACTTTGGCCTCATTTGGTACCTTTAGAACCAAGACTTACCAAGAACCATCGTTCAGGCTATTAAACACCATTTTCTGTACCTGGATTTCTTCCTCTTCTTCAAGGATCATCATAATGGCTTTTAGAAGGCAAATATAATACAATGTGATCTTTATGTTTATATTGCATCAAAAAAATTCAAGTGGTTCTGGTCTTCCCTCCCCCCAACTTTCAGATCTAATTTATACCCTGATATCCACAACTTCCAGTCACCCCCTTGACGTGTTGTAAGTCCAGAAATACATATTCAGGTTGGGTTTAGAATTGGAATGCTAGAAGATCCAGTCACAGATCCATACGTTTTTTTGTTTTTTTGAGTTTGTCTTTTGGCTTCCTGTGTCTCCTGATTTTCCATTCACAAGTTTACTCCTTGGGAACTTGACGATGATTGTAGGGCTTTCTAGCTGGGTTCCTCCCCTCACAAGGAAGACAGTGTGAAAGGTAAAAAAAAAAAAAACAACAATGCTGAATTCTCTTCTGGCAGTGTGGATCACATCCACTGTTTGGGGGTTTAAAGGTGCCTCTTCATGCGTAAGGTGAGAATGATGAATGCCTCAAGAATGCCCGGCTGCACTTCTGACGCTGCCTGGTGTGTCTGCCATAGTGCCTGGTCAATTCATCTGAGCGGTCAAACTTCCACCCTCGGCCATCCCCGTCACAGTGGTAAGGTTTCGCACCTGTGTGGGGTTCGCAGGTGTGCCTTGAGATGAGAACTCTCCGTGCAGGTTTAGCTGCAGCCTGCATAATCCCAAGTGCGAGAGGCCGCCCTTTTCCGGGGCCATGACCTTCTCCTCTTTGGCTTGGGCCCTCTGGCATGCAGGAACCGGCTGGCATGTGCTTGGTCATGGTGCAGTGGGACCTGCATCTGCATCTGGTCGGGCAGGAAGGGAGGGTGGTTGGGCCCCAGGGTGGGGACAGAAGCCCAGGGGGAACAGCAGGGCAGGATGACAGTCTGGGCTGCTCAGCAGTTCCTCGGCACCCAGGGTCGGGGTAGCCCTGCTGGGGAGCTGCCACCCCAGGAGAAAGTCGTGCGCAGGCAGCCGGTGGCCACTGCTGAGAGGAGGTCCAGTGCCCAGGCGGGCCTAGAGGGGCCGACCGACAGTGCACGAGGAGACAGCCTCCCGTTTGATCTTTGGGCACATGCGCAGTGGCCCGCCTTTGTAGGCCCCACCACCTCCGACGGGCTGCCATCCGGGCTGCCTGTGCGAACGCTGATAACCAAGGGCCACCGTACTCGCTGCCAGGGGCACTCAGGCGAACGTGCCCGTCAGTCCACCACGTGGCGGCTGCGGCGGAACGCACACCAGGTCCAATTCGGGCCGCAGAAGCTTGGCCACGAAGCCGCCAGAGGGGCTCACGTCACTGATGTTGCCGGGTTGAAGGGAGCCGTCGGAGGGGATGCAGACTCCCGGCTGCAGAGGCGGCTGCACCCAGGTCGCCCCCAGCCCAGATCGATCGCTGAGGCTGCAGGTGGAGGGCGTGCTGGCGGGGCCGCTGCTCCACGGGGAGAGCGAGGACGAGGCTGATGTTTACCGGGACGCCATGGCGGCCACGGGCTCCTGATGCAACAGCAAGCTGGAGAGGATATGGTCCAGGTCCAGGTCCAGGAGATCACTGAACTCTCCCGCCTCCCTCCAGAGCAGGAGGGCTGGGCTGCGGCTGCAAACTCCACCACTCTCCAGGTCAGTGGCCGTGGTCGCCGCCGCCAGGTCGTAGGGGCCGCCGGGAAGAGCCCGGAAGGCCGCTTCGTGTTGGAGAGCTTCTCCTCCCAGTGGTCATTTGGGGGACCTCATCCTTCCCTCCGGGCCGGACGCGAACGTGGGGAGGGACGTGAGCGGCGCTTCGCTGGCAGCCACATCAGACTCGGCAGGTGGCTCATTAACGTGGGGGCCCAAAAGGTCCTCGGGAGTCCGAAGCGGTAGGAGTATCCAAACCCCAAAGTCAACGAAGAGGAAAAATATTTAGAAAGGAAGCCAAAACCAAACCGCAAATTGCCCGACATCCTTCTTTGGATTAAATACAAAAGGGAGATGCCTTTAAAATAAAAGTTGCTTTGTAAACAAAAGTTCTTAGAAAAGTTGTAAACTCGTAAAAATGGACAATCAGCAAAGCGCGTTAAGCAGGGCTGGTGGCCAGGCTGCACTCTCTGCGACTCAGCAGCATTCCCCACCGCTGTGGGTCACCGTGGGTGCAGAGGCTGTGGCCAGGTGGCGCGTGGCAGGCACGACCAGGTGAGGCTGGCCACGGGGGCGCGGGTCTGTGGACCAAGCAGCGGCTCGAGGCTTGGGGTCAAGGGGGCTGCGTGGGGCGCGTGGACGCGGGTGAGCGGGGTCAGGGGGGCCGCAGCGGCGGGGAAGGGCACTTGGCCCACAACCGCCTCTGCCCACCGCGTGCCCACAGCCGCACTTTCTCTCTCAGGCCAGGGAATTGCTCCAGAATACCGCCTGGTCAAGGCTACGGTTTTTCCAGTGGTCATGTATGGATGTGAGAGTTGGACTATAAAGAGGGCTGAGCGCAGAAGAATTGATGCTTTTGAACTGTGATGTTGGAGAAAACTCTTGAGAGTCCCTTGGACTGCAAGGAGATCCAACCTGTCCATCCTAAGGGAAATCAGTCCTGGGTGTTCTTTGGAAGGACTGATGCTAAAGCTGAAACTCAAAAGTATTTTGGCCACCTGATGTGAAGAGCTGACTCATTTGTAAAGACCCTGATGTTGGGAAAGACTGAAGGCAGGGGAAGGGGACGACAGAGGATGAGATGGTTGGATGGCATCACTGACTCAATGGACATGAGTTTGGGTAGACTCTGGGAGTTGGTGATGGACAGGGAGGCCTGGTGTGCTGCAGTCCATGGGGCCGCAAAGAGTCGGACACAACTAAGGGACTGAACTGAACTGAACTTCTTAAGAGGTGGAATTTCTAGACTGAAGCATATACAAAATGTTGATGGATATTGATTGATGGATATTGCAAAACTGTCCTCCATAGAAAGCAATTTACACACAACAGTAACAATGCATAAGACTGCCTGTCTCCCAACACTGTCCCATCAGGTTCCTTACAGCTGCTAGGGACAGGTAACAGAAGCTATCTCAAAGAATTTTTATTCTGCTTTCCTCTGATTATTAGTGAGGTCACTCTTTCTTTCCTTCATTTAAAAATCACACATATTTCCAGGTGGCCAACAGACAAATGAAAAGATGCTCAACATTATTAGATAGGTGCAAATCAAAACTACAGGGTACTCCCTCACCCCTGGTCAGAATGGCCATCATTTTAAAAATCTACAGATAAATGCTGGAGAGGATATGGAGAAAAGGGAACCCTCCCCTACACTGCTGGTGGCGATGTAAGTTGGTGCAGCCACTGTGGAAACAATATAAAGGTTCATCAAAAAACTGTAAGTAGAATTACATATGATCCAGCAATTCCATTCCTAGACGTACAGCCAGACAAGATCCACGCACCGCTACGTTTACAGCAGCACTATTTACAATAGCTGAGACATGGAAACAACCTCGACACCCATCAACAGATGAAGGGGTAAATCAAGGTGTGAGATACATACAAATATATACACACATGCGTGTATGCACATCATTAAAAAAGAAGCGATTAATGCCATGTGCAGCAACATGGATCCAACTAGAGATTATCATCCTAAGTGAATTAAGTCAGAAAGAAAAAGACAAATACTATATGATATCACTTCTATGTGGAATCTAAAATATGGCACAAATGAACCTATCTATTAAACAGAAATAGAATCATAGACATGGACCAAGGACTGGTGGTTGCCAGGGTTAAGGGGGTTGTGGGAGGAATGGAGTTGGAGGCTGAGGTCATCGGATGCAAGCTCTTGTATATAGAAGGGATAAACAACAAGGTCCTACTGTATAGCACAAAGGACTATATTCAATATCCTATTATCAACCATAATGGAAAAGAGTATTTTTAAAATGTATATGTGTGTGTGTGTGTGTATATATACACACACACACACACATACATATAAATGTATAACTGAATCACTGCTGTATAGCAGAAATTAGCACATTGTAAATTAATTTTTTAAGATACTCATTAAAAGTCATCAATATTTCTGTGGACAACCTAGTCACATCCTTTGTTCATTTTTCTCCTTGGTAGTGGAGCTGTCCATAATTTACAGGAGCTCCTTACATATTAGGAAAACAAGTCCTTTGTCTGAAACGTAAATTGAAAATATCCTCTCCGCCTTGTAAGTTGTTTCTTCACTTTGCCTATGGTGTTTCTACCAAACATAAAGTTCATTTTTTGTTTTGTTTCAGCATTTCAAATTTAACACATGGCTTCTGGATTTTAATTAAAAATTTTAAAAGCCCTCCCTTCTCTAAATTTCCAGAAAAAAATTATCCAGGGTTTCTTGCAATTATTATGTCACTTTTTATATTTAACTCTTTGCTCCATCTGCCATTTACTTCAATATAAAAACTGAGCTCTGGTACCAATTTTCTTTTTTTTTTTTTTTCTCCCAGACAACTTAATAACCCATATTCCCCCAGTGTTTGAATAGCAGATTTAGTAGAAACTAAATCCCCATTAAGTATTGACAGTAGATTCTGGATTTTTACCCTGCTTGATTAACCTGTCTCTCCACAAACCCAGCTCTATAGTATGTCTTAACATTTGATAAAGACAGTTAAAGGGAAAAGGCAGTTAAGCTAAAAACTATTAACGATGGTATTTATCCCACACTCCATAGAACAAATACATAGTTACTCACCTTGCTGTGGACATGAAACACAAAAAGTTCAATCGAAAATTTACTAAAATGCAGATGGGGTGCTGTTAGCACACCTGGTTTTCCAGGTGAAAAAGACAACAGAAGTAGAAATATCTTTGAATCCACGACCAGTTCTCAGCCTTGCCTCCAGTGAAACACGCAGGAAGGACACCACCACAATAGGAGAGCCCGTCTGTGTGCGATTCCTGGTCTCCGGCCTCACCTCAGCTGCCACACGCAGAGGAGTGTGCAGAGCTGCCTGTTCTAAGGACAGCCTTCCATCCAGCCTGTTTTTAAAACAGTTTGCAGGAGCCAGTCCTTTACCCATCACTCCTTGGGACAGTCCTCCCCATGGACCGTGACCCGACGAACGCATCCCAACACAAAGGCCGAGAACCCAGCACGGGAACTTCAAACACTCTTCCCAAAGGTGAGAGGTCTCAGAATCACCCTACAGCCGTGTTACCGTTAAGATGAGTAAAAACACACCCCTGAAATGCAACGCCATTTAAAGAGGCTATAGAGTTGCTTATCTTGCCTGAGAACTTTGGAAAATAAGTTTCTAGAGTTCTTAAAGGCAGACTTGATCTATTGGCAAGCCCTGCAAAATCAGCAAGTGGCCAGTAAAGTAGAAGGACATTAAATGAATAGAGCACAGTGGTGTGTTAGGTTGCTGCAGTCGTGTCGGACTCTATAGACTGTACAGTCCCTACAGACTCTATAGATGGTAGCCCACCAGGCTCCTCTGTCCAAGGAATCCTCCAGGCAAGAATACTGGAGTGGGTGGCCGTGCCCTCCTCCAAGGAATCTTCCCAACCCAGGGATCAAACCCTGCCTCTCTTATGTCTCCTGCATTGGCAGGGGGTTTCTTTACCACTAGCACCACCTGGGAAGCCCCAGCATTCAGTGGCAGCCCGTGTAATTTTTACTACAACTAAACTCCAAAATTAAATTTTTTAAATGTCACCATTATCCTTCCTTTTTATTTTCCTCTGAAACAATTATTCTTAATAACAATTCCCAAGAAGAACAGAGCTGTGAAAACATTCACTCTTACCTTCCACATAAGGCCCCTCTTTTGGATGCTCACGGACTCTTAGATTGAAGGTTTTGGATGACTTCCGCCTAAGTAGATCTCTCACACGTTCATTATAAATTTCTAAGTAGCTAAAAAGGTCAAACAGAGTTGAATTCAGTAAAATTACTTCAGGCACTAATAACAACAGCAGCAGCATACATTTATGGGAGGTAACTATGTATCAGGTACAGCACTTTACGGGGATTATTTCCTTTAATCCCTACAATAGCTCAAAGGTAGGTACTATCTTCCTCGTCTTACACACTAAGCAGTAGAGACTTGGGGTGATTTAAACAGCCTGTTCGAGGCCTCACAGCCTCCAAGAGCTCAGGCAGCCAGGAGAATACCCTGATTGCCATATCTGCCCCCAAACCACTGACCAAACTGCCTCTCCACACAGGTTTAAGTTCAAGGTAGGGGCGGGGGGGGGGGGGCCAGAAACACCTCAACCGCCCAGATTTATTTAAAGCTCAGAATGATAGTGATCCAACCAACATAAAGAATAACACAAACCTTATTCAAATAAAAGAATAAGGCAAGTGGGTACACACTGAAAAGTCAAAAGCTCACTGCATTTGAGATGAGCATCATACATTAGTTTCAGACTAGGCTGGGTTACCTCCACTAACCACCAAAGCCTTCATCCAAATGGTACCCAAAGAGGTCACTGAACACATTTGTGCTTTGAGCTTACTTCCAACCAGCACAGCGCAAGATGGGGAAAGGCAGACTCCCCTCTCAGGGATGCAAAGGTCCATTCCTCATGCCTTGAATCAAGCTCACACACACTCCCTCAGGCCACAAGCCCTACCTGACTTCAGTTCGAAAAGACGCCTCATCCCATCTGGTGGTTTCGTTTATCCGACTGAAGAGCCCTTCGCAGATCCGGGGTATTAAGCCAGAATCGCCCTGCAGTGGGAAAGAGGGGTGCCTCAGCTGTAATAAAAGCACCTGATGATTGCATCTGCAATGGGCTGGGGTGGACTGAGACTCCAGGGCCTACAAGCCCACCCCAGGGACCTGGGCTCACCGCTCACCCCTTCCAGGGCTGCTTCCTATCCTCTGAAATAAGAGGATTGAGCCTTCTAATTTCTACATGCTGGGACCATAGTAATAGACAGTTGTCAGCTGTCAATCAGCTAAATCGTGGCTTGCAAATATAAGATGTATTCTCTAGCTCTCAAACCAGAGAGTCTACTGCTGTAAAACAAATGTTAAAAAATTTGATCTGGTCAAAGGACAAAAAAAGCTGAAACACACACTGGGCAGAAACCTTAGGAAGTCTTCAAAAAAGCTAAGGAGCTGATGACCACAGTGAAACATACAGACTGTGATGCACTAATTCCTACCCTGGCCTCCCTCGACAGAAAGGTTTCAATACATCACATTACTTATGTGACGCGGGTATAATTATAGTATTCAGGTTTCGGTCGGCAATGACAAGCTGACGAGCTTCAGAATGGTACCAAAGACAAGGAAAAATGCTCCTGTTAGGGGGCCAAACTCTGAGGTTTCAATGTTTTCTTCTGAAATCTCTCTCTACTTGCACCTAATCTCACATTCCCCCCACCCATCCCCCCCAAAAAAGATGTATACACATATATATACACACACATACATTTATATATATATATATATATATCATCACAAAGTTTAGGAGAACTTTTTTCCTTTACACCATTAAATCAGTACCAATTCTTATAAAAGAAAAATTGGCCCTTTAACCACATTTTTTTGTTCTTACTTTAAAAAATCAAATAAAAAAATACTCAAATGGTACTCAACTATAAGGTCAGAGAAAAACAGCTGTAACTTGTGAGTGCTTTATAAATACTGAACTTACATAAACTAGCTAAGAGGAAATCAACAAGTAAAAAAAAAAAAATTTTTGGCCACACACGGCATATGGTATCTTAGTTCCCTGACCAGGCATCACACCCATGTCCACTACAGTGGAAGCTCAGAGTCTTAACCACTGGACCACTGGGGAATCCTGTAAATTTCATGTTTAGAGAAGGCTTTTTTCCCAAAGCACAGCAGGAAAGAAGGGAGGGTGGAGGAACGGTGAGAGGAAATGTGAAACTCTTGAAATCGTCGGTTCTTCTCTTACTTGTCCCTACTTCTCAGGACTGAGGATTTGCAGCACTGCATTTACTTCTGCTGCAAAGAAGATGCCTGGATTTAAGGAACCAGGACACATGGGCTGAAAGGCTTTCATCCAGAAAGACCTATCCTCCTTTAATGCATTACTTCTCCCACGAACCACCGAGCCTGCCGCATTTGGGCCACCTCTGAGCCTGCCGGCAGAAAGTCCAGCCAAGCTCGGCTAGGTCCTCGACTCTCAGAGTCAGTGAACAGTTTTCCAAACCATGACATGAGAAAAGTAAAACACACTAGCACTGTCCAGGTCTGGAGAAAACACAGAACGGGATAAGGTTCTGCAATCACTCCCAGCTTCTCCTCTGCCGTCTATTTTGGGGCAAGTATAATTTTAACACCCTTAATTTATATAGCATGACTACTAAATTCTACACACTATGTTTATAACTGTGTAGACTCTATATAACCCATGCAATTCTAACACTTTTCATGTATTCACTGGATTTATGCAGTACCCTTCCACCAAGGAGATTCTTTCTTTACATTTTTCTTGGGCAAAAATGTTTTGAATAATTTTAAAAAGAGGAGTTCAATAATTTTATTCAAACTGTTGGGTTGGCAGAAAAGAAGAATAAATTACCTGAGGGCGCAGCACACTTTTTTCATAAGATTATAGCCTTTAAAAACGGAAAAAGAACTGAGACTCCCATCCATTATTCATGATTATAAACTTAAAACTATTTCTAATTTTAAAATCTATCAAAGGAAATTTCATCCCACTTATTACTGAGTTTTATCTTAATATTAAAGAATGATGAAAACACGAAAAGCACGTTTAGTACCAACCACGTAGACAAAAGGGACACTCTCATCAGTCCAAAGAGAAAATGAGAAATTTGCTTCCCACACAGTGTAAGCAACGTACAGAGTCTCCCATCATAGTGTATGACTTTCCTGATCCGGTCTGCCCATATGCAAAGACACAAGCATTATAACCTTCGAACGCAGACTTCACGACATCTGTGCCAAGGGTTTTGAAAACCTGGAACCAAAAAAACAAAAAGATATAATTACCATGGATTTTAACAGAAGCCCCTTCAGTGCTGACAGTATTCTTGAACTCTACTTTCATAGGATTATACCATGTAAAGAAATCACTGAAGAGCTGTTAACAACAGAATATGTGTACTCCAGTTTTTAATCAGAAAGAAACTTCTTAACAAAGCAAAAAGCAATCTCATCCTTTTTCCCACTTAAGTTAACAAAAGATTCCTAAAATATAAAAAGGCAAACAAGGCAAAGTGGCAATCATGTACAGAAGCAGAGACGATTTTAAAGCATGATGATTTACCATCTCAGAAGTAAATAAACTCATAAAGTGATTCATTCTATACCAGAGCTTCCAGAAACTAAATATTCAAAACCTGAAAGTCATAGCAGCCAGAAGTTATGGCTCAAACCATGCTGTCGGGGGCCAGCGTGAGGAATCCTGCCCGTGACAAGGTCATGCGGAAGGAAGCCTGACAAACTCAAGGACATGATCAGGTTTCAGGGGTTCCCCCTGGAATTTCCTGAGCATCCACCCCCCAGAAAATAAGAATCTGCCAGCCTCTGTACTCTTCTTTTCCACTCTTCTAATATTCTCTGGAAAAAGCCAAATCAGGGCTTTGTTTAGTCTTCTGCATTTGAAAAGGATGTTTCAGTTAAACCCCTCTGACAGCTCTCTAGGTTAATTAACAGGTTCCCCAGACCTCTTACAGCTTGTGAATTGCTTACAGCCCCCAACCGCAAGAGGCACAAAGCTTAAAAGCATCTTAAAGATACAGAGCCTTTTCTAAAGAGTTAAAAATTATATTGGTAGAAGGTTTTCACTGTTGACTCAATGACTGCTGCCAGGCCTCCATATTATCTTTTAGGCACCTGGGAGGATGTTAATCAATGTAAATGGGATATGGAAAAAGATATATAGTAGTTTTGATGTTAGCAACACTAGACTTTTGAGTTAATTACTTTTCTTTGTTATATATCACTGCACTCCTCTTGTGTCCTTGCTATGTAAGAATGTAACTTTATTTAGTGCTTTCTGAGAGTGGCACCAGACTTTGGGAAGATCAACACAAATAAGTCTTCTGGTTGACAAAACCCGTGACAAGGTCATGCGGAAGGAAGCCTGACAAACTCAAGGACATGATCAGGTTTCAGGGGTTCCCCCTGGAATTTCCTGAGCATCCACCCCCCAGAAAATAAGAATCTGCCAGCCTCTGTACTCTTCTTTTCCACTCTTCTAATATTCTCTGGAAAAAGCCAAATCAGGGCTTTGTTTAGTCTTCTGCATTTGAAAAGGATGTTTCAGTTAAACCCCTCTGACAGCTCTCTAGGTTAATTAACAGGTTCCCCAGACCTCTTACAGCTTGTGAATTGCTTACAGCCCCCAACCGCAAGAGGCACAAAGCTTAAAAGCATCTTAAAGATACAGAGCCTTTTCTAAAGAGTTAAAAATTATATTGGTAGAAGGTTTTCACTGTTGACTCAATGACTGCTGCCAGGCCTCCATATTATCTTTTAGGCACCTGGGAGGATGTTAATCAATGTAAATGGGATATGGAAAAAGATATATAGTAGTTTTGATGTTAGCAACACTAGACTTTTGAGTTAATTACTTTTCTTTGTTATATATCACTGCACTCCTCTTGTGTCCTTGCTATGTAAGAATGTAACTTTATTTAGTGCTTTCTGAGAGTGGCACCAGACTTTGTCTTCTGGTTGACAAACCCTTATCAGAAAAAACGCTGTAAAATGTTAATTGGCCCTCTGGCTAGATGATGATGTAAATCACCTAAGACTTGTGTATACAACTAGGTATGCAGAGTGAAAAAGCCTGGTTTTGATAATAGTCAGGGCTGCTGATGCTGCATAATTTTATACTACCCATTGATCTCTATGTACAATCAAAAAGGTATAAAAGGACATTCTAGACAATAGAGGCCGGGACCAGTTGCTGGACTGGTTTCCCCCGTGTCTCCTCTTTACTCTAATTTCAGGCTGAATTCCCATCTGGGGCATGGAAGCTCACCAAGTCTACTTACTTGTCCTGGCTTCTAAGATCTGTAAGAGAGAGAGCCCAAGGCGGGGCACTCTCCGATATTCAAACGGACGCCGGTGGCCCAACGTAGATGGTGCAAGTTCCTTGTCTGGAACTTTATTGGTCTTCCCCGTAAACCAAGTTATTCAGCCTCTTTTCTCCACTTAATTTTCCTACTACACTATTTCTTCTTAATCTAATCTTATATTAATAAATAAATAAGCTTTCCTCGCCAATGCCATCCACCCTTCGAATTCCCTGGATCCACCGGGGCTGGACCCTGGCACCATGCCAAATCAACGCCATCGTTTTAAGGATACGGCTATTCATCAGTCAGTCTCCAGAGGCTCTCACGAGCTGAGTGACAGGTGGGTGCGGGTGAGGCTGGGATGATGGGCTCCATCAAATCAGAGTCCAGACGGTTTTCCCTCTTTGGATATTTTACCAGGAAGATGAGCTTTGTGGGGCCTGGGACGGTGCCCACAGTCCTGAGTCCGTGTCCACTGCACCCCACAACTGCAGTGGGACGCTCTGGGGTATGGAAGGGAGTGAAGGACAAATGTTTGACCTACATGATCAATGGGAATGAAGCAAACCGAGATGCCTGGTCATCCTACTTACCCCAGCGAGGGAGGGGACCAGCCAAAGCTTTCTAACCCCCACCCGCCTTTCGGGTTGCCTCCTGGCCTCTCGGACCAGGATACCAAGGGCACAAAGAACACCTCCCTCCTTCAAAAACAAGTCACATCAGCAGCTGAAGAGACAGCAGAGAGCGGGGGTGCAATCAGGTTCTCAGAGCAGGAAGAGGTGTGGGATGCACACAGGCCGAGGCAGGACCCGCATCAGCCCCGCAGGAGAGCGGAGTCTCCCGGAGCGACGCCGAGTGAGCCAGCCGACTCTAGAAACACCGCGTCCTGTGGGGATCTGGGCCCTCCGGGCAGACCCCACCCCAGATGGCCCGATGACCACCGGCTGCTGGCTCCCCCTTCCCCAGGTAAGCGTCCCGCTACCAACACGGGCTGTCAGCCAGGACGCCTCGGGCCCAGCGTCCCGCCCTCCTGTTCAGGCTTCGTCTCCACAGTCAGAGGTGTACAGCCTACGCCTTCGACCAAGCCGTCTCCACAGAGGACCTCTCATTACCCTCCTTCACTCTGACTTAAGTTTCATCCACTTTCGCTTTAGGAGCTGGCATTTTCTGATCTTTTTCTCACAGTCTGATGACTAACTCCACCTTCAGCTGTATTCATGACCCACCCTTGGGGCAAGCAGGCCACCAGGCCCGCTGTCCAGTGGGGAGAGGATCCACCGCCACCTCCCCAGCCCCGGGCCGCGCGCTGCTCAGCATCGGCCTGGAGGCCAGAGCCCACGTGGAAGGCCTTCCCTCACCCCCTCCACATACATCCACACGCCCACCTCCGTGAAGAAGCAGAACCAGGAATCCCACAGGACTCTGGGCTCCAGACTAACCATCTGAGAGGCTGGTTTTCACCACCATATACAGAATAGGAAGAAAACCGTAAATATTTAATTCTTCCTGATCAGACAAAAAACCAAATGACAGATTATCATTTTTAACACTTCACAGGGTGCCAGTGGAGAGGAAGAACAGCCTTCCAAAAGCTTCCCAAAAAATAAAGGAACGATCTCTCATATTTTTGTCTGGGGCTAAAACAAAGCCACGGAAAATACCATATTTAAACCAAACCCCAGGGACTTCCCTGGTGGTCCGGTGGCTAAGACTCCACCCTTCCCCTGAAGGGGGCCTGGGTCCATTCCTGGGCAGGGAACTCAGATCCCACATGCCACAGGGCGTGGCCAAAATAATAACAGTAATGAAAAACAAACCCCAGAGTTTTCAAGATGGAATTCTTCCCTTGGGTTAAAATCCACACCCGCCGCTTTACTCTTCGTTTATTCTCTAGAAATCTACTCGCTGGCATTCTACCTGACTCAGGGGGCCTGCGGGTAGGGCAGGGGCTGGTGGACAGGACCCTACAACTGGCACAGAGAAACGCAGGCCCCGAGGGGCTGAGATGCAGGCCTGGCTCCGCCTCAGCTTCAAGTCGGCTGGGGACCCAGAGAATCAGCGGGACGGTGCCCACACCTCGGGGCCCCCATCAGGGAAACAGGCTCCCCACGGCAGCTCCCACCAAGGGCTTGTCGACCAACTGAGGTGGGGAAGGAGGGGCCGCTGGATGCCCAGGGACCCGGAGACCCGCCACGCTTGTCTGAGAGGCTGTAAAGCTGATTCCAGAGCAAAGAGAGGCACTGCGGGGCCTCGCTGGAAGGCAACTGCCCACAGGGGGGCACCTTGCAAACAAAAGACTCTCCGTCCAGCTGTCAAGGGGAGATTTTAGGTCTCAAGTTTCTCTGGGGTCCAATCAAGGAACAGGCAAGCGCGAGAGCAGAGCCTCCCTTTGGAGCTGGAAGAACCATTAAGAAAATCAGACCTTACTTAAATGGTCTTTAATCAAGATGAGTATGGACTTTTAACTGCTCACTGATTTTTTTTTTCTAAATTTAAAATTAATTTGAAAGGAAGAAATATTAACCGTCTTCTTACTTGGAATTTGTTTCACGTTATGGGAAACTTGACTTGTACTACAGTAACGGGCATGATACACTGTCTCAAGGTGCCTTTACATTTTACTCATTTTTAAAGAGAAGAAAAAGACAAAGGGTGACCTCACGCACGCTAAGCTAGTGATCTTCCCCCTGTTTACAGCAGGTGTGTGACCGTCAGCTCAGCTCCTGGGCAGGATCTGCCAGCATGAAAACGTGAGTCCACACAACACCAGCTAATAAAGTCAGAGGTGAGGGAGACTGCCTTTTGAGCAGAGTAGAAAATGGGTGTTTTCCCCAAAATGCCAAACTTATAGAAAAAGAGATCAGATTTGTGGTTACAAAGGTGGGAAGGAGGGAGAGAGAGAACTGGAAGAAGTTGGACAGGAGGTACAACCCTGCAGTTATTAAAGAAATAAATACTAAGGATGAAAAATAAAACAGTGATGACTACAGTTAACACTGCCGCACAGTATACAGTAAAGTTGTTAAGAGAGTAGATCTCAAGAGTTGTCATCACAAGGAGAATTTTTTTCTTTTTCTTTTCCTTGTATCTATATGAGAAGATGGATGTCAGCTGAACCTGCTGCGGTCATCATTTCACAAGATATATAAAGCAAACCACCACGCTGTATACCTTAAGCTTACATGGTGATGTATGTCAATTACTTCTCGGTAAAACTGGGGGGAAAAAATGCAAAAAACAGGTATTTTCCTGTACCTCTGCTGGTTCTATTAACATGTGGTTCTACCAGAAAGCAGCATTCACTCACATATCTCAAAGGTTTTATCAGTTTTGAAGTGAGGAACCCAAACATCTGAAGCTCAGACCGGAAGCTGGGAAGTGTGCTCCCAAGTTGAGAACTCTTCATATTCTCACTATTTTTAACTCTGGGCAGGTATTTTTGCCTCCTGTTACAGCTTCCCTGACTTTAACTCTCACGGCATCCAGGATCTGTCACCTGTTCCCATAAATGGACCACCAACCGCAGACGAGGCTTCTCGGTTAGCAAAGGTATGCTGAGCACCCCCAGGGGGCCAGGCCCTGCTGCCCACACCACCACTCCCATGCCTGGGCTTTCCCTCAGCACAGCCCCTGTCCCCAGGGGCCTCAAACCCAGGTTCCAGGCAGGGAAAGCCAGCCACTAGCCGTGTAAGTCAGGAGGGAAGCCTCTGTGGTGCTTCCTTCATCCTCTGGTGAAGACACTCTAAGGAGGGGGAAGGAACCAGCTTTCCTCACACCAGTCACCTCATCCCCATCCCTACACGAAAGCCCAAGTCCGGATTCCACTAGCTGTAACATTCTGTTCTTCGCCAGACTCCTACCTAACAACACTGATAAGTCCACTGATCTCAGGACCAAAGTTATCTTCATTCCCTCGCTGGCCCATTTACTCACTCAACTGGGCGGCCCTGTCCACCTGTCACTGAGAACACACCAACCCTTTCTCCCATACCCTTAAGGCCTTCCAGTGGCATCTCCTCTGCCCTATACAGCAGCCCTAGGATTTCTACGCTGCCCAGTCTGGCTTCCCCCATGGCTCAGACGGTAAAGCATCTGCCTGCAACACGGGTGACCTGGGTTCGATCCCTGGATTGGGAAGCTCCCTCAGAGAAAGAAATGGCAACCCACTCCAGTATTCTTGCCTGGAGAATCCCATAGACAGAGGAGCCTGGTAGGTTACAGTCCATGGGGTTGCAAAGAGTTGGACACAACTGAGCGACTTCACTTTCTTTCAATTCAGTAGATTAGAACTACGGACTTGATCTAATACACTGAGTTATTTAACCTGAGTTTCTCTGACAAGAAAACTGGAGCTACCATTGACCTCGTTTGGTTCCTGAGGGGCTTAAATAGGCAGCGGCCATGAGCACCTAGCAGCATTTCTGAGTCCAGGGCACATTCTGGCAACACCAGTCCCCCCTTCCTCTCCCTGCGCCTCCCGTGTGCAAGGCACCTCCCCTCCACTCACAGCCCTGGCTCCTTCTGCCGCTGTCCTATCTATGTTTCCCTGATGGTGAATCGACATCTTCCAGATACAATCCCTCCAGGCCCTTCCTTGGAACAACTTCTCCAAATTCACAGCCCATCTTTAGAGTTAAGATAGTTAAGTTAAGACCCAACACTTACATTGCCTCAGAAAGCTGTCTCCACAAAACATTTCTAAACCAACTATGTTTCTCAGATTAAGGAGTATGCACGTCATCTGGGGCTCTTCTAAAAATGCAGTTTGGTTCAGCAGGAATAGTTCCTGAAATTCTGCATTTCTAACACTTCCTCAGGCAATGCTGAGATTCCAGCACGTGGACACACGAGCAGACAAGAAACTAGATGACGATACCACTTCAAGATGCTGCCACATGGGCAGGACAGCCAGGCTGGGAACTCTACAAGGCTGGCTGGAATACATCCTTAAATAAATGTGGTTATGTTATACATCATTTTAATGTACAGTTCTCGCTTTATGTTTTTGCTAATGATTTATTACTTGCTATACATTTTATATTTATTTTAGACTATGGAAATGATGTTAGACAAAAAGCAAATTTGAGTGATTTTGAATTCAAGTGCAAAATGGGTCAAAAGGACCAGAGACAACTCACAACATGAGTAACACATTTGGCCCAGGAACTGCTAACGGACGTACAGTGCAGTGGTGGTTCAAGAAGTTCTGCAAAGGAGTGCCTTCAAGATGAGAAGTGCAATGGCCAGCCATTGGAAGCTGACAGTGACAACTGAGAGCCAGCATCAAAGCTGATCCTCTTACAACTACACGAGAAGTTGCCAAAGAACTCAACGTCGACCATTCTACGGTCGTTCAGCATTTGAAGCAACTTAGAAAGGTGAAAAAGCTCAGTAAGCGGGTGCCTCATGAGCTGACCACAAATCTAAAAACAAATCGTTGTTCTGAAGTATCGTCTTCTCTTATTCTCTGCAACAGCAATGAACTATTTCTCAATTAGATTGGGACGTGCAACGAAAAGTGGATTTTATACAACAACCAGCTCAGTGGTCGGACCATGAAGCTCCGAAGTACTTCCCAAAGCCAAACTCATACCAAAAAAAGGCACGGTCACTGTTCAGTGGTCTGATCCACTACAGCTTTCTGAATCCCAGCAAAACCACTACAACTGAGAAGTATGCTCAGCAAATAGTTGATGAAAAAGGCAACACCTGCATTCGACACTGGGCAACAGAACAGGCCCAATTCTTTTCCAAGGCAATGCCTGACCACATGTCACATAACCATCACTTCAAAAGTTAGACAATTATGTTACAAAGCTCTGCCTCATCCCCCACATTCACCTGACTTCTCACCAACTTACTACCACTACTTTGAGCATCTCAACAACTTTTTTGCAGGAAAAATGCTTCCACAACCAGCAGGAGGCAGAAATACTTTCCAAGAGTTGGTTGAATCCTGAGCCACAGATTTTTAAGCTACAGGAATAAACAAACTTATTTCTTGGCAAAAATGTGTTGATTGTAATGGTTCTTATTTTGATTAATAAAAATGTGTTTGAGCCTCGTTACCATGATTTAAAATTCATGGTCCAAAACAGCAATTACATTTGCACCACCCTTAATACCGTCAGTTTAACACCTGGAGACCTGAAGCTACATCTCGAAAGAAGCTGTTAGCAAGCCAGGAAGAAGTCCAGAGATGCAACCAGTTTCTCCCACAACACTGTGCTTCCCCAGAACCCCGCTTTGCTCTAACACCCTGCTTGTCCCACCCAAGGAAAGACACTAGTCCTTCTGGGCACGTGACACGGCATCACGTGATGGTTCCCTGGAGGGCCTTCGGGTCTGTTCTCCGCCAATGTCAGGTCTACATTTCAGATCACAAAAGTCCACAGCACAGGTTTTCTGGACAAAGCCATCTTCATTCTATGTTCCAGAAAGATTCTGGGCAAAATGATCTTTCTTTCTAGAATCCTTCTTTCTGGAACCTACAGTGGTGCACCCAAGAAAGGGAAATGTGACTTGGGTTTGAAGTTTACATCCTAAAGCTCTGCATCTGGGTATGACTCAAGGTCAAATGAGTAATCTGCCAGGCTTAGCAGTACACACACGCAGACCTCAAAGACACTGCGATCCAGTTGAGATCACCACAACAAAGCAACAACTGCAATAAACCAAGGCTCACAAATGTTTTGGTTCCCTGTGCAAATAAAAGTTATGTTTATATTGCATTGTAGTCTATTAAGTATGTAGTAGCATTATGTATAAAAAAATAATATACATACCTTAATTAAAAATATTTTCTTACTAGAAAATACTAACCATCATCTGAGCCTTCAACAAGTCATTATCTTGTTGCAAAAGTAATATGACAGATCTCTGGTCAAATATAATAATGGAAAAAGTTTGAAATACTGCAAGAATTACCAAAACATGACACGGAGATACCAAGTGAACAAATGCTGTTGGAAAAATGACACAAACTCACTTGACATAAGGTTGCCACAACCTTCAATTTATAAAAAAGAGTATCTACAAAGTATAATAAAGCAAAGCACAGTAAAATAAAGCATGTCTATAAATGTCCCCCTCAAAATGCTTTATCTGCAAAGCTCCTTTAAAACTGTAGTCACTGCCAAGTTTTGAAACAAAAATTACAATCATGCTCAGAAGAGAAAAATAAACTCCACCTTTGGGGATGGAATTTATCTCAGGCCTAAGAGAAATGGTGCTATGTAACAACCAAAAAGCTAAGTTAGCAAAGACTAATTTTATATAAATCATTTTCAGAAAAAAAAAAAAATAGCAAGACGTTTTAAAGAGTTTTAGGGTAGGCATGTTTTTCTCAACATGAAAATAAACCAAAATAGAGATTTTTGAAAACATCATACCATTTCTTGAGAAACATAATCTGGACTTTCCGTATCAGCAGAATAAAAAGAAAAGTCGTAGGTGAAGGTCTTGGTCCGTTCTCTTCCTGAGTCCCCAGTCCCTCCTTCTGGTATCTAGAGAGAGAAGATTGTGATAAAAACAGTGCAACTAGAAAAACCATAATAATGTAAAGAATACTGTTAGCTGACAAGTAAGCCACCCAATTCAAGGGTAAAAAAAAAACAATTGTGTAAAAAGTTCACAACAATCACCAACGTGCATTATTTATACCCTGACTCAAATCCATTTAATTCCTCCTGACCACCTTCTCCATGAAGAAGAAAGCAAACATAACTCCTCCCAGCCTCTCAGTCAGGCGCTCTACAATACGACCCAAGGCTAACGCTTCTGGACTTTTCATCACGATTACCTTATATGAGCCTGACATTCCGGCCAAAGCTAGAGTCTGCACAACTCCAGGGGGTGCTGTTCACACAGATGACAATGTGAGAACAGATGTGTGATCTACTGGCCCCACTGAAAACTCCAAGTCAGACGCCTCCTCTTCCATAAGGCTCCCCTTGGCACTCCATCCAGAAGTAATTTCTCCCACCTCTGAGAGACGAGCCTCTCCCAGGACACATCATATTATGAGTCTATTGCATATGTTTGCATACATCTGATCTATCTTGCTATATTCCAAAACTGAACAAAAAAATCATGTTTAAACATCTTCATATGCCACCAATGCCTCACACAGTTCCCTGGATATGTGCTAAAATTTATTTGAATATAATTCAGATACTACACTATGTCCCCTTTTCATCATAGGGGACTGGAATGCAAAAGTAGGAGTCAAGAGACATCTAGAGTAACAGGCAAGTTTGGCCTCGTAGTGGGAAAAAAAAAAAGGAAGCAGGGGAAAGGCAAACAGTTTTACCAAGAGAACGCACGGGTCACAGCAACACCCTCTTCCAGCACTAGAGAAGACTCTACATGCGGATATCGCCAGATGGTCAACACTGAAATCAGACTGATTATAGTCTTTGCAGGCAAAGGTGGAAAAGCTCCGTACAATCAGCCAAAACAAGACTGGGAGCTGACTGCTCCTCAGATCATGAACTCCTTATTGCCAAATCCAGACTTAAACTGAAGAAAGTAGGGACAACCATTAAGCCATTCAGGTATGACCTAAATAAAATCTTTTATGATTATACAGTGGAAGTGACAAATAGATTCAAGGGATTAGATCCAATAGACAGAGTGCCTGAAGAACCATATAGAGGTTCGTAACACTGTACAAGAGGTGGTGATCAAAACCATCTCCAAGAAAAAGGAATGTAAAAAGGCAAAATGTCTGTCTGAGGAGGCCTTACAAATAGCTGAGAAGAGAACTGAAAGGCAAAGGAGAAAAGGAAAGATACATCCATCGGAATGCAGAGTCCCAAAGAATGTTAAGGAGAGATAAGAAAGCTTTCCTAAGTGAACAATGCAAAGAAATAGAGGAAAACAATACAATGGGAAATGCTAGAGATCTCTTCAAGAAAATTAGAGATACCAAGGGAACACTTCATGCAAAAATGAGAACAATAAGGAACAGAAATGGTACAGACCTAACAGAAGCAGAAGATATTAAGAGGTGGCAAGAATACACAGAAGAATCATACAAAAATGTCTTAATGACCACATGACTGTGTGGTCACTCACCTCGAGTCAGTCACCCGGGAATGTGAAGTCAAGTGGGCCTTAAGAAGCATTACTTTGAACAAAGCTAGTGGAGATGATGAAATTCTAGCTGAGTTATTTTAAATCCTAAAAGATGATGCTGTTGAAGCACTGCACTCAATATGCTAGCAAATTTGGAAAACTCAGCAGTGGCCACAGGACTGGAAAAAGTCAGTTTTCACTCCAACCCCAAAGAAAGGCAATGCCAAAGAATAATCAAACTACTGCACAACTGAAGTCATTTCACATGCTGGCAAGGCAATGCTCCAAATCCTTCAAGCTAGGCTTCAGCAGTACCTGAACCGAGAACTTCCAGATGAACAAGCTGGGTTTAGAAAGGCAAAGGAACCAGAGATCAAACTGCCAGCATATGTTGGATCACAGACAAAGCAAGGGAATTCCAGAAAAACACCTATTTTTTGCTTCATTGACTACACTAAAGCCGTTGACTGTGTGCATCATTAACAAACTGGATAATTCTTAGACAACCTTACTTGTCTCCTGAGAAATCTGTATGCAGGTCAAAAAGAAACAATTAGAACCTTAAATAGAACAACGAACTGGTTCAAAATTGGGAAAGGAGTACGTCAAGGCTGTACACTGTCATCCTATTTATTTAACTTATATGCAGAGTACATCATGTGAAATGCCAGGCTGGATGAAGCACAAGCTGGAATCAAGACTGCCAGGAGAAATATCAGTAACCTCAGATATGCAGATAACACCACTCTTATGGCAGAAACGGAAGAGAAACTAAAGAGCCTCTTGATGAAGGTGAAAGAGGAGAGTGAAAAAGCTGGTTTAAAACTCAACAGTCAGAAAAGCAAAGATCATAGCATCCGGTCCCAACATTACATGGCAAATAGATGGGGGGAAAATATAAACAGAGACAGACTTTGTTTTCTTGGGCTCCAAAATCACTACAGATAGTGACTGCAGCCATGAAATCAAAAGATGCTTGCTCCTTGGAAGTAAAGCTATGACAAACCTAGACAGTGTATTAAAAAGCAGAGACATCATTTTGCTGAAAAAGGTCTATCTAGTCAAAGATACGGAGAGGGGAATGGCACCCTACTCCAGTACTCTTGCCTGGAAAATCCCATGGATGGAGCCTGGTAGGCTGCAGTCCATGGGGTTGCTAAGAGTCGGACACGACTGAGCGACGTCACTTTCACTTTTCACTTTCATGCATTGGAGGAGAAAATGGCAACCCACTCCAGTATTCTTGCCTGGAGAATCCCAGGGATGGGGGACCCTGGTGGGCTGCTGTCTATGGGGTCGCACAGAGTCGGACATGACTGAAGTGACTTAGCAGCAGCAGCAGTCAAAGATATGGTTTTTCCAGTAGCCATGTACAGATGTGAGGGCTGGACCATAAAGAAGGCTGAGTGCCAAGGACCTGATATTTTTGAACTGTGGTGCTGGAGAAGACTCTTGAGATTCCCTTGCACAGCAAGGAGATTAAATCAGTCAATCCTAAAGGAAATCAGTCCTGAATATCCATTGGAAGGACTGATGCTGAAGCTCCAATACTTTGGCCACCTGATGCAAAGAGCCAACTCATTGGAAAAGACCCTGATGCTGGGAAAGATTGAGGGCAGGAGAAGGGGGTGACAAAGGATAGGATAGTTGGATGGTATCATTGACTCAACGGACATGAATGTGAACAAACTCCAGGAGATGGAGAAAGACAGGGAATCCTGGCATGCTGCAGTCCATGGGATCACAGAGTCGGACACAACTGAGCGACTCAACAACAACACTGTATGTACTATAAGCTGTAAAAAAGAATAAATTTTAAGGTTCTTATTATTAAAATGTTTACAACTCCAGGCACCTATTGCGGTTGTATCAAACAAAGCAATGTTTGCAAAACTCAAAAAGCAATAGAGTAATCAAGGAAAACGAGATTCCATAACACACGAAGAAAGGAAATTCATCCAATGCTCGGCTCTCCCCACTGGTTCCGGTAAATACGGTATTAGAATGATTGGACTTTGTCTGCATCCCTGTGAGTACATAAAGACACAGGAACCAGAGCAAAGCAAAGGAAACTAACAGCAGAGAAAGGGGTGAGCTAAGTGAGAAGATGTGGGTGTTCAGAGGAGGGGAAGCCAGGTGCAGCTGGGCAGAGCCAGGAGGAACAAGAAGTGCAGATCAGCAGAGCAAGAAAGACATTCCACTGCAGAGGCCGCAGGCGAGGGGCACTGGCGCCTCAGAGGAGGCCTCTGGAATCCCCAGGACGCAGCCTGTTTGAAGATGGGCACATTGCTGGCTTCCATCACTAGGGATCAGGTTGCATGACTTTGAAACTGGATTACACAGTGTCCAGTCCCCTGAGCCATGAATTAACAGAATCCAACCAGAGGGTGATCTGTACTTGGCCGCGGGGCAGCAGGCCTCTGAAACCCAAACCTGTGAGCTAATGACAAACCCCGGAGGAGGAGGGGGTTGGGTTCTTAGGGGCGTGATTCCTTTATTACTGATTTTACACACTTGTTTTCCCCATAAGTGGAAAGTATTCAGGATATTTTAAATACAAAAGAACTTGCCATCTTAGAAAATTCTGGGATTTTTTTTTTTCAAATTTTTTTTTTTTCCAGAAAAAAGTTCCCATTTTTTACATTTTTTCATCTCCTGAGTTTTGAATAGTAATACCAGCTCCTCCTGCAAGGTTTACAAAGTTACTTTCAGTAAAAATGAAAACAGGGACTTCCCTGGTGGTCCAGGGGCTAAGATTCCACACTCCCAAAGCACAGGGCCTGGGTTCCATCCCTGGTCAGGGAACTACATCCCACATTGTACAACGAAGATCAAAGACCCCATATGCCACAACTGGGACCTGGCAGAACTGAATAAATAAATAAAAATAAATACTCTTTAGAAAATGAAAACAAATCTAGGGTCAAAGTTTATAATAATCCACAATGAGCTAATTTCCAGGCTGAAAATCCACAATAGGATAGAGGATAAAAATGCCTGGTCTCACCTCCCCCAGCTGCGGCCTAGCTCTGCAGCTAAGGTCAACAAAACCAGAGACAGGACAGGTAACAGATAATCACTTGTCACCCATATGCTTCGTGGCCGAGCCCAAGCCAAGTTCAAGCTGACATCATTAACTGAATTGAGAGAAGAAAGCTGTGAAAACAGATGTGTCGTATTCACCCACAAACCATTTAACATTGAAACAAAGCCCGTAACTCACAGAACTGGAGCCAGGCCAGGCCACTACTTGCCTTTAAGTTTGTGATGGTCGTTTTGCTTTTCTCCATTTGAATAATGAATTTGGCTTCCAAGTCCTTTTCCCTGCAACACAAGTAATTCAGTATTGGTTAGGTAGGACAGAAAAGGGTGTCTCTACAACGTTTGTTGTGTTTACTTTTTATGTACGGTGATCTGTTTTTATTCAGCACTAGTGAGGCACAATCTCTAACTCCTCCTCCCAAATCCTTAGGAACATAAACACGAGGACACACAAAACAGAGGCCTTAAGAATGAAAATGCTGTATGACTCAAACCCTGGGAGCCAACAGGAGTATAAATGCAAAGACAGAGACGGGGATGGCACTGTGACTCTAGGTAAGGGGGCCGCGCACACCTGGGATGGAGGACAGGCACCTACGCTCCATCCAGGATGAGGACTGAGGAGAAAGAGGGGTGCGTGCTCACAGCCAGGATGCTCCACAGGCAGTCAGGCCACCCCCCGCCCCCACCTTCTTTCCACCTCCATCCAGAAACTGGCATTCCCAGAAAACACTCGAACAGGAAGTTAAGAGAACTCCTAAAATAAACAAGCCCACGCCCACACGATGCAGTGGGGTGTCCCTGGTAATGGGGAGAGGAAGGTCTCTAGGTACTGCTGTGGACAGAGGCCAGAGGACACTGAGTGGGAAATTCAAAGCGGAGAGAAGTATTCATAGGCTACCACCACTTGTGTTTAAAGATAAAAAAGGATAACCTATTTATCTTTCAAAAGGTCACCTAGGGAGAAAGAAGAGACAGAGAACGAAGCTAGATTTCTACAAAAACATCTTGATCTGTAGATTGTGTTTAGAATGATGAAAATAATCTACACAAAAATAAAACAATTTTTATTAAATAACCTAAAACCCAAAAGTAAGCTGAAGTAAATCAATCTGTGCGCTGCACAGTGAGAAAAGATCTCATGCTAGATTCCTTGGGCAGGAGGAATCTAGGCTAAGGGAAAAAAGAACTATTAATACAAAGCAATCATCAAGTTTTTTTTAGGCATCATATTTTGGTGATAAAATAAGTGTATTTATCCTAGCATTTCTGTCTGCGTATTGAGGGATAATACATGAGTAATTATGTTGCTGCCCCTGATAGCCAAAGTTTTTGGTTTGAAAGGAGATACAAACATCAGATTTGTTAAAAAGAAACTGTTAACACCAAAATGGAGTCACTTAAGCTAAGCCCCACCAAGATCTAATACCTAACTTAAGGCAGTTTCAGCCTCTCCCAAGAGTAAGTCTTGAACCAGTCCATCTGGAAATTCCTGGTCTGAGGTAACCTGCCTGGTAAGAACCCCTGCAGTCCCCCAGGGAAGCTGACTTTGCCTGATATAATTCACTTTTTTTTTTTTTGCTTCTTTGTCACAGTCTCCTTCTACCCATAAAAACCTTCCATTTTGTACAGCTCCTGGCAGGGCCTTTCTACTTGCCAGGTGGGGATGCTGCCAGATTCATGAATCATTGAATAAAACCAATAAGATCTTCAAATTGACTTGGTTGAATTTTTTTAAACAGATTGATGATGCAAGGTAAAAACTCCTTAGCCCTAAATCTAAACGGGAAATCTAAGATGAACTTTATCTGAAATTGAAAAGAAGTACTCCCCACCTTTGTCCTCGGAAAAGGCCTAGAGTCTTATGGCCAAAGTGAAAGTGAAAGTGAAGTCGCTCAGTCGCGTCCAACTCTTTGGGACCCCATGGGCTGTAGCCTACCAGGCTCCTCAGTCCGTGGGATTCTCCAGGCAAGAATACTGGAGTGGGGTGCCATTGCCTTCTCCAGGGGATCTTCCCAACCCAGGGATCGAACCCGGGTCTCCCGCATTGTAGGCAGACGCTTTACCATCTGAACTACCAGGGCTAAAGCGGTATCTAAAGACCATTTTCCACTAAGGTATGCCAGGGCTTACTGGAGAAGATTCAATTCAAATATTCAGGCAGACCTCAGAGATACTGTGGGTTCCTTCTAGACGGTGGCAGTAAAGCAAGTATCACAACACAGTGAGTCACATTAACTTTGCTGTTCCCCAGAGCGTATCAAAATTATGTTTAAAATGTGCAATAGCATTTTGTCTAAAAAAGAACAAGGTACATAACTTAATTTAAAATTTATTTATTGCTAAAAACTTCTAACGATTATCTGAGCCTTTGACAAATGGTCATCTCTTTGTTGGTGGAGGGTCTCGCCTCAGTGTTGATGGCTGCTGGCTGAGGCAGCTATGGCAGTTTCTTAATATATGACAACAACAAAGTGTTCCTCACGGACGGCCTCTTCCCTTCATGAACAATTTCTCTGTAGCACGCAGTGCTATTTGATAGTATTTAAACCACAGACTCAAAATTGGAGCCAATCCTCTCGAATAGTGCTTTACCAACCAAATTTATGTAATATTCTAAATCCATTGTTGTCACTTCAACAATCTTCACGGCATCTTCACCAGGAGTAGATTCCATCTCAAGGAACCACCTTCCTTGCTCATCCGTAAGAAGCAACTCCTCACCCATCAGAGTTCTTTCATGAGGTGTAGCAATTCAGTCACATTTTAGGCTCCACTTCTAAGCCAGTTCCCTTGCTATTTCTACCACCTCTGCAATTACTTCCTCCGCTGAAGCCTTGAACACCTCAAAATCATCCATGGGGGCTGGAACCAACTTCTTCCAAACACCTGCTAATGCTGGTACTATGACTTCTTCCCATGAATCATGAATGTTCTTAATGGCATCTAAGAACGTCGAATCCTTTCCAGAAGGTTTTCAATTTACTTTGCGCAGATCCATTAAAGGAATCACTATCTATAGCAACTACAGCCTTATGAAATATACTTAAAGAATAAGACTTAAAAGTGGAAGTTACTCCTTGATCCATGGGCTGCAGAATGGATACTGTGTTAGCAGGCATGAAAACAACATTAATCTCCATCACATGGGTGACCAGAGGCAGTGTCAATGAATAGTAACATTTTGAAAGGAATCTTTTTTTTTTTGAGAAGGTCTCAACAGTGGGCTTAAAATATTTAGCAAACTATGTCGTAAAGAGATGTGCTATCATCCAGGTTTTGTTGTTCCATTAACAGGGCACAGGCAGAGCATAAAGTCTAAAGGGTCTTAAAATTTGTTGGAGTGGTCAATGAGTATCGGTTTTAAAGCTACCAACTGCATTACCCACTGGCAGTCCTAAACGACATCTCCTTCCGATCGAAAGCTGCTGTGTCTACATCGATTATCTGCTGTTTAGTGCAGCCACCTTCGTTAATGATCTTAACTACATCTTCAGCATCAGCAGCATTTGCTTCTTCACTGTGCACTTGGACGTCAGGGAGACGGCTTCTCTCCTTAAACTTCATGATCCAATTTCTGCTGCCTTCAAACTTTTCTCCCGAAGCTTCCTCACCTCTCCTTGCCTTCACAGCATGGAAGAGAGTTAAGGCCTTGCACTGGATTCAGGGAATGTTGTAGCTAGTTTGATCTTCTATCCAGACCACTCAAACTTTCTCTACATCAGCAATAAAGGTGTTTCGCTTTCTTATTAATGTGTTCACTGGAACAGCAATTTTAATTTTCTTCAAGAACTTTTCCTTTGCATTCACAGGTAGGTTAAATATTTGGCACAAGAGGCCTAGCTTTCAGCCTATCTCAACTTGCCTTCCCCACTAAGAGTAATCATTCCGAGCTTTTGATTTGAGATGAGACATGCACCTCTTCCTTTCACTTGAACACTTACAGGCCATAGTAGGATTATTAAGTGGCCACTTTCAAAATGACTGTGTCTCGGGGAAGAAAGAGGCCCAGACATCATGTCATTTCCCTACCTGGGTTGCTCAATAACGACGATAACCTGCAAGGAATGTAAAGATGGAAACAGAACCTATAGATTAAAAAAGATTTTAGAGTCTTATCCATTGACTGGATCTCAATCATATAGAAAAACATTTTTAGAAATTATATGACATGAGGGAAATATTAATTGACTAGATATGTGATTATACTAAGGAATTATTAAGTGTAATAATGCTATCATGTTGAGTCTTACAAGGTCTTGACCTTTTAGAGAGAGACACTGAAATATTTCAAATGAAATGATGTCTGGGACTTATTTTCAGATAATCTAGCAGGGGGTGGAGCTGGGAAGGGGTAGCAGCCTGACTGCGCCAGGGTGAACACCAGCCAGAACTATCAAGCCCGAAGAGCGTGCTGCGGTAAACACCATCCAAGAGCCACAGTGGGTCCCCGTGGCCTGATTCAGCTTCTCCAGGCCAGTCTGGGGAAGTCCAGGGTTGGGCGAACAGAACACTGGCTCAGAGACAAACAAACGAACCCCGCTCGCCTGTGTGGAGCTTCCACTCCACCCTCCAGGTCTTTGGGCGGCTCCACTGTGAACCCAAACGTGAGAACTGCCTCGGGGAAACCCCATGTTCACGGAGTTCGAAAACACACTTATCTTCGCAGCATTCACCTTCCAGAGCACGTTCTGCCCATTGAGAAAGCCAGAATGATTCCTTTTGTTAATGACACCCCTCCCGTTTCCACCTGGCCATGTCTTAGTCATTCACCCATCTACCGTGACTAGCTCTTGCACTTTAAACACACGAACACTGCCAACAAATACCTGTCAGGAGCACAGAAATCACCCAGGGATCTGAGGACTAGTCCTTGACAGGCGCTCATATCATCAATGAGCCAATTCTTACTCATAAAATAGGAAGAAAGAAACTTACTCATAAAATAGGAAGAAAGAAACTTCTCTGACGGGCCACTGGTTAAGACTCCATGCTCCCAACACAGGGGCTCGGATTTGATCCCTAGTCAGGGAACTAAGATCCCACGTGCCACCAGGCATGGCCAAAACAAAAAAAGAACAGACCTCACGCTATATACAAAAATTAGAGATGGATCATAGATCTAAACGTGAAAGATTAAAACAATAAAGGAAAAAATATTTAAATAAAGTAAAATGAAATTGCAGGTCACATGGCGCCCACCACTCTCACCAGTGGGAAGCCAGAGGGGAAGGAGCCTCGGGCTCGAAGCCACACATCTTTGAGAGCCGCTAAGTTTAAAGGGCTCTCCCCAGGATCACAGACTCCAAACCCATAGGAAGCCATGGCAGTACATGCCCAGTTTTAAATTAACATCCACTCTGTAAAGACACCAAGGAAGATACTGACTGAATGAGCATCTTTTCTACCAACCACGTCCGAATCAAAATTGAAGATGCTCCAATATATTAAAAAAAAAAAAAAACTGAAGACACTCAGTGGGTTTCAACAGGTTTATACAACCTTGAAACAGGTTGGGAGGGGCAGGGTGGGATGGGGTTGGGGAGTGGCAGGCTCACTTTTTGGAGGATCCAGAGTTTCCTCAGTTCCTCAGAGAGCTCTGTGCCCCAAAAGATAGAAACCCCAGCTCAGATCCTTCTTATTCAAGTGCAACCCAGGAGCCAGCAGCCCCCAGAGCTCATTAGCAATGAGGGATCTCGGGTCCACCACAGACCCGCTGAACAGAACCTTCTTGGGACGGGAGCCCCGAGGGACCCCGGTGACCACTGATATTGGGAGGCTAAGCTGGGCACTCTCTGAACATAACAAAGTCATAATCGGCCTCACAGTTACTCTCACAAGACAAACTCTACCATGTAATCTGCTTCTTATGCTGGGAAACACGCTAACTTTGTACTTCGACCTTTTAAGTCTTACTTGTAAAATCTCATGATAGAACTGGAGATAACCTCAGTCAGCTGACACTGTCTTGACTCTTTGTTCTGAGTTGTACGGTGGCTTCGAACCAAGAGCAATACATGTCTAACATCATCAGATCTCAGAAGTCATCTGAGTGTCCTGACCTCCAGGCTCCCACATCCTTAGTACCCGGCCAAGCTTCCAGCCCTCTCAATACCCATATGGTTTCCCAAAATCATTCTAAGGCTGCTGCCAATAGCTTGAAGTCATTTTAAGTCACAGCACAGGTCATTAAGATAAATAAGGAAAGCCGTCTGTTCCAGAAGGAAATTTCACAAATAACAATTTCCTAGATTGCTTCTTTCTTAAGCATAAAAACTAAAATTGTAAGAAAAAGATGTATCTTTAATCTGAAAGTAATCCCTAAGAATAGTACTATAAATATGAAGAAGCTAGCTAGTGATTTAGCCATAGACAGTGAATCTCAATCTAGTTACGGAAAATACGATAAAGCCAATGTAATCTCTAGAAAGCGCTTCGGAGAAGGCGATGGCACCCCACTCCAGTACTCTTGCCTGGAAACTCCCATGGACGGAGGAGCCTGGTAGGCTGCAGTCCATGGGGTTGCTGAGTCAGACACAACTGAGCGACTTCACTTTCACTTTTCACTTTCAAGCATTGGAGAAGGAAATGGCAACCCACTCCAGTGTTCTTGCCTGGAAAATCCCAGGGACGGGGGAGCCCAATGGGCTGCCATCTGTGGGGTCGCACAGAGTCGGACATGACTGAAGCGACTTAGCAGCAGCAGCAGCAGCAGAAAGCAGTTATGACGGCTGGGGTGATTAAATGCTGAAACAAATCCCTGATGCCCTCATCCCTGGTGGATTGCAGGCAGCTCTCCGGCTTCCTAGGATTTCAGAGATGGAAGAAAGGAAGGCGGCAGCCCCTGGCTCCTTTCTCTCCACCCTGCTGACCCCACCACCCAGGCTCCTCGTCCCCTGGAGACTGGCTTTTGCTCCGGCCTCTTCTGCACCCCCAGAGCTTCTAAGTATCGTGGGTGGCTTGAGGATCCACATGACACTCCCTCGGGCAGCCTTGCCTTCTCCCCTTCCCCCCAACCGTCTCATCTGACCTACCACCAGGCTACCAACCATGGTCACCTCTGCCACCATCCCAGGTCGGCCACCACCTCCTCCTCGAGTCTCTTTACCTCCAGCCTTTTCCTCCTCTCTTTCTGAACATACAGAGCATCAGTGGTTCCCCAGCTTTACAGCAACTTCCACGGGCCACAGGGTGAAGCCCAACTCCTGGCTATTCCCAAGGCTTTCCGACCCAACTCAGCCTAATCATCCACACTACCCACCTCCCCCCGCATCCCGGGCAGTGCTCGGCCTGCCCTCCGTATCTTCCTGAGGCTTCACTGAGCCTCCGCCCCAGCCCCTCGTGAGCTGGTCTCACCACCCCACCCAGTGTGAACCTCACAGAAGGAAGGACTGCATGTGACAGGTGTGCACGCCCGCACCTGGCGTGATGGGTGCCCGTAAGACAGTTGCTATGACACACCAACGGCCTCAAGACCAAAGCGTTGAATGGACACTCCCCGTGCAGACTGCTCTTCCCCAGAGGCATTCCCCTCCGGAGGGCCACGCTCCCCGCTGTCTCTCATCATTTCTGCTTCTAGATTTCCCACTCAGGCCCTCGAGCGACGCGCTTGTCCCAGGTCTAGTCTGACCCACCACCCTGTGAACCTTCAAAAAACCCCTTCATCCCACCCACGTGGGCTTCAACCCTGCTGGTGTCATCTTTCCTGTCGTCTAGAGGATCCCAGGGAAGCAAGAAGCCCACTTCCTCTGCACCCCACAAGCTGAGACCCCTGCACAAGGCAACACTCATAACCACAGCTCAGCGCTCTGTCTTCCAGTCCTTCTGCTAAATCCACATGACGCCAGGTTCGGGTCAATTTCCTCTGACATTTACGAAACATGGAAAATAAATCTTGACGTTTTTCTCATATTGAGGAAAATAAATCATCCTGAAATATTATTTCAACATTGATTTGATAATAGGGCAAAATGAACTATGTCTCTCCCTGGCCACTTTGGTGAATTGGGTTTCTCAAGCGAAAAGTCAATTATGGTTCACTCATATAAATAAGTAATTTATTTGAAAGGTCTGGAAGCTAGATCATAAGATGCTACAAATGAACCCACTGGAATAATCAGAGTGAGTTACAGATCAATACTCGGGGAAGTGGGGGAGAAGAGGAGAAAGGAAAAGATGCAAAATATCCAATCAGAGAAAGAGATGAAGTATATCAGCTGCTAGATATGAGAGCAGAGAAAACTTGTTAGGAAAAAAAAACTAATGTTAATTCAAGTATTTTTAAAATGCTTTGAAATTATTCAGCAATTCAGACTGATTCCCTTTGTGCAGCTGATGGTGTTTGATCATCCTATAACAGAACAGCGAGGGTGGGTGACGCTGAGATCCCCAAACTGCGTCATTAGCCTGGAAGAGTCCAAAGAGTGGCTCATTCAGCCTAGCTCTGAAGTGGGCTAGCATTCCCAAATTCACCTGAAGAGTTATATACTATGAACCAATACTTTAACTGCCTTCGTTTGAGGGGCAGGAGGACACTCAAGAGCAAAAATTTTAAACTCTGTTTTTAAAAAGAATGCATAAATTGTAACCTTTAAAATTGTGAATCGCTATATTATATCTCTTATATGTGGAATCTAAAAAAATAAACCAGTAAAAATGAACTTATTTACAAAACAGAAATAGAATCACATATAGAAAACATGTAGACGTAGAAAACAACCTTACAGTTACCAGTAGGAAGGTGGGCAGGGGGAGAATCAGAAGGCTGGGAACGACAGAATCACTACTATTAACATAAAATAGATAAAAAGACCCTATTGCAGGGGACGCCCCCAGCAGTCCAGTGGCTAAGACTCCACGCTCACAATGCAGGGGCCTGGGTTCGGTCCCTCGTCAGGAAACTGGATCCCACAAGCTGCAACTGAGTCTGCAAGCCAAAACTGAAAGATCTCAGATGCCACAGTGAAGACTGAAGACCCCACATGCTGCAACTAAGACCCAGAGCAGCCAAATAAATGAATATTAAAACAAAAAAGAACCTATTGTATAGCACAGGGAACGCTCTTCAATACACTGTAATGACCTCTATGGAAAAAGAATCTTTTAAAAAGAGTGAATATGTAAGTAAGTGATCCACTCTGCTGTACAGCAGAAACTAACACATCATCATTAATCAAGTATACTCCAAAAAAAAAAATATTTTCAACCGTGAATCACTATATTGTACAGGCTTCCCAGGTGGCTCACTGGTAAAGAATCTGCCTGCCAAGCAGGAGACTCGGGATCAATCCCTGGGTTGGAAAAATCCCCTGGAGAAAGAAATGGCAACCCACTTCAGTATTCTTGCCTGGAGAATCCCATGAACAGAGGAGCCTAGTGGACTACTGTCCATGGGGTGGCAAAGAGTCCGATATAACCTAGAGACCAAACAGCATGTTGTACACCTGTAACTTACTGTATATCAACTATACTTCAATTTAAAAACAAAATACAAGTATAAATTAATTGATATAACTAAATACAAAATAAAAAGAATGTATGACCTCCATGGGCACTATTATGGGAAGAAGTCCAAGCAACACTGTTAAGTGAGGGAAAGAACCAAGCACGTAGATGACATCCAGTTTGCAATCAAATAAGTAGATAAATAAAGCAGAGAGAATATGCATACTGATGCTTCTAGATGCACAGAACACCGCTGAACATTTGCAAAATGATAAGTGCGAAGCTGGTCGTCTCTGGAGAGTAAGTGGGAGCAAGACCTCAGGGGATGAGAAAATGAACTGAAATATTTCACTGTGGGAATTATTTCAGCATGACTTTATACTACTTTGATTAAAGTAAATTTAATTAAACGGCAAAAGACCCTGATGCTGGGAAAGATTGAGGGCAAGAGGAGAAGGGGATGCCAGAGGATGAGATGGTGGGATGGCATCACTGACTCAATGGACATGGGTTTGGGTGAACTCAGGGAGTTGGTGATGGACAGGGAGGCCTGGCATACTGCAATTCATGGGGTCGCAAAGAGTCGGACGCGACTGAACTGAACTCAAAAGGGAAAAAGTCTCTAACTTTAGGCATCCGGTGGCTCCTCAGCACCCTGGGGTGCATCCAGGTTCTCAAAGGGCTGGCTCACTGCCCCGGCTCTCCCCTCACAGGGAACACACCCCCACCACCACCACCCTAGGCAAGATCCCGCCTTTGCAGGAAGCAGGCCTGCTCTCCAGATGCTCAATGAGCTGTTCACTCCTCCTCCCCACCCAATGGCAATTTTTCCCTTATTAGGGCGCCAGACAAAACACAGGAAGCCCAAATAAACTTCAACCTCAGATAAATGGATGTTTTAATGTAACTGCATTCAAATATTGCCTGAGACCTATTCAGACTCCACGGCTCTTCCGCTTATATACAGTTATACTCACCTCCCTCCCCCAACTCAGAGAGGGAGCAACCTCAGTGCCTATTGCAGTAGCAGAGGCTCCATTAAGACATGTCGCCTCGCCCGCCCATGTCAAAGCTTGAAATCAAACTCAGGGCAGACCACTCTCCTGCAGCCCTCTCTCCCCAGGCTACTCCTCAGCCTTTCCAGCTGGCTCTGAGCATGCAAAGATCTTGCTGACTTCTCTTAGCTGCTGTTCATAAAAATCATCAAGCATTGGCTCAACTTTTGTGAAAAGCCCAAGGGCTTTTCTCCTCAAAGACACACAGGAGTGGGTTTTCAGGCCATCACCCTGACTGCATCTTGGAACATGCCTCGCCACACAGCGGTAAGCAGTATGTCAGCAGGGCCGTGACCCACATCCCGGCGGGGAGCCTGCTCTGCTGGGCTCCCTGGGGGCTGTCCACAGCGAGCCAAGGGCAGCATCCCAGCCTCCAATGTTGGCAGCATCTAAGGCCAAGTGAGATCCTCTGCTGGGCCGGGACCCTCACTGTGGGACAGAGCCATCAGGCTGTGCCTCTTACAATCTCCCCAGCTGCAAGAGCGTGCGATAAACTTAAAAGATTAGGCAAGAGCCAACTGTTCCAGGCTGGGATCCCCAAGGAGCGGATGGTCTGAGGGAGCCTGGCGGGCAGGGTGTGCCCCTGGGGTCCGGCCTTGGGAGAGGAGGACAGGGGATCAGGACGGGCAGAGAGTGCAGTAAGCTGTGACCAGACCCAGGGCCGGTCCCGGCTGAACCATGGACTGTTCTGGAGGTATAGCCAGGCACCAGGACTACCGGCTGCCTGGGAAAGGGGCCTAATCTCGAGCCCCCGAGGGGCTGACACAGAAGGCCACACAGACAGCACCCAAGCGGCCAGGGAGCCCATGCTTCACAAAGGATGCTCTGCGCATCAAGGCACAGGGTTCACCACCCCGAGTCCTCTTAAACCGGAGGGTGCTGTTGAGTGGCAGCTTCGACCACCCCAAACCCCCGGCAGAGAGTGAGGAGCCAGGGCTGCAGGCCTTAAGGCAGGCCTTAAACCTGCTTAAACCTGCTTTCAGGCTGAGCACCACAGAACTGATGCCTTCAAACTGTGATGCTGGAGAAGACGCTTGACAGTCCCTTGGACTGCAAGGAGATCAAACCAGTCCATCCTAAAGGAGATCAGTCCTGAATATTCATTGGAAGGACTGATGCTGATGCTGAAACTCCCATACTTTGGCCAGCTGATTCGAAGAACTGACTCACTGGAAAAGACCCTGGTGCTAGGAAAGACTGAAGCGGGGAGGAGAAGGGGACGACCGATGAGATGGTTGGATGGCATCATCAACTAAATGGACATGAGTTTGAGTAAACTCCAGGAGATGGTAAAGGACAGGGAAGCCTGGAGTGCTGCAGTCCATGGGGTTGCAAAGTCGGACATGACTGAGCAACTGAACAACCACCTGCTTTCAGCTTTCCATTGAAGGAATGACAACCTAACCATCAGAAGTGTCTCAATACCCAACAGGCTACCCTGAGACATGCAGAATCATCAGAGAAGGTTTAGCTGGAGATCTAAACAACAGATTCTTATCCAGGATGCCAGATGGAGAGATCCAGATATTCCTTCAATCCACAAATATTCGTGAGACCTTCAAATGCCAAACAGCACTCTCAGCACAGGGATAAAGTGGTAAACAACACTGAGTACTGTCTGAAGTCTTCATTTTAGGGAGGGGGTTAGAAAAAATAAATACCATTATAGATACTGGTAAGTGCTGGAAAGAAATGAAAGGGTTTCCTGGGCTAGGACTAGGGGCAGAGGCAGGGGGAGGCAAGTAGTCAGACAGGACCTCTCCAAGGGGTGGTGTGGGAGCAAGGGCTGAATTGCAGTGAGGTAGAGAGCTGCAAGGGCAGCCCATGTAAAAGGAACAGCAGGTGCAGAGACCCCGGGGCAGGACCCAGCCAGAGGTCTGGGGAAGAGAGGGAAGGTTGGTGGGACTCCAGGAGGGGAGGTGAGGAGCAAGACAGGTCAGAAAGGGGGCAGGGGCCAGATGACACCAGGAACCAACATGGGACAGGAAGCCTCAGACACAGGGAGACAAGGGAGGGCAAAAGGCTTCTACATTTTTAAATGACCCCTCAAGTCCCTGGTGGCTCAGAGGATAAAGCGTCTGCCTGCAAAGCAGGAGACCCAGGTTCGATCCCTGGGTTGGGAAGATCCCCTGGAGAAGGAAATGGCAACCCACTCCAGTATTCTTGCCTGGAGAATCTGGACAGAGGAGCCTGGTGGGCCACAGTCCACAGGGTCGCAAAGAGTCAGACACGACTGAGTGACTTCACACAAGCTGCTGCTCAGACTCTGGAGCAGGAAGAGAGTGCAAGGGGACCAGTGAGGAGGCTGATACAAGCCACACAGAGACGCTGAACCAGGGGCGAGAGCAAAGGTGTGTTCAAAAGGCAACACGGTCAAACCCGGGTTCATAAGCCCTGCTGAGCAACAGAATCATCTCAAGAGCCCAACCCCAGCTTCCCAGGTGAGAATCTCCAGGATGGAGAGAGCAGGTGTGGGTATTTAACCTCCTGGGAGACACTGATGACCAAGCTGGTTTGGGAGCTGCTGCCCTCGTTGCCCAGTGATGCCCTCCTCAACCCAGAAAAACTGGAATCCTAAAGTGTGGGGAAGCCTCACTGCCTTCCAGCTCCTTCTCAGGCGCCCTCTGCTCAGTGATGCCCTCCCTTCCTCTGAATCCCCAATTCCAGGACAAAAACCCAGGGCAGGGTTGTGCCTTCTGCGGTATCACTGCTGCTTCTGGCCGGGGCTTCTCTTCTGAAGTCTAGAACATCACAGAACTGAGGAACACCGTTAACGTGGGGAGAAAGAGCAGGTAGCAAAAAAGTGTGCAAACTTTGATGCAATTTGCAGCAAAAAAGCAAGCAGGGAAGAGAAAATAGCATGTGCATACACCAAGTAACTATACTCGCAATTTCCCTAAAGAAGGCCATAGCTAGTAGCATTCTAAAAGCACAGGAGCAAGGTTAGTTCACTGCATATAATGGATGCCTTACTCTGGGAGTTACGCTTAATTGTGCCATGGAACCCTGGTTCCAGCTGAGAAAAGCTGGTTGAAAGCTCAAGAATTTCATATGAGACAAAACTCAAGCCTCAAATCTTGAAGGACCAAACTGTGCTCGAGACTGAAGACAACAATGACATTTTCTCAGGGAATTCTGGAGGCAACGCAGGGGGGGCACCTGAGATCAAGATGCTGACGGCTGGAGAGCCAACGGGAGGCTCGTCACCGCGTGGAGGCGACAAGAGGCGGTTGGCTCAGGAGAGAGGAGCCCAGGCCCACCCCTGGTCTCACCCACAAAGAACCCAAGGCCCCAGAGGTGAAGTGACCAGGTCCAAGTTGCTCCTCCAGAGTCAGCCTCGGGAAAGGTTAGAGGGATTCGGCCACAGAGGACCATCGAGGACATGCCAGGACCCCAACTTGATTTCAGCAACGTTCTCCTCAAGGTGGGAGCTCTGCAAGCTTGGCACCCATGGGATCCCAGTGGGCAGGTCAGCGTGTTTAAAGAGGCTCACAGGAAGATTAGTCTAAACAGGTGCAAGTCACCAGCTGCATCAGGTGCTGGATGGAGGGGCACAAGAAGCCCATCCAGCCTCAGCTCCCACCCACGCCGGTCGCCCGAGCTCCCTGCCATTCTAAGCTAGCTCTTCTTCCAAGACACATAAAGACCCTCACACCAGTCCCGCTGCCTGAAGGTGCTTTCCTCCTCCATCTCACTTACCCTTCAAGACGCTTAACGAGCCTCCTCCTCCAGCAGGTCTTCCTAGAACAGCCCTAGCCAACATCTTCTGTGTGAAGTCCCACCATCACTCACCACATCTGGGCGGTGACAGCCCACAACACACCACAGAAGCTGCCACTTTCTACCCACTTATGGCTGGGCCACTACACTTCATCTTCCCCACCGGTCTAGATGCTTCCAAAGGCAGAGGTTATGCCCTGCTTTTGATATCTACCCCGACACGACCTGCAGTGTCCTTACATATAGCGAGCACTTGGAGGAATGGATGAACGAAAGAATGAGCAAGCAAATGCAATAAACCAAACAGCTGAGATGAAAGCAAGATACTTTTCTTCATTCAAGCACTAAAGTGAAGGAAATGCTTTCGAGTTTATGACATGTTTTCAATTTTTAAACGCAGGTAAGTACACCCCCATAAACACCAGTTCACCTGGCAGATGTCAGCTCCAAAGCAGACAAGAAGCTCACCCTTGCTGCAGACCCACAGCTGTGACTGTCACTCCCAAGAGTGAGCCACAGGGACCTTCTCTCTGTTTTGAGTCACAGGAAAGAGGGAAAGCAAGGATGTGCACGTGGCCAAACTTCAGTGTGCCTCTCCAAACACACAACTGATCGATTCATTTTTTTCTTTTAAAGTGAAAGTTTAAAAGGGGTAGCATAATAATGAGAACATAAGAAGATCTATTAATACTTCTTTTGTTCTCCTGTGTTCAGACATTAAGTTGACTGATGCACAAAGAGATTAGCTTAGTGCTACAGCCCCGCGAAATACCAAGTTCTGTCTGCCCAGCACCCACACCACCACTACAACACTCCTTCCAGATTTACCTCCGTTTTAGAAAAATGTTCTCGGTAGCAGCTTTTAAGGAAAAAAAAATAATAATAATACAATAGCTGGCCGGTAAAGAGAAGACTGATTCCTTTTACAACACTGCCAGCTAAGTATACCTGACAGACAGGTGTGCTACGAAATACTAAACGGAAGGGCTATTTCTTCAGGACTTCACTTGGCGTCGGAGTGGAATGAGATGCAACCGTGGTCTCTCGCAGCGTTTCCACCAGGCCCAGCCTCAGGTGTTGCCCAGCCAAGCGGGTTAATCATCATCAGGAGAGCACCTCGCTTCGGTGAGCTGGGCGCAAATTCTGAGTCTGAGTAGCTGCGAGATGTCGGCACTTCATTTAACTTTTGCTGAGCCTTTGTTTCCTCGCCTATAAAAGTACTGAGCTTCCCTCATGTATAATTTTTCGCTGAAAGATGTGACAGGGGAAAGCAGACCACACAAAGCCCCACACCAGCAGAAAACCAGAGTGCCCTTTCATTTCCACCACAAATCCGAGACCCAAATATTTATTCAACAAATACTCACAGTGCCTCGCCTGTCCTCTGGGGACTGACATTCATTTTAACAAAAGCTTTCCAATCTTTTCCCAAAGTAAGTGGAAACGGAGGGAATCCAAAAAACAAATTTTGCCAAATTTTCTAGCCAGATCTCACAAAATGAGCAACCACTATAGAGCTGATCTTCATAAATTTTGTTTATATGATACTTATCATTTGAAGCATGTAATGCTTATCATTTGATGAACAACACAATCCAGAGGCCATAGTTCATAAAAAAGATAAGAATATGAGAAACAGGGACTTCCTGTGATCCAGTGGCTAAGAATGGAAGATCCCAATGCAGGGGGTCTGGGTTCAACCCCTGGTCAGGGAACTAGACCCCATAAGCAGAAACTAAGAATTCGCACGCTGCCATGAAGATTCAAGATGCCACATGCTGCAACTATGACCCAGTGCAGCCGAATAAATAATTTTTAAAAAACTATTTAAAATTAAAAAAAGAACATCAGAAACACCAAAATTCACTTAAATATCTATGATTAGGTCTGGTTATTCCTGACTGAGCACACGGACCGCACCATCTGAAGATATGCCATCCTTCCGGCACCGTGCCCAGCAGCCCCACCCCGTCCCTGGGGCAAGAGTGCAGTGCACACTCTTACACACAATTAATGGGAGCAACAGTCGCCAGAGGCAGGAGGAGGTCAGTGGACAAACACACTGGTCTCCCCTTCACAGGGCTCTCCAGGGATGCAGACATATGATCGAAGCTCTTGCCCGCGATCACCCCGCGAGGAGGAGAGCAAACAGGCTGTAGAAGACGAGCCAGCATACAGACCGGGTGAGTGTCCAAACCAAGGAGAGACTCAGCTGCGGTCAGCACGCGAAACAAAGTCAGCCCAGAAAGGAAGCACAATCGTGAGGGAAAGTGACACTGAGGGGGTAGGGCACCAGAGGGTTTCACCTGGGAAACACGAGGGCGTCAACAGGAGGAGAGCATGGAGACCTCACTCGAGGCATCCGGTCCCCAGAGCAAAGTGCCGTCAATCCCTTCCCAGCAGGACTCCTGCCCCGGGAGCTCCCCTGCACTCCACCTGCACCCCACACTCATTAAATCCAACTCTCTGGGGTGGGAAGTCTCAGTCCAGGTGGAGGCCAGTGTCTCAAGCTCCTGGCTCCTCCAGTCCCCCCACGCAGTGTCCCAGGGGCAAGGCAGGGCTCACCCATACTCATGCCACCACCAAAGCCCAAAAAGCAAAACAAACCATGACCCAGATCTGGGAGAAACCAGGTGAGAGAGATGGAGAGAGAGCAAGCCCCAAAATCCCTGGGGCTAAGGAGAGAACCCCGCCCCGCCACACCCCACCCCACCCCACCCCACGCAGGTAGGCAGCGTGCTCAGAGCTATAGCTGAGGTTCGGATCCAAACAGCCAGGCTGAGGTTCCACATCTGTGACCGACCAATGCTTTGGGGACCACTAGGCCTGTCCACCCATCCCAAACCTGCCTCCGAGGGGGCGCCACTTTCAGAGGGCAGACCCCAGGCCCTAGGCGGAGGACCGAGCCTCGGAGGCAGCCGGAGCCCACAGATGCTCCCTCAGACCCGCGTCTCCCAGGAGCTCCCGCCCACATGTGCCCTCTCTCCTCATCTTCGCAGCCACCAGCATCTCTAAGCGCTCGGTGAGATTCAGGGATGCTTGTGGCTCGACCGTGGGACTGGCAAACATGGACAACACTGACATGCATGCAACTCATGCAAGTACATGAGTTCTAAATAAAATAAAGAAAGGAGGAAGAATTTCAAACCTCCATTCTACACCAAAGGTTTTACAATGGCACCCGGGCTAAGGACTGACCTACGCTGCGTTCTAAAACACCTATGCGGGGAGGTATAAATTAGGAGTTTGGGATTAACAGACACACTACTACACATAAAACAGATAAGCAAGGACCTACTGCGTAGCGCAGGGAACTATATTCAGTATCTTGTAATAGCCTATAATGGAAAAGAACTTGAAAAAGAGAATAACTGAATTGCTGTGCTGTACACCTGAAATTAACACAACACTGTAAATCAACTATACTTCACTAAAACTATAAAAAATTATAAAAATAAACAGATAAAATACCTTTAATTTGGGTGGTGTGTTTTTTTATAATCCATGGCGGTGATGTGGGAGGCAATTCTGGCAAATGCCAGTAGGAGGGAAGGGAAATGAGACGGGGAAAGGACAGAGGTGTATTAGAGGTGTATTATCAAGCCAGTTACACGGCGGACGATGGAGCTTAGTTTCACCTGGGGACTCTGGATATGGTGTGACATACAGACTTCAAAGTTACCCCATCGGAGGCTGAGGGAGTGGGGGAATTTATACTCGTGGATCACTGGTTGAGGGCTGGTTCCAAGGTGTTAATTACCCAGTGTTCCCAGCCTGTTTCACTTTGGTGCCCAAGACAGTCGTCAGGCAGGAAACGCAGGTGTCGGCAGCTGGCGTGTCATCACATGTTAAAAATCAGAAGGTTTTACATACAAACATACAAATCTGGGTTTCAGACTTCTCTGGAAGCAGAGGGCCCTCTTGCATCCGCACCGACAGCAGGACTGTCTCCTCGCAGGGTGCTGCCAGCCGGCCCCTCACCTGGCTCCCCAGGCCTGGGGACTGAGCCCCCCACCCCGAAACCCACAGACGTCACAGAAGGGGCTGTGCCTCTAACAGTAGAACCCTTGAGATGACCAACTGCCAGCAGAGGTAAAGGATCTGACCATGCCTTTTCAAACTTCCTGTACCTTCTGCTGGATTTCATGTCCTCCTCCCACACACAGTTCCGGGACAGGGCGACAGAGTCCTGGAAAAGCTGGCAGAGGCCCCAAAACTCATCAAGCTGACTTTTAACGATACATGATTTCACTCAGCCAGAAGCAAATAAGGTTTGATTTGTTCAGGAATTAAGGGTTTATTGAAGAAACCACCAGGAAGTAGCTTTCTCTCATTTCCTTTTGTCTTGTCAGAGTGGGCTGCACCCTCCCTGGTTATTCTTTCGGACTCCTGGATAGCATCTTCGCCCCCGAGTGTCCTCAAGACACCTCAAGAAGAAGAAACTGCCCTTCCCCGAGCTGTAACGCTGGTGCAGCATTCACAGGCTCCTTATTCAAGAACTCACCCCAGATTCCTTGAAACCAAATACCTTGCCACAATTTACACACAGAAATCAGAGCACTCACCTCGTCATCAAGCCTGAAGAGCCCGAGGTCAGAAAGTCCTCTGATACCCCCGTGCTTTCTGCAGTAAAACAGAGACAGAGCAAAACAGGACGGGCCTCTTTTCTGGGCTCTGCTGAGCAGAGAGTTCTGGCACAATAAAGCAGGCCCCTCCCACGGCCACACGGGGGGAAGGAGGTCTCAGGTTGCACCTGGCCAGGGCATACACCTCTAGTCTGGACGTCATCTCAAAGACGGAGATGAGAAGATGGGGAGACAGCCCTCCTGCAAGACTCTCACTGATAATACGGTGACATCGGGTGAGCAGGGCCACTTCTGTCACACTCAAGTCCTCAGCTCGCAAGTGTCGCCCTCCTGCTCTCTGATGATTAATCAAGCTTTCCCATCTGGCCTCCACTCTGCTGCACCGTCCACGCTGCTTCTCAGCCCCTCACGTTTCGTGGCTCTGCTGTCGGCCTTTTTAAAGCTTGGCAAATCCCGCTCAGCATCTGAAATAGGAGGCTCTCCAACAAGAGTGCTGAGACCTGGCCCCAGGCTTCCCTGAGTCACACGGGAAAGAGACTTGAGAGCAGCTGTGTCTGCCTCGGAGATTAAGCAGGTGGATAAAATCACATCACACTGAAGCCACACAGAGAAAGCAAACTGCTGCTCTCTTCCTAGTGAATGCGACATTAACAGAGCGACGCGAGTCTGAGTGAACTCCACAAGTTGGTGATGGACAGGGAGGCTTGGCGTGCTGCGATTCATGGGGTCGCAAAGAGTCGGACACGACTGAGCGACTAAACTGAACTGAGGAACTGCTCTCAGCTGCTCTCGTGCAGCATCTGGGCCTCTAGGTGCTGCTCCCTCCACCCACTACACTCGCAGGTGCCTGCTGCAGGCCTGCCTGAGCCGCCTCTCCCTCCAAGGGCCTTCCCCAGCCCCCCAAGTCTCAGCGAGGCCCTGACCCCCATCAGAGGCTCCCACAGCACCACGGGACCCTGTCCCACAGCCGCAGGGCCTGCGCAGGGCTGGAGCCCCACCAGACTCCCAACATGCAGCCCAGCGGCTTCTCAGAGTCTGGGGCAGGAGGCGGGGAACTGTGAGAGGTCCAAACCCTTTTCATAAACACACCGGGACACCACGTGCCTTTGCACTCTCACTCATGACTGCTCACTGAAGTTTTCCAGAGGCTACAAGATGTGTGATGACAATGTGCTTGTATATTCTTCTAAAACTGTCTGCTCTGGGGTTTCCCTGGTAGCCCAGGGGTTCAGACTCCACACTTTCAGTGCAGGGGACTCCGGTTCGATCCCTAGGCAGGGAACTAAGATCCCATATGCCACTCACCACAGTCAAAAAATTTTAAAAATAATAAACACTTTTTTAGTGGCTTCCCTGGTAGCTCAGAGGGTAAAGCATCTGCCTGCAGTGCGGGAGACCCGGGTTCAATCCCTGCATCGGGGACTGATAAACACTTTTTTAAATATAGAAAAATAAAAGTATTATGTCTTTTACCTCCAATGTGGTAAAGACACTGATATAACCCACAAAACAAAAGCTCTCTGGGTTCATCAATAATTTTTAAATGATCTCCAAAACTTTTTGAGAACTGCTGGTCTAATACAAGGCTTGGCATATACCCGGCAGAGTTTGATCAATCTATCAATCAATCAATGATGGGGAAATGAAACCTCTTTCTAGAAATACACTGACATCTACTTTGTAGTCTGGTACAGACAAAAGATGGAGAAAAGAGGTGCCCAGGGGTCAGGGATTTTTGTTTTTTTTAAGTTGACTCTTTCTTAAGAAGGGAAAGAACCAGATTCCCCAGCTAGTTGGAGAGGCAGGCAGGTGGGTGGGTGGGAAAGGAGATGGATGGGTATGGATGGATGGATGGGTGGGTGGAATGATGGATGGGTGGATAGGTGGGTGGGTGAATGTGTGGGTGGATGGATGGGTGGGGGGTGGGGTGGGCAGGTGGACAAGCGGGTGCATGGGTGCACAGGTGGGGTGGTGGTGGCAGGTGGCTGGGAGAGTAGGGCTGCTCCAATTCCAAGGCACTAGTTCCCACCTCTCTGTCTTCAGTCACACCTGATGCCCCCCCAGGGCTGCCTGTCAGTCTCACTCCTTGGCTTTCTAACATGCGTTAGAAAAGTGTTACATCCATTTGTAAAACAGTTCCCATTACCTACAGAATCAGCTTTAAGTTATACCATTTCAGGACAATGAAAAGGAAGAAACGATAGTGAAGTCCAGACGGCACGACCCCGGAACCTGGACCTCCTGGCCCTGTCCGTGCTCAGCAGCCATCTGAAGTTTCGGACACGTCACAACACTGCAGCTCCCCAGTCACACTCCCCAGCTTAGGGCTGATGGACCCTCTCTGCTTAAAATGCCACTGCCCACCTTGTCTGCACAGCCAACTCGTGTACGGAGTCCTCAGTGATGGAGTCTTCCGGCTGTCCTTCCCAGCCCCGAAAAGGTGCTCCACCCAACACCTCTGCAGCCCCTCACCCCCATGCCCTGAGTACCCACCATCACCCACAGAACTGGGGACATCCTCTTTGTGTCTATGGGTCCCTAGATCATAAGCTACTGAAGGGCAGGGATCGTGAGCCTGTTCTATCTCTGAAAAAAGAAAAAGCCCAATAAAAGCTCAATGGCTGGACAGATGCCAAGATCAGCAGAAAAAACACCTGCTCTTCACCACACGAAGCCTATATAGAGCACAGAGCTCCATTTCTGTTATAACATCTACCTGTAGACTTGAGCTCACATTGATTCTCCTTTATCAGAACATATACTGCATTTTATTATCTACACAGTGACCCTAACTAACGCTAGGTGACAAGCGGACGAAGTCCACTCATTATTGAGTTATATAAGATTCTGCTCCATCATCACAATATTCATGTGAAATCCCAAAAGGCACAACACAAAATTATAAGTTACCACTGACTTGCCCACTCTGTGCAAGCACTTTACTGCCATGAATTCCTTACACTGTGAAAATAACCATACAAGTAGGCATCACTGTCCTTGTTGTACAGATGAAGGAAGAAGAGATCAGAAGTTATCCTTTAGAAAACCATGCAGGTAGTTACTGGCAACAGCAGGATGTAACTCTGGGACCATCTGACTTATGTACATTTCAACACCCATGCCTCTCTTGCACCTTCACTGAGCACCATGTGAAAGTCTGGAATTATGAGGCAGTGAAATTTCTGTCCTGCTAATTTAATCCAGCCACAGTACTGAGATGTCCCTCCGAGGAAAAGATCCCACACAAAAAAAAGCATTTTCTCTTATGTGAGAGCATTTAATGTCTGCTGAGTGAAGGCAGGAATGAATAAGAAATGGAAAATCAATAACTACAAACATGGGCCAAAGCCTGAAAAAGACGGTAGAGAAAATAAATCAGATTTATCCAAGACTGATTATCAATAGCTGTCTCTCAAAAGTCAAGAGTAGAATAAAATGGAGAGGGAGAAAGATGGTAAAAGCAGAAACCACCACAAAATCCTCTGACTCGTCAAAAGAGAGAGGAATTCCAGCCAAGATCAAATTAGAGATAATCAAATCCATTCCAGAGCACTTAGGTTCCAGGAAAAAAAGAATAAATTCCTTCCACTGGTCCTTTAATTCATTTATTAGTCATCAGAAAGAACAGAAAATCTGAAAGCTGTTAGTAGGAAGCACAGGTTAAGTTACCACTAGAAATAAGGTTCTCTTGGGGAAAAGTCCCATTGAGGATTAAAGGTCCCCAACTGTCCTTTTCATTGACACGTGGAACAACTAATCCAACCAAGGGGTCAGCAGCTCAAATAATCAAGGATGCCAGGAGGCAAAATTCCTCAGTCCTTTGAGTGGACAGAGGTACTGGGGGCCTGGGAGGAGGGTACCTATTCTCACCCTTAATATAGTGTAACAGTATAGTCAAAGTTGGCCCTAAGAACAAGAAAAGCTAAAAAAGTAGATATTTTACAAGACAACGAAATGTCTTGTGTGATCTTAGACCAGAGAAAAAGATACTATGGGGGTAACTTGGGAAATCTGGATGAATCAGACCACTGAATAATACCGTATCAAGTTCCTCGCCTGGTTTTTAATTATACTACAGGTGTACAAGGGGAAAGATACATGGGAATGTTGCCCTATTTTTGTAACTTTTGTAGATATTTCAAAATGAAAAATTTTTTAATATTTTTCAAAACAGAAGAAAAACATCTCAACTGGATCACCATACATGAGCACCAGCCCAGGACTACAGACATTTTTCTCTTAGTTGCCCTTCTATCTGACCAAGCAGAGATAATTCCTATAAAAACACTAGCTTTACGAAAAAAGAGAGCGAACAGACCAAAACCTAATATTTTAAAAGCTTTATCTCTCCACTCAGAAGTGCTTCACTTCTGAGCTAGTCTCCATCAACCTGAATGGTTCTTCTTGAAAGCTCCCTGGGAAAGTTTAAGTCCCACTCAGAGGGATGTCACAAAGTGATTTACCTGTGCCCCAAGCTGAGTCACCGTGATGAGTTAGACTCTGTTTAATAAACCCTGAAAATAAGGATCTGGAGGTGCATCCAGGCAAGAGACCCCAAGACCACGAGGCCACAAGGACTTGAGAAAGAAAACTCCTGACAGTGGACATCCCACAGTCGGCTCAGGTTCCTAGATTCTTTGGCTGAAAATTCTCATTCTAAGCTTTATTTATCCTCTTGGGGTCAAAAGCCCAACCCCCACCCCCAGCTTCCCAGAGGAAAGAGGACTCACTTTCTAATAACATCCTAATTTCGAAGTTCTCTCACACAGAAAAATCAGATTTTACCAAGTTCTGCTCTGAATAATGGATTCACTACACTAGGGTTTTCAAACTGCCGATTATAAAATTAGTTTAGTGGATAATAACCATCTTTTTTAAAAAAAAATCAAACAGCAGAGAGTAGAAAACATGAGCACACACTGAGCTGATAAATGATTTACTGCAGACGTTTTAGGTGCACAGTCCCGCACAATCGTCATCAGCCTTCCAAGGCACAGATGTCCTTCATTTTAAACATGACTAATCCTTTTCACTAACTCAGAGGTAGAAAAATGTTTTAAATGAACTTATACTCACAAGAACTTTTATCAGAAATCTGAAATGTTCCCACAGGCAAAAATAAATAAATAAATAAATACTGTTGAACCTGAAGGCAAAAACTTTTCCTGCAAAGTATTTCCTTCAGATATGTATTAATTATGAAAAGGAAAAAATATAATACAGTCGACACCACCTTCACCAAGGGACCAAGGTCAACATCACCAGTAAAAAGACACACTGGCATTATGAACCCCCATGATAGGAGACGAAGGGCACTTACATGGCATTCTACAAATTCTCCATAAGCCAGAACCGAATAACTTCACTTTAGTCATGACAAAATGTCAGACAAACTCACACTGAGGGACATTAAGAACAAAGCTAGTGGAGGTGATAGAATTCCAGCTGAACTATTTCAAATCCTAAAAGATGATGCTGTTTAAGTACTGCACTCAATATGCTAGCAAATTTGGAAAACTCAGCAATGCCCACAGGACTAGAAAAGGTCAGTTAACATTCCAATCCCAAAGAAGGGCAATGCCAAAGAATGATCAAACTACCTCACAACTGCACTCATTTCACATACTAGCACATACCAGCTTCCCTGGTGGTGCAGAGGTTAAAGCGTCTGCCTGCAATGTGGGAGACTTGGGTTCGATCCCTGGGTTGGGAAGATCCCCTGGAGAAGGAAATGGCAACCTACTCCAGTATTCTTGCCTGGAGAATCCCATGGATGGAGGAGCTTGGTGGACTACAGTCCACGGGTCGCAAAGACTCGGACACAACTGAGCGACTTCGCTTCACATACTAGCAACATAATGCTCAAAATCCTTCAAGCTGGGCTTCAACACTCCATGAACTGAGAACTTCCATATATACAAGTTGGATTTAGAAAAGAGAGAGGAACCAGAGATCGAACATCTGTTGGATCATAGAAAATAACAAGGCAATTACAGAAAACATCTACTTCTGCTTGATTACACTGAAGCCTTTGACTGTGGATCACAACAAACTATAGAAAATTCTTAAAGAAATGGGAATACCAGACCACCATACCTGCCTCCTGAGAAACCTGCATGCAGGTCAAGAAGCAAGAGTCAGAACTGGACATGGAACAATGCACTGGTTCAAAACTGAGAAAGGAGTACATCAAGGCTGTATATTGTCACCCCACTTATTTAACTCACATGCAGAGTACATCATGAGAAATATTAGGCTAGATGAAGCACAAGCTGGAATCAAGACTGCCAGGGGAAAAAGTCAATAATTTCAGATACGCAGATGATACCTTCCTAATAGCAGAAAGCGAAAAAGAACTAGAAAGCCTCTTGATGAAAGTGAAAAAGCAGCGTGAAAAAGCTGGCTTAAAACTAACATTCAGAAAATGAAGATCATGGCATCCAGTCTCATCACTTCCTGGCATAGAGATGGGGGAAAAGTGGAAGCAGTGACAGACTTTATTTTCTTGGGCTCCAAAATCACTGAGGACAGTGACGGCAGCCATGAAATTAAAAGACGCTTGCTTCTTGGAAGAAAAGTTGTAGCAAACCTGAACAGCATATTAAAAAGCAAAGACACCACTTTGCCGACAAAGGTCTATTTAGTCAATGCTATGGTTTTTCCAGTAGTCATGTACGGATATAGAGGGTTGGACCATAAAGAAGGCTGATCTCCTAGGAGATCAAACCAGTCAATCCTAAAGGAAATCAACCCTGCATACTCATTGGAAGGACGGATGCTGAAACTCCAATACTTTAGCCACCTGATGCGAAGAACTGACTCACTGGAAAAGACCCTGATGCTGGGAAAGACTGAGGACAGGAGGAGAAGGGGGTGACAGAGGATGAGATGGTTGGATGGCATCACTGACTCAATGCACATGAGTTTGGGCAAACTTCAAGACAGTGAAGAACAGGGGAGCCTGGCATGCTACAGTCCATGGGGTCACATAGAGTCGGACACAGCTGAGCGACTGAACAGCAGCAGCTACTAAGTAACTCACTGGCACTCTCTGGAGTCTCAGGAACTGTCACTGACTAGAGGAGTTTAAGGAGACAAAGCAACTAAACAGCATGTGGGATCCTGCACTGGATCCCGAAACAGAAGAAGGATGTTAGTGGGAAACCATGTCCAGTTACCAGGGTTGCCCTTGTTAATACCTTGGTCCTAACAACTGCACCATGGTTACATACAATGCTGATTCAGAGGAAGCTGGGGGAAGCATATATGGGAACTTTACTGTATAACTATTTCAAGTTAAAAAAATTTTTTTCCAAAGGAACAAGAGTGTTCTGTCCCATAAACCACATATCACTGAAAAACAGTGTTTTACCACCAATCCTCTAACCTTAAGAGATAAACATAACACAAATTTGATATGTATTGTGTATAATTAACTTAATACACGGGCTTCCCTGGGGGGTCAGATGGGTAAAGGATCTGTCTGCAATGTGGGAGAGCAGAGTTCAATCTCTGGGTTGGGAAGATCCCCTGGAGAAGGGAAGGACTACCCACTCCAGGATTCTTGCCTGGAGAATCCCATGGACGGAGGAGCCTAGCAGGCAACAGTCCATGGGGTCACAATGAGTCAAGCTCGACTGAGTGACTAACACTTTCAGTTTCACGTTTTCAACTTCATACACAGGGAAAGCCCAAAGCCGTCCTTACCGAGCCCCTTCCTTGGCCCGCTCCTACCTCCCCATCCCCTAACATCTGACAGGAAGATCATCAAGATTGCCCTGCACTCACAGGGAGCAATGCGAGGCATCCCAAGGATGCTGATTCCTTATATGCATCCACGAACTGAGAGACTGGGGAGGAGGTGACAGTCATTTATGCAGCAAGTACGTTCTGAGCGCCCATCCCTGCCAGGCACCGTTCTGGGAAAACAGCCACGAACAAACCAGACAATGTTACCGGCTTTCATGGAGCTTATGTGCCAGAAGGAGAGAGATGATAAACAAGAAACCAAACAAAAATCCTTTCACATGCACACACACAAAACTCAATCATGGTAAATGCCATGACGCCAGATGACCAATGGAGAAGGACAAAGACTTCTCACAAGAAGTGGTATTTGAGCCAGGACCTGATCTTTCTCTAATCCCCGGTTTCCTCATCTAGAAAGTGGAGCTAAAAATATTCACTCCTGTGGACTGTTGTCAAGAATTAAATTAGATAATGATGGCAAAGGCTTAGCAGAGTTCCTAGTGAGTGAGTGCCTAAAGACAGTAATTGGTGACAAAAATCACTTACCCACACTATTACAGTGAAAGCACTTTCTCAACTGACTTTAAATTCTCTGTTGACATTTGCTCCACGTGTCTGTGAGTGGACTGCTGATCACAGAACAGTTCCTTCCCCTCCCCTGGGCAGCAACAATGAATAATGAATATACTTGGAAAAGAACAGAGCAGGAAACACAAGCTCCGCGCAGAGCTGGAGGAAGTGAAGGGACGCACCCAGGCCCCTACGGCGGTCCCTCCCCTGTGCCTGATGAGAGTCACTGGCCTGAACCCTGAAAGGACTACCTTTCCGTGAGGGGGTTCTGCGGGCTGGTGTCTGTCACTGCAGCGAGACAGAAGGCAATCCAGGCCATCGAGAACGGAGGGAGGCCCCGTCCTGGGAAGGGGATGGAGGTGCTGGGGCGTTGTCACATCGGCCCCAGGCCAGAAGTATAGCATATTTCCTCCCACAAAACAGGCCTTAGCAAGATTGCGTCCCAATTCCAGGATCCACAAAAACAGAAAAAGCTATTGAAATAATTTAGAAAATTAATCATGAAACAAGACTGTGTAGGCTAAATCAGCTTTAGATCAAAGTGCTCTCTGTACACTGCACCACTGAACATTTCAAAATAACCTCTGACACATACACACACACACATACAGATGCCATGAATAAAATAAAGTCAAGTTTACTATCAAATTCCACTTACTAAATACTCAAGTCATTTAACATTATCTCAATCTTCTGGTACTCACATGTGCAAGTGCATCAAACATATTAAGATAGTTTTAAATATTGTGTATGAAAAAACATTGCCAGTCATTTGCTTCACGTTACTTGTCAAGTCCACTCCCCTGAAAGCAGAGGAAGTCAAGTCTTTCCTGAAAGAAAGGGAAAAGCCTCCATCTGCCCCAGACTCCATGAGTCAGGGTCAGCGCCAGCACAGCGCTCCCCGGGGAGTCTCCTGAGGCGGGGGCGGCGGGAGTCCAGAGTTACCCACCCGAGTTCCTACTGCCTGGATCCCCCACCAGCATCCTAAGCCAACTCAGTTCACCATGGTGGCCCTTTACTCCGACCTGCTCAGCCCACATCCTAACCTTGGGAAAAGTCATGCCTCCACTTAACAAGGCCCCAAGCCACTCAGTCATCTGGCTCTTTCCCTCTCTACACCCTACTGACTGGTCTTCAAGATGTTTTTTGCAAATACAAAACACAGGATATAAAGCAGTTATATATTATGTTGCTACACAATCAGAAAAAAAAAAAAAAAACTGGTTTCAAATGCACCTGAATTTTGGATCATCTCTGGATCATGAAATTACGATCAATTTTCGATTTGATTTCTTGGGTACACTTTTCGCACACGTTTTTCATAAGCACACAGTATTTTCACAATCAAAACAATACTGTGAAAGTTTTTTTCAGGGTCCTATTCATAAGTTTTGATCTCATGCCCTTTCCATTACTCAGAACTCCAGCCTCATCCAGGGTCCCAGCCCTCAGTCACACTCGTTCCCTGAAAGTCTGCCTGCTGCATAGAGAGCTGAGGCCTTGGGGCCTTACAGCCCAGAATGTGGCAGCGAAGTCAGTGGGATAATAGTGCCTAAAAGGCACTGAGCACCGCCCTTGGGAAATAGTCAACCAATGCTCACTGTTGCTGGAGCTGGTCGTAGTAGTGTTTCTCTACACTGCTATTGGACGAAACTTCTGAAAAGCCATCAGCAGCTCTCAGCGCCTAAAAAGAGCAACTGATATTTACAGAGACCTTACTCTGAGGCCTGATACTGTTAGCAAGGGTTACTTCATTCAAAAACCATCTCAGCCTCACGAGGGGGCTCCTGCGACAATCTCCACCTTACAGGTGAAGAAATGGAAGCACAGAACACCTGAGTGGAACGCCAAAACCCAGAGCAAGGAAGCAGGAGAACTGGGGTTCAAGCCCAGCCCAGCATTCCTGTCCGACGGAACTTTCCACAAGGACAGACATGCCCTGTTCCACATGTAGATACTGAGCACTTGAAATGTGACTTGTACAGCCAAGAAACTACATTTTACATCTTATTTAATGTTAGTATAAGTAGCTGCATGCAGCCAAGGGCTATGACACTAGCCAGCACAAGACAGGACTATAAAAGCCCCAACTCCCAAGCTGAACAAAGAAATGTCCTCAGAACACCCTGCCTACCAACCTCTCAACCAATCCTTACCAAAATCTCCAGTTTGTCTAAGATCCCCAGTAACTGTATTCGGTGCCATCTGCCAGGCATCCCTGCCTGTCCTCATCTGAGCCTTCTGTACTATGGGGGGGGAACCCATTCTCCACCATGACCGAGCTGTGTGACCTCAGGCAGGCTCTCTGGGTCTCTGAGCCTTGCTCCTCATCTGCAGAATGGAGGGACCGTGCTGCCTTTCAAAGGGCATCACTCAAGCACTTCACAGACCCCCTCTAAATGGTGGTCGCTGACACCCCTTCTTCAGGGCTCAATTGAGTGTCCACCCGCTCATCAAAGGGACCCTGGGAAGCTACGAGAGCTCTGCCTCCAGCCTCCAGAACCCCGAGACCTGCTGACAACCACAGGCGGATTCTGTTGCTGCCAGCGTGAGTGCGTGGCTGTGGCCCTGACTTCTCCGCCAGCAGCCCAGCCATCCCCCGAGGCCAACAGCTCTGTCATCAGCAAGCCCAGGACAAGTCCCCGGGGAGAGGGCTCCGGAGGGAGGCGGGGCCAGCTCAGCCCGCTTGATTATCTGGGACATTTTTTTCTTTTCCTTTTAACTTGACAGACATGACAGCAAATTCTAGAGGCTAATTGGGAAGAGAGGCTGAGAACCATCATGGAGAGAAGGTGTGGGGTGGACCTGCCTTGTCAGACGAGAAAACGCCTTACAAAGCTACCATCTGGTCTGCGGCCAGCACTCAACAAAAAAAATTTGGGGGGAGAACATTTTTAAAATACAAGTTATTGCATAAAGGTACGATTGTAAAAGTCTAAAAGTAAGAGTAATAACAGCAGCCATGGCACCCCACTCCAGTACTCTTGCCTGGAAAATCCCATGGACGGACGAGCCTGATGCGCTGCAGTCCATGGGGTCGCGAAGTCTGACCCGAGTGTGACTTCACTTTCACTTTTCACTATCATGCATTGGAGAAGGAAATGGCAACCCACTCCAGTGTTCTTGCCTGGAGAATCCCAGGGACGGGGGAGCCTGGTGGGCTGCCGTCTATGGGGTCCCACAGAGTCGGACACGACTGAAGCGACTTAGCAGCAGCAGCAGCCTTCACAGAGCCCATGTTATACGCCAGGCACCACGCGAGGAGCTTTGCCCCATGCATGCGTCTCTTCTGAACCTCATGAGTGTTCTTCACACTGCCACCTGCAACTCATCAGATCTTAAAGTGGATTTACTAGACCTAAAAACAGACATTTGGGGGGATTTCCCTAGTGGTCCAGTAGTTGAGACTCCGGGCTTCCATTGCTGGGGCTGTGGGTGCAAACCCTGGTCAGGGACCTAGGATCCCACAGGTCCCAGGATGTGGCCAAGAAATTAATTTTTTTTTTAATTTTTAAGAGAAAATTTTAAAATGAGACAGAATAGGATAAAATTTAAACTATGAGTGAATTGCATGTAACACTTCATGAATCTTTTACATATCTACAGGGCTTCCATTTTAAATGTGTTTCTTATTGCGAGTCATAGTAAAAGTATTTGGAAAAGACCTTGTCTCACAAAAGATTTTATAAGGTATATATAATTATCATCACCATTTTGCAGATGTAAAAATTGGGGCTTAGGACAATTAAGTCTCCTGTTCAAAGGTACCCAGCTGGTAAATGACAGCTAAGACTGGAACCCAGGCCACCTGCCCTCAGACCCCGAACATGTAACCCCAGTAGATCAACCAGATAGGATGGATGACCCTGAAGAACCACCTAGTGTTTCCAGGAAAAAAACAAGCAACTGAAACCGACAGGAAATGGACAAATTAGTTCCCAAATTATTATTTTGCTGGCTCTTCAGAAGGTAAAAAAAAAAAATCTATCTTTAAGACTTTAGAAATGAAACCAGTGAAAAAAGAAAAGATGAGGCATCAGACCAGGGGAAGAAATCACCAAGAAAAAGGCAGAGACAGTACATAAATAGTAAGCTTTTGCCCACAAAAATTATGAATGAATGAAGTATCTGCTGACATTTCATTCGTGTTATAAAGCATAGCTGTGACTGTCTAGGAAACTGACTTTTGGACAAGCTATCTTCCTCAGTCTGGAAAATGGCATGATAATCACAGCCTCTACCTGCTAATATTATGAGAAAGATTAAATGAGGTTCTGCACCACTGGTCCAGAGAAAACTCTCAATAAACGGAGGGGCTGTTACTTGATGGAATGTAATGGCTTTTTCAAACTTCAAACTACTACTTCTGCCACATAACCAAAAGCCACAAGGTAGTGCTGGGGTTCAGGGTGGGCCACCCCAAAATTCACTCCATGGCATATTGTTTTAAATTAAAGTTACTTAAGAAACGGTCAATCTGTGAGGGAAACTCTGGCCCTCCTCTCTGTCTCCCCGAAAGCAGGACACCAATCTCCACGTGAAAGGCAGACCCCCTGCCTGTGGAGGTGGAAGGACACCCCCCACCACTGCCAAAGACGGGGATTCTGGACCTTGTTCTTCAATGTGCTACTCCAAGGGGGTTCCCTGGGGTCTCAGTCAATACAAGAGGCGTGGGTTCAATGGTTGGGTCTGGAAGATCCCCCGGAGAAGGAAATGGCAATCCACTTCAGTATTCTTGCCTGGGAAACCCCATGGACAAAGGGCCCTGCTGCTGCTGCTGCTAAGTCGCTTCAATCGTATCCAACTCTCTGCAACCCCATAGATGGCAGCCCACCAGGCTCCCCCGTCCCTGCAATTCTCCACAAAGGGCCCTGGTGGGCTACAATCCATGGGGTCACAAAGAGCCAGATGCCACTTAGCAACAAAACAACCACCCCAAGCTCAAACCCTGTTTAGATTCCTCACTAATTGGGCACACAAAACCTAAGGTTCTTTGACCTGTCAATTCCTTACAAGTTTGTTTCTTTTCCGCCTGTTAACCTTCCGTCAATTTCATTATTAGACCAGCCACAAGAACTCACCAAGAGGGAGAGGAAGAAGTTTCCTCCTCCTGGACAATTAGTAAAAAGGAACGCATCACATTTTGTCCTTAATCAAGCACTGGGTGCCTCTGAAGAGGACTGGTGACCACAGGCTCCTGGCTTAGAGTCAGTATCTCAACTCCTTGCCCCATCCTTCAACAGGATGCAACCCAACTGCCTTATCACCCCAAGCCTCTCCTTCCTACTGGCTGCTTCCTGTTTGCCTGCCTTCAAGGCTTACACCCTTATTTGCAAAACCCAAGACTAGGAACAACTTAAGGGTCCATCAACAGATAAATGGATAAAGAAGACAGAACTGACACACACACATAAATATGAATATGTGAATATTACCCAGCCATAAAAAAGAAGGAAATCCTACCATCTGTAACAACAACAACAAAAAAACAGCAACAAACAACTAGGTCAAAGGATTCGATTTGTGGTCATCCCATGGACAGAGGGGCCTAGTAGGCTGCAGTCAATGGGGTCACTGGGAGTTGGACACGACTGAGCGACTTCACTTTCACTTTTCACTTTCATGCATTGGAGAAGGAAATGGCAACCCACTCCAGTGTTCTTGCCTGGAGAGTCCCGGGGACCGAGGAGCCTGGTGGGCTGCCATCTCTGGGGTCGCACAGGGTCGGACATGACTGACGCAACTTAGCAGCAGCACAGGCAAGGGATAGGGAACAGGGGGACTGGATGATGGGCGTCAAAAGTCACAGACTTTCAGTTATAAGATAAATAAGTCCTGGGGATATAATGTACAACATGATGACCATAGTTAATACCTCTGGAAGGTATTTGAAAGCTGTTTTGAGAGTAAATCCTAAGAGTTTTCATCACAAGGGAAAAAACATTTTTTTCTTTTCTTTGCAACAATATGAGATGATGGATGTTAACTAACCTTATTGTGGTAATTATTTCACTGCGTATACAAGTCAAATTATTAGGCTGTATATCTGACACTTAACAAATATGTCAATCACATCTCAATCAAACTGGGGGAAAATTCTTTTAACAAGTTCCTTCAAACCTCCTGGACAACGAGCTAAAAATTCTTTCTGTGGTGCCAACAACTTCTTGGATAACTCTTTAAAATTACATAAACAAGTTTTGAATTATTAATTATAAAACTACCAAGAGCAAAGTAAAAACTCAAACAGTAAAAGGAAAAAAACGTCTTCTATCCTGGCCTAATACACTCTTCATCAGCCCTCCTCCCTGGAGTTAGCTGTCAGGCTTCTTGTGAATCACTCTATACAGATACAGCCCAGCCGTGTGTGCATTTTTAACATTTTTAACATTCACACAACTCTACAACAGTGTATGCATCTGTGAGTATCTTGCTTTTCTTACTTAATTGTCTATCTTGGAACTCTTTTTAAGACAAAGATCCTAAGAGTCTTTTGTAAGTATTGTACTCTGCCAAATGACTTGGCCACACTTTTCAAATTCCCCCATTACTGTACATTTAGGTCATTTATGATTTTTTTGTTGTTGCTATACAAAGAATGATGCAGAAGTATCCCTATACATACATCTTGGTAGACAGGAATACAATCTATAAAATAAAATCTTAGAAATGAAATTTCTCAACCAAAGAGTTTATAAATTTCATATCTTGATAGCTACTGTCAAATTTCCCAACATGGACGTTTCAAAGGTGTTGACCCTTTATGATCCCATCACCAACACTCGAAGTTCAGCTAATATTCACCAATCTCATTGGTGAAAAATGGTTTCTTACAAATATTATAATTGCAACTCTTTCCTTAAGCCAAGCATTTCTGGTTGGCCATTAGTATACCTCTTTCCACTTCACTGCCAACTTACGGAACACTTTCTCTCCTTGAAATTGCTCTTTGGAAGGTTATCAACACTCGTCTCCAAGACCAAAGACGTACTGGCATCAGCAGAGCACCATCTTGGCAACACCAGACACCAGCAACCACCGCCTCTTCCGGGAGCCCCTTCTCCCTTCCCTTCACGACCACGCGCTGTGCTGGTTCTCCTCCATGCCTGCAGGCCCATCATCTCCCTGGAAACCTACAGAGAAGCATATCCCAGCGCCCACCCTGATTCCCTCTTCTTCTGATGGTAAACAGTCTTCTTTTTTAATCTACTGTATATCTGTGCTCTATACAGAAAAATAAGGTTTCTAGGAATTTCCCTGGTGGTCCTATGGCTAGGATTCCACGCTCCCAGTGCAGGGGGCCTTGGTCCCATCTCTGGGTCAGGATATCAGGATACTAGATCCCGCAAACTAGATCCTACATGCCAAAACTAAGACCCAGCACAGCCAAATAAATAAATAAACAAAATGTTAAAAAAAAAAAAAAATTTCTCCTCCTGAGAAATCAACACCTCACTGTAACATTCTTAAACTGTCATCCATGTGCTAAAAATTTCCAAATGCCAATCCTCAGATCACCTAAGACTCGTGTTTTCCTCCAGTCTTCTCAACACCAGCAAAGAAATGGATGTCCTTCCAACACTTCAGACAGTGAACCTCGTCAACACTTGGGGAAGCACTCATTCTAATGGGACACTGTGCTTGTATTTGACATTTACTGCATCTTCTGAAACTCACAAACCCAAGAGAACACACCTTCCCCAAACCTCTCCCATGTTCTTAAGCATCAAACCTCAGTTAGTGACTATTCTTCCCCTCTCCCCAACCTTCCCACCCAATGAACTGCCAGTTCCTGTCAATTCTGCCAGCAAACTGTCTCCATGGATCTTTCCAGCCTTCCCATCCCTACCTGTAGCCAGATTTCTGCTTCCTTGTGCTCAGTCGCTCAGTCGTGACCTACTCTTTGACCCCATGAATTGTAGCCCACCAGGTTCCTCTGTCCACGGGATTTCCCAGGCAAGAATACCAGAGTGGGTTGCCATTTCCTTCTCCAGGGTATCTTCCTGACCCAGGAATCAAACACAGGTCTCCAGCATTGGCAGGCGCTTAATAAATGCTTTCTAGTTACTCAATACAGTCTTGTAGCATGTGTTCCAAAGCTTCTTTAGTTCAAAGAAGGAAAAGAACTTTCATATGTTGTACATGTAAATCCAAAATAAAGAACAATCTTTTAAAAACATCTAAATCGGGCCCATTTGTTTTCTGGGACTGAATACACATAGAATTGTACACATCTGACTTACCCAAAAGTCAAACTTCTTCCCTAAAAATCTTTAGAAATAACTTAAAAATCACAAAAGCATTGGTTTCCAAAAGTTACAAATCAGAATGACTCCCTATCTGCCAAAAGAAAAACAGATTCAGGTGAATCAAAGAAGGTTCCAGCAATCTCTTGATTTTATAATCCTCTGATGCCTCAATCAGCTGTCAGAACTAACAAACAATGACCTCCAAAGTCAACACAACAAAAGTAGCAAAGGCCATATGGTAAGTTAAATGTTCAACTTGCTTGAGAAGCCAATAAAAACAAATGGCCTTGTGTGACCTGCTCCTATCAACTGGGAAGGACATACCCCATTTAGATCCACTTCATTCTTTAAAGTTAAACCAATTTAAAAAGTAACTATTCTAAAGCCAGTGATTATAGTCACTGAAAAGGAAGAACAGATTATTCTTCAGAGAATGCAGAGTCAAGTCATTCTGAAAAGCATCACTTAGTAGAAACATTCAAGATTAAATTATAACCACCTCCCTATTAACATCAGCATATTTCAAACACGTGTACTTAAGGGTCCTTGAATTTTTTCTCCCAGGAAGCAAAACTTAAAGTTTTCCCATCCACTCTTTAACTTGAAGTTAAGCACGGCCAAACTACGGATCAGAAGAAGTCAAGGTTCAAGTTCGGTGAATCATCATCTCTTATTAAGAAATTAAAAAGTTACATCGATAATAGTGAGAGAACTTCTGAGTTGGCACAACTGAGGGGACTCTGCCTCACAGCTCTGGTGCCCCGTACTCATGCTCGTGAATTTACACCTTCGGGTAAGTGATCCCTTGATGCTTTTTAAACGGGGAGGGAGCAAACTTCCTCAAATTCTCGGGACCGGGAAGAGTTGACAGGAATCTTCTCCATGGCGCCTTAAACTCTTTACCCCCCGAGTCTCCTCCCGAGCAGTGTAAAGGCGAGAGCAAAGCTTCACGTTGCCCCAGGCCCCCAGAGGCCACCACCGGGCCCGGGGCGCCGGGGACCGGCTCTGGAGGGGAGCTGGACACCAGCTCCCTCCGGGTGGGGAAGAGCGCGGGGGCCACCTGCGCCCCAACCCCTGTACTCACCTGCGATTCATGGGCCGGACCCTCACGGCCACCTTGACCGAGGCCATCGCTCATCCCGGCCCGGCCCGCGTGCGCCCGCCGCAGCCCGCGACTCCCGAGACTCTGCCCGCGGCTCCCGCCCCCTTCCCCGGCCCCCGCCCCCGCGCTCGGGCCGGACTCCGCGGCAGCCGCTGCCCTCCGGCCCCGCCTCTGAGCATGCCCAGAGCGGCTCCGGCCCGCGTGATCCGCGCTCCGCGCTTCGGCGGCGCCCGGGCGGCGCGCAGGGGCGGAGCCAGGGTGCCAGGGAGCCGGTTTCGAGGTCAAGAAATCAGGTAGTTCGAGCCTCAGGGCCGCTGGGGACGGGGCGATTTCAAGAAAGCCTAAAACCCAACCTCATTCCTTGAAAAAACTGGGAGAAGGCAGAAGAGGAGTTCGCAGCAATTTAGGGCCAGCTCAAGAACCACAATCCTGAGGTCAAATTACCAAAGACAAGTTTTTCAGCCCTAACCTAGGACCTGGCTTTACCCCACCGGGAAGGAGTTACTTCATCCAATTTAAAACTGGAGCACAGAGATTATCACAGCTTGATAGTGGGCCACTCCTCAGGTCCTCTCTACTACTCTGAAGCTGTCTGAGCCTGTGTTCTGGACCCCTCAATTCAGGGATACGAAAAAATGAAAATAAGAAGGGTACGGCAAGAATGGCTATATTGTCTGAAATCAGATCTTATTTGGACTTTTTTTGCACTTATGTTACATTTTGGGCTTCTCAGGTGACTGGGTGGTAAAGAATCTCCCTGCAGTGCAGGAGACGGGGGTTCCATCCCTGGATCGGGAAGATTCTCTAGAGAAAGAAATAGCAACTTGCTCCAGTATTCTTGCCTGGAGAATTCCAAGAAGAGAGGAACGGATGGGTTACTGTCCATGAGGTCCCAAAACGTCCAACAGGACTTAGCGACTGCCCTCTGCTCAGATGGAACGTTACAGTTCCATCTTCAAGGAATTAGGGGTGGGAAGACTCTCTCTGCGGCTTAGGGTCTGGGAGAAGTAAAGTCCGAGGTCCTATCCCTGCTCCCGTCTGCTCCCCTCTCCCAAAGAATGCACATTCATTCATTCATTCAGCCAGTCCCTCAAGCATGCACTCTTTGGGGCAGTGGTTCACACACACCCAGGGGCCCACCTGAGCCACAGGCCACATTAACCAAGACATCAATTCCACCTTCCTCCGCTGCCCCACTCTGGGCCACTCAGCCCACCCATCCCAGCCCCACGACCCCACCCTGCCTCCCTCCGGCCTCACAGCTGAAGCGGGGTGGGGGCAGGCAGGAAAATCCACACAAGGCAGTGCCCATACTCAACAGCCAGCGTGCCCCCACGTTCCTAATGGAGCCACAAAAGGGTGCTCTGCCCTCATCTCCTTGCCGATGTTTCACACCCCCAGAGCACCCTGAGAGCTGGGGGGAGGGGGGCCACTGCTCCTCCACAAGCCCAGCTATGATGGGGGCCGCAAAAAGTGGAAGCTGGGTTCCTGTGTTTGACCTTCGGCTCCAGCATTAACTTTGGGTGGCCCAGTCTGCATTATTGGGCGCCTCTAAGGCTCTTGCTTTATCTACAAATCAGGAAAAACTGGTTGTTGGTTCACACTTTGAGTTGATGCCCGCAAACACGTGACCCACTTCAAGGAATCGTCGCGTCAGTTCCCCTAGAGCCCTAACGCTGGCCGGGAATCAGCACCCCGCGAGTTCCTAGAGCCCGGAGCCCCATGGCTTTTTCCCTTGGGGAGCGCAGAGTCGGGTGCAAATTCGACCACCAAGAGGCAGAGCGCGGAGCGCCGGGCATGCGCGGTAGCGGTGGGTGGGGTAAAGACAACGCGAAGAAGCTCGCGGCGCGGGGGATGCCCGGGCAGGGGCGGAGCCCGCCTTATATGGGAGCTGCGCGGGGACAAACTGCGCGCTGGCCGCCTTCCCGGGGGGCGCGGCCCAACATCTGCGTGAGCCGCCGCGCCTGCTAACGACCACTCTATTAAGGTCGGGGGCTTCAGTGCACAGAACAGGCGAGTGGCCCAAAGCCGACAAAGCCAGCCCAATTCTTAAAGACAACAAATTACACAAGCTTGCAGGAGGAGTTCAGGATTAAAAGCTGTTTTCTGTGTCTAGGGCTTCACTGGTTGGCTCTTCGGAAGGTTTTGTTCATTCATTCATTTCCAACACCCTGCTCTTGCCTCTAAGCCCTCTATCCCTTCGTGACTGCCATTTGACGAAACAGACCAAAACAGCTCCGCAGACACTTTGGCCTCACCCAGCACTCCTGGAGCTTTTGAATGTGAGGCTGTAAATCTTCGACTCACGCTGGGCAGGATGGGACAGAGACTTGGCCGGAGAACATTTCTTAACTCAGAGTGAAAGAAGTCTCTGAAAGGGAAGACGAACGACAAGATAAGGAGGTGGCTCTATTTGTCAAAAGTAAACAGCACGTGTCTGGAATACTTTGCAAACAAAAACGCTTATACAAGTCACCTGGGGAAGCTTGTGAACTGGCAGATTCTGATTGGACAGCTCTGGTGTGAAACCTGAGATGCTGCTTTTCCAGCAAACTCTGTGGGTGCAGCTGGTCTCACCTGGCCTAATTTATGGGGCCCGGGGCTGGAGGTTGGGCTCAATTGGGATTACTGGGAAGCCTGTGCTTCTTTCTCTTTCTTAGCCTCGAAAAGTTAGCCGAGGTTTCTTAGTTGGGCGAGGCAGCCTTTCAGGATGGCACACCCGGTGACTCTTGTAGCTCAGTTTGCCGATTTCCTGAATTGGTCAAAGGCAGCAAGTCCAGCATCCGTGTGGAGGGCGTCACCCACCAGGAGCAGGTACTCATGACATCCACCAAAATTACAAATCTACCAGAAGGTCCCTGAACTTGGATTGGGAGGGGTAGGGGTGGGGGTGGGTAGGGCTGGGTGTAAATATCTGTTATAGCCTCTAAGTAAAATACATTCATTTTAGTAATACCAGAGATTTTGACACCTCTAGAAATTATGGATTTTCCTGTTCGATTGTTACAGCTTTCTCAAATGGTTAAAAGTCACTGTTACATTGAAATTATGGTCCTCATTAGAATGACACTACATCTTGTTATTTAATATAACCACATGTGTTAGTCTATCACAAATTTATCTTTTTTATATCTTGCTCACTGTGTTTCATTAAAATTGATTTTCCTTTCCATCCCGTGTATTTTATGCATTTAAAAAGGTTATTCTGAAAATGACATTTCACCAGGCAATCAAAAGGGTCCAGGGCACAAAAGCATTTAAGAACCTACAATTTGGAAATTCATTTCATTTGGATGAGTGAAGGGCAATTCTAGTTTCAAAAAAAAAAAAAATTGAATAGTGATGGAGAGAAAAAAAGTTTCTGAGGCCTGTCTTAAAACCGGAATGGGGGGCTTCCCTGGTGGCTCAGTGGTAAAAGAAGCCCCTGCTAATGCAGGAGACACTGCAATCCCTGGTGGGGAAGAGTCCACATGTCGCAGAGCCACTAAGCCCATGCACCCCAACTATTGGGCCTGTGCTCTAGAGAATGGGAACTGCAACTGTTGAGCCCACGTTCAGCAATTACTGAAGCCTGCCCGCCCTAGAGCTGTGCTCCACAAGCCGCTGCAATGACAAGCCTGGGCACCACAACTAGAGAAAGCCTGGGCAAAGCAACAAAGGCCCGGCACAGCCAAAAATAGATAGATACAATTGTAAAACAATAAAACCCCAAATGCTATCAAATAGGAATGGAATATTGACCCCATCACCCTTAAAGCCATGTGTTTGTGTGTGTGTGTATGGTTTGCTTTTGTTTGCTTGTTTTGAAGTAGCCTGTTTGGGTCTTCATTTATTGCTGAATTCTTTTTTTTTTCCCTCTAATGTTTCACAGGCTCAATACTGCCAAATAGTTGTGACTCATGTAAACTCCCTGAGACTTAGCTTCTTCATTTCAAAGTGAGATCACATTGAAATGTTTACTCCACTGCAAAATATTTGAATCATCTTGAAATACCATTATCAGAAAAAAAAAAAAATACTACACTCCTATCTGCTATATGTATAGTTATATATTTTTCCTCTAGTCTCTAAGGAACAAAGTTGATTTACTCTCTCACCAGTATGACTTTTTCAAAAACCTTGACAAACAGCAGACTGGCACACTTCAGTTGGAACATAGAATACAACCTGACATCTCAGAAACCCATCTGTTTTTCTGTTTGCAAGTACTGACTTCAAGCATTATATCACACAGCACACTTAATATCTTCATGTGGGTGTACATCATGGGACTTAAGTTGGATTTAGGAGGTACGCAGTGAACCAAAAAACTAAAGTAAGTATTCTTCAGGTTCTCAAACAAATACATAATCGTATTAGAGACAGAAATCATAGATATCAAATCCAAACATGGAAGATTTTCATGTTCTAAGTCACAAAATTTTAAAGTAAATTTAGAATCTCCTAAAATACTTAACATTAAAAGCAACCATCATTTGAGAAAATGTACTTGGGGACCTGAAAGTGAAACCTGAGCACCAAAGTAATAGTAAAGATAATCTTGAAAGTCATACATAGTAATTTTGTTGGCCAGCTATAGGCAGGTAGCTGTGAATGGCAGTTTTCTGCAGAAGTGAATAAAGAAATCACAGATTCAATTTGATAGAAGCTATCACCCTAAATCACAGTCATTTTATACACCAAGATAGAAAAAAAAGATTGTTTTCAATTGTGTATAACTAGACCTATTGTCAAAAAGAGTTCAGAATCGATGGACTTTGTAGAGTCTGGAAGCATTTCAACTTCTTCAGAGAGAAACCACATTTAGTTGGAGGGATGAAGAAAAGTTTCATGGATGAATTGGTTGCAGAGGCAAGTCTTGCAGGACAGACAACATTTGAGCCTCAAGGTGGATGATGAGATGACCTCTGAGGTAGAGGAAATAACCTTGAACAAATATTCAGAGACAGGAAAGGAAGGGTCCTGCCCCAGAAATGGGCTTCTCTGGTGGCTCAGCTGATAAAGAATCTGCCTGCAATGCAGGAGACCTGAGTTCAACCCCTGGGTTGGGAAGATCCTCTGGAGAAGGGAAAGGCTACCTACTCCAGGATTCTGGCCTGGAGAATTCCACAGACTGTGTACTCCACGGGGTCGCAAAGAGTTGGACATGACTGAGCAACTTTTCTTCCTTTCTTTCTTTCTGCCCCAGAAATAGTGAGGAAGGAAAGCCTCTTACCTAGGGCATAGTGTTAGAGGTTTAAAGATAGTGATACAGGGCACTTGCCTGGTGGTCCAGTGGTTAAGATTCTACACTCCCAATGCAGGGAAGTATCTCTAGACCGGAACTGGATCCTACATGCCACAACTCAAGGTCCCCCAGGCCACACCAAGATCCCACACCTGGCAATGAACTCTCCCTGTGCTGCAATGAAGACCAGCCACAGCCAAATAATAAATATTAAAAAAAATAAAGATAGACTTTCTCACACTCCCCATGGCCCACAACCCTGTACTGGTAGTGTCACTTTGCAGCACTCAAACAGGGAAAGGAGTCTGTTTCCCCACCTGTTTGCCTGGCTGGCCTGGTTACTTGCTTTGGCCCACTGAATGCAGCAGAATTAACCTTCCAGCCTAAGCTTGGAAAGGCTTCCTGTGTTTTCACTCTTATTCCAGGGACCCTACCACAGTCGTGTGAAGCAAGCAAGCTCAGGCTAGCCTGCTGAATGATGGCATGACCGCTCAAACCCAGTGCCACCATCAATAGCCAGCCAACCCCCAGACGTGGGAGTGGGACCCCTTGCAGGAGCCAGCCCCAGCCACTTCATGAGCTGGTCAGAGATTTACGAGAGCAGCCCAGAATGACAGAGCCTGTCCAGACCACCAGAACCACCAAGCTGACCTGTAGATGGACGGGGGTCAGGATGCCAAATATGCAACGGTGGCATAAGAATTATCTTAAATCTGAAGGCAATTAAAAATAAGCCAACACAGGAAGAGCTCTTTGCCATCCCCCATCTTCCAAAAAGCAGGACAGAAATTTCCCTTGGTGAAGCTGGTCCTCCTTCCCTCCCCCATACCAAAAGAACATGCCTTCTTACTAGAGGTAGAAAGGCAACAAACCTCACTAAACTAACTTTTATCTCCCATTTGTTTCCCCCACATACTTATTTTCCCATGATTTACAACCATCCAGTCCTTACAGCCACTAGGAGTTGAGAACCCTTTTCCTTTCTGTAGTCACTTCTCCACAATGTATTGCCTTTTGTTAAAATAATAACTTCCAGTGCCTAATTGCTTTGGGTTTTTTCACTTCTTTTCAGTGATGCCTTCCATGCAAATAAAAACTAAACCTTTCTTCTCAGTCTAACCTGAGCTAACCTTAACCTTAACCTAACGTTAATCTAACCTTACCCTTAACATAACCGAAGCTTAACTTTGAGACTGGATGGTGAAAAGAACACTTTGTTCTGTTAAACTGTTTTGCCAGTTTAATTTGCACACCCAGGTTATCAGCTCAAGAAGGTAAAGAAAACTCTTTTTTTCCCACCCTGACAAGACTCATGAACAATAAATCAGTGGTGGGCATTTAAGCCATGTGGTTTAGGGTGTTGTTGTTATTTGGTTACTAAGTCATGTCTGACTCTGTGACTCCATCGATTGTAGCCCAACAGGCTTCCCTGTCCTTCACAATCTCCCAGAGTCTGCTCAAACTCATGTCCGTTGAGTCGGTGATGCCATCCAACCATCTCATCCTCTCTTGCCTCCTTCTCCTCCTGCCCTCAGTCTTTCCCAGCATCAGGGTCTTTTCCAATGACTCAGCTCTTCACATGAGGTGGCCAAAGTATTGTAGCTTCAGCTTCAGTCCTTCTGAAGAATATTCAGGGTTGATTTCCTTTAGGATTGATTGGTTTGATCTCTTTGCAGTTCAAGGGACTTTCAATTCTTCAGCACTCAGCCATCATTATGGTTCAGCTCTCACATCTGTACATGACTATTGGAAAAACCACAGCTTTGACCTAGGGGATCTGTATGTTATTGCTTGCCTCCAAATACATCCTATCTTATCTAATGAGAAAGGTTTTGGATAAATGGGATAATTCAGGAGCACTGCTCAGTTCGGTTCAGTTCAGTCCCTCAGTCCAGTCCAACTCTTTGCTGCAGTCCACCAGGCCTCCCTGTCCATCACCAACTCCCAGAATTTACTCAAACTCATGTCCATTGCGTTGGTGATGCCATCCAACCATTTCATCCTCTGTCGTCTCCTTCTCCTCCTGCCTTCAATCTTCCCAGCATCAGGGTCTTTTCCAGTGAGTCAGTTCTTCGAATCAGGTGGCCAAAGTATTGGAGTTTCAGCTTCAACATCAGTCCTTCCAATGAATATTCAAGACTGATTTCCTTTAGGATGGAGAGGTTGGATCTCCTTGCAGTCCAAGGGACTCTCAAGAGTCTTCTCCAACACCACAGTTCAAAAGCATCAATTCTTCGGCACTCAGCTTTCTTCACAGTCCAACTCTCACATCCATATGTGACTTCTGGAAAAGCCATAGCTTTGACTAGACGGACCTTTGTTGGCAAAAGAATGTCTCTGCTTTTTAATATGCTGTCTAGGTTGATCACAACTTTTCTTCCAAGGAGCAAGCGTCTTTTAATTTCATGGCTGCAGTCACCATCTGCAGTGATTTTGGAGCCCCTAAAACTAAAGTCTATCACTATTTCCACTGTTTCCCCATCTGTTTGTTATAAAGTGGTGGGACCGGATGCCATGATCTTAGTTTTCTGAATGTTGAGTTTTAAGCCAACTTTTTCACTCTCTTCTCTCACTTTCATCAAGAGGCTCTTTAATTCTTCTTCACTTTCTGCCATAAGGGTGGTATCATCTCCATATCTGAGATTATTGATTTTTCTCCCAGCAATCTTGATTCCAATTTGTGCTTCATCCAGTCCAGCGTTTCTCATGCATGTAAGTTAAATAAGCAGTGTGAAAATACACAGGCCTGACGTATTCCTTACCCTATTTGGAACCAGTCTGTTGTTCCATGTCTGGTTCTAACCGTTGCTTCCTGACCTGCATACAGATTTCTCAAGAGGCAGGTCAGGTGCTCTAGTATGCCTGTCTCTTTAAGAATTTTCCAGAGTTTGTTGTGGCCCACACAGTCAAAGGCTTTGGTGTAGTCAATAAAGCAGAAGTAGATATCACAAAGTGAAAAGACTACAGGTGACTATTGAACAATGAGGGGGTTAGGGACAGTGACCGCCTCCCGCCCCTCCCCCATGCAGTTAAAAATCCACATGACTTTACGACTCAGCCAACTGTGTATCATATGATATTGCAGTACGTATTGAAAAAAAATCCAAGTATAAACAGACCCACACAGTTCAAATCAGTGTTGTTCAAGGGTTAGCTGTAGATCCATAATGGAGAACGTATTGGTACCACATAAAATATCAAAGAATATGTATCCAGAATATATAAAGAACTATAAAAATTACTAAACAGACATAACTCAGTACCGCCCATTAACAAAAAGACAGCCCAGTTGAAAGGCAAAGGTCTGAATAGATAATTTTCCAAGGAAGATATGCAAATGGCGAATAAGCACATGAAAAGATGCAAAATGTTATCAGGGAAGTACGCACTAAAACCACAGTGAGCTACCACTAGGATAGCTAAAATCAAGCCAGATAAACAGTGTTGAGGATGTGGGGAGATTGGAACTCTCCTGCACAGCTGTGAAAGGGTAAAATGGTGTAGTCACTTTTGGAAAACAGTTTTTCCTCTAACAGTTAAACAAGAGTTACCAGATGACCCAGGATTTCCATTTCTAGGTATATATCTAAGAAAAACATGTCTGCACAAAAACTTGTACACAAATGCTTATAGCAGAGTTATTTATAATAGCTAAAAAGTAGAAAGTACGCAAGTGTTCATCAATGGATTAATGAATGGATATACAAAATGTAGGGTATCCATACAATAGACTATTAATTGACAATAAAAGGAATGAAGGACTGATAACATGCTAAAGCTAGGATGAGCTTTGGAAACATTAGTGAAGAAGCCAGTCTCAAGAGCCTACATAGTAAGTGATTCAGTTCATGTGAAAGTCTGGAATAGGGAAAGCTACAGAAACAAAAGTATTAATATAGATTAGTATAGAACTGGTGGAGAAGGAAATGGCAACCCACTCCAGTATTCTTGCCTGGAGAATCCCAGGGACAGAGGAGCCGGGTGGGCTTCCGTCTACAGGGTCGCACAGAGTCGGACACGACTGATGTGACTTAGCACCAGTAGCAGCAGCAGATATTTTTCTGGAACTCTCTTGTTTTTCGATGATCCAACAGATGTTGGCAATTTGATCTCTGGTTCCTCTGCCTTTTCTAAATCCAGCTTGAACATCTGGAAATTCATAGTTCACGATATACTCTTGAAGACTGGCTTGGAGAATTTTGAGCATTTCTTTACTAGCATGTGAGATGAGTGCAATTGTGTGGTAGTTTGAACATTCTTTGGGATTGCCTTTCTTTGGGATTGGAATGAAAACAGACCTTTTCCAGCTCTATGGCCACTGCTGAGTTTTCCAAATTTGCTGGCATATTGAGTGCCACACTGCCACAGCATCATCTTTTAGGATTTGAAATAGCTCAATTGGAATGTCATCACCTCCACTAGCTTTGTTTGTAGTGATGCTTCCTAAGGCCCACTTGACTTCACATTCCAGGATGTCTGGCTCTAGGTTGGTGATCACACCTTTGTGATTATCTGGGTTTGGTATAGTTCTTCTGTGTATTCTTGCCACCTCTTCTTAATATCTCCTGCTTCTGTTCAATTCAGTTCAGTCACTCAGTTGTGTCCGACTCTTTGCGACCTCATGAATCGCAGCACGCCAGGCTTCCCTGTCCATCACCAACTCCCGGAGTTCACTCAAACTCATGTCCATTGAGTCGGTGATGCCTTCCAGCCATTTCATCCTCTGTCGACCCCTTCTCCTCCTGCCCCCAATCCCTCCCAGCATCAGAGTCCTTTCCAATGAGTCAACTCTTCCCATGAGGTGGCCAAAGTACTGGAGTTTCAGCTTTAGCATCAGTCCTTCCAATGAACACCCAGGACTGATCTCCTTCAGAATGGACTGCTTGGATCTCCTTGCAGTCCAAGGGACTCTCAAGAGTCTTCTCCAACACCACAGTTCAAAAGCATCAATTCTTCAGCCCTCAGCTTTCTTCACAGTCCAACTCTCACATCCATCCATGACCACTGGAAAAACCATAGCCTTGACTAGACGGACCTTAGTCGGCAAAGTAATGTCTCTGCTTTTAAATATACTATCTAGGTTAGTCATAACTTTCCTTCCAAAGAGTAAGCGTCTTTTAATTTCATGGCTGCAGTCACCATCTGCAGTGATTTTGGAGCCCAAAAAAATAAAGTCTGACACTGTTTCCACTGTTTCCCCATCTATTTCCCATGAAGTGATGGAACCAGATGCCATGATCTTAGTTTTCTGAATGTTGAGCTTTAAGCCAACTTTTTCACTCTTCACTTTCACTTTCATCAAGAGGCTCTTTAGTTCCTCTTCATTTTCTGCCATAAGGGTGGTGTCATCTGCATTTCTGAGGTTATTGATATTTCTCCCAGCAATCTTAATTTCAGCTTCTGCTTCTTCCAGCCCAGCGTTTCTCATGATGTACTCTGCATAAAAGTTAAATAAGCAGGGTTAGGTACATACCATTTCTGTCCTTTATTGTGCCCATCTTTGCATGAATTATTCCCTTGATATCTCTAATTTTCTTGAAGAGATCTCTAGACTTTCCCATTTTGTTGTTTTCCTCTATTTCTTCGCATGGATCACTGAGGAAGGCTTTCTTATCTCTCCTTGCTGTTCTTTAGAACTCTGCATTCAAATGGGTATATCTTTCCTTTTCTTCTTTGCCTTTCACTTCTTTTCTTTTCTCAGCTATTTGTAAGGCCTCCTCAATCAATCTTTTTGCCTTTTTGCATTTCTTTAACTTGGGGATGGTCTTGATCACTGCCTCCTGTACAATGTCACAAACTTCCCTCCATGGTTCTTCAGGCACTCTGTTTATCAGATCTAATCCCTTGAATCTATTTTTCATTTCCATTGTATAATCTTAAGGGATTTGATTTAGGTCATACCTGAATGGTCTAGTGGTTTTCCCTACTTTCTTCAATTTAAGTCTGAATTTGGCAATAAGGAGTTCATGATCTGAGCCACAGTCAGCTCCCGGTCTTGTTTTTGCTGACTGTATAGAGCTTCTCCATCTTTGGCTGCAAAGAATATAATCAATCTCATNAGGGATTTGATTTAGGTCATACCTGAATGGTCTAGTGGTTTTCCCTACTTTCTTCAATTTAAGTCTGAATTTGGCAATAAGGAGTTCATGATCTGAGCCACAGTCAGCTCCCGGTCTTGTTTTTGCTGACTGTATAGAGCTTCTCCATCTTTGGCTGCAAAGAATATAATCAATCTCATTTCAGTGTTGACCATCTGGTGATGTCCACGTTAAAGTCCCTGTTAATATCCTTGTTAATGTCCTTGTTAATCACATAGACATATGAGCAACATAAAAAAACAGACAAACCTCTGAGCTGGGACCCTAATCAGGGGTCTCTGGAGTTACTGTTTGAAGCTGAAAGTGTTTAGGGTCATTTTGTATATTACATGTGAGAAGACCAAGGCTGAAACAGGAAACATAACCACAGACACCCCTTTCCCCACTGCTCACCCCCGCTCAGTGAACTTATCAATGAAGCCAATTCATAGAAGAACGGATGCTCTCTCAACACACTGTCTATTTGCGCCACATCCTGTGTGCCCAGCAGGAATGCCGTCTCCTCTCCTCTTCTGGCTCCAGCTCTCCCTTTCAGTTTTATGGTCCGTAGTCTTCCCCCGTGAACTTCCAGATGTTCAAGCTGGTTTTCGAAAAGGCAGAGGAACCAGATCAAATTGCCAACATCTGCTGGATCATCAAAAAAGCAAGAGAGTTCCAGAAAAACATCTAAAATTAAAAGACACTTACTCCTTGGAAGGAAAGTTATGACCAACCTAGATAGCATATTCAAAAGCAGAGACATTACTTTGCCGACTAAGGTCCGTCTAGTCAAGGCTATGGTTTTTCCAGTGGTCATGGATGGATGTGAGAGTTGGACTGTGAAGAAGGCTGAGTGCCGAAGAATCGATGCTTTTGAACTGTGGTGTTGGAGAAGACTCTTGAGAGTCCCTTGGACTGCAAGGAGATCCAAGCAGTCCATTCTGAAGGAGATCAGTCCTGGGTGTTCATTGGAAGGACTGATGCTAAAGCTGAAACTCCAGTACTTTGACCACCTCATGGGAAGAGTTGACTCATTGGAAAGGACTCTGATGCTGGGAGGGATTGGGGGCAGGAGGAGAAGGGGTCGACAGAGGATGAAATGGCTGGATGGCATCACAGACTCGATGGACGTGAGTCTGAGTGAACTCCGGGAGTTGGTGATGGACAGGGAAGCCTGGCGTGCATGGGGTCGCAAAGAGTCAGACATGACTGAGCAACTGAACCGAACCGAGTCTTTCCCCACTGCACCAGTTCCTGGCAATTGCTCCCTCTTCCAAATGCCCTATAACACGATCAGCACCACTCACTTGTTACTCACTGGAAAATATTCAAACTTGGTTTTTTGTGTCTCTCCCAGTCCGAGTATAAACCCTTGAAGGGTAAACAGCAGGTCTCAGTAGTTGTCTGCCTTCCTGTTGATGCCAGATTGGCAAATGTTAACATTGACACTTGGCAAAACCAATAAACTCATTATACTGTTCTGTTTCTGTAGATGGCCAGTATATAAATATGAATTTCTATGTGATGATTCTTTGGCCCATTTTTTGTCCTTTTCTGTTCCTCTAACCAGGTCATAACATAAAGGTTATGCCATTTGTTACTGTCAAGCTTAATTAAGCCCATTATAATTCGTTAACCCCTGTGCTTGCTTCATAATTAACATTGATTAACACAAAGGCATACAAAATAGGCCATCAGCACTTTCCAGAAGCAGTGATGACAATTACATTGGTAATTCAATACAGTATAGAAGATGATGGGGTAGTAATTTGCACTCTCTTTACATATGGAGACAAATATGCTACCATGAAACACTAGCCTAGAAACTAAACAGTTTGTTCATTGGATTCACCTGATTAAACCTTTGCCTTGTGTACCCGCCCATGACTGTTGAAACCTCGAATTGCTGAAGGCACAGCTCCAAGTACCTTGCTTTACTGCATCACTGGTCCGAAAGAAGGAAGCATTTCAAAGCCAACAGAAGGAAGGAAGGAGGAGCGGCCAGTCATAGCAAAGCAGCCCCAAGGCTCGTGACAGACAGTGATGCAGCCAACATGGCATTCCATAGCTCTGGGCTGAGTCCAAGGCTTGATGGCAGCAGGTTGAAGTTTCACAATGATCAGCGCCCAGAGACACTGGATTTGAAAAGCTCTGAGAGACTAATTACTTGAAAATAAACTATCTGCCTATCCAGAATATAAAATACAAACAAGCAAAAAAATCCTCGTGGGTGCTCAGTCATGTCTGATTCTTTGTGACCCCATGGACTGTAGCCCACCAGGCTCCTCTGTCCATGGGATTGTCCAGGCAAGAGTGCTGGAGCGGGTTGCCATTTCCCCCCTGCAGGGGATCTTCCTGAGCCAGAGATAGAACCTGCATCTCCTGCATTGGCAAGCAGATTCTTTACCACTGGGCCACCTGAGACGCTCCCCCACCACCACCCAAACCTCTATATTCTGATATATCCAAGACTGTGTTTAAGTTCCCTTTCTCTCTGACCTCAGAGGCCATGGATGTATTCTTGGCATCTGAGTTAAGAGTACACCACCAGGCTCACCTGTGACTCTAGTCAACAGTCAGTGGGGATGGCACAGTTGAACATTTGTGTTTGTAGGAATAGAGATGGGCTGTTTAGGAGCTGCAGCAGTTTCTGTTCTGCACAAAATATGTAAATGGGACTCTGCCCCACTGCCCTCCAGGGAAAGATTATCAGAATTGTTACCATCGAATTGGCCCTGTGCAGATGACTTCATAAGGAGGCCGTGGACTTCTGTTACTGCTGTGCAAATCTTTCAAACCCTAAAAGAAGTGTTAGTTCAAAATAGGAGGCTTCAAATTTGTTATTGAAAGAGTCATAATGTTCAGGAAGATCCCTGAATTACTAGGACTTCTATAAACACATGTGCCTCATCGAGAAAAACCTGCCTGATAAAAAAACATGGAGAATTTTCTGAAGACATATAGCTTCTAGGTATGGAAACTGGACTCTGAATTCAAATGTCTGTGTCCTCAGGGCTGGGATTTTTTTTTTTTTTTTTTTTAGCCCTCCTCCTCAGCACAGATGTGTTGGAGAAAATGCTAGAAATGGAAAAGCAGGTGTCAGAAGCAGAACTAAATAAAAAGAGAAAAAGCACAAACATGCATTGATACAAAGAGTAACATTGTTGACATCTGTCCTGGGTCCACAACCTTCCTACCTGTCATTATCAAACATCATATTTGGGGTCTTATATCAACCCCATCAGGGTGGTAAAGACTCATTTAATTCCCCTCCTCTCTCTCTCTCTCTTCCTCTCTTAACTATGTTAAGAGAGAGAGAGACAATAGGCCTAAAATGGAGTCACTTATGCTAAGCCTCATGTCACCAACTGATCACCGTTAGTCACTTAGTTGTGTCCAACTCTTTGCAACCCCATGGACTGTAGCCCACCAGGCTTCTCTGTCCATGGGATTCTCCAGGCAAGAATACTGGAAGGGTTTGCCATTTCCTTCTCCAGGGGATCTTTCCAACCCAGGGGTTGAACCTGGGTGTCCTGCATTGCAGGCAGATTCTTTACCATCTGAGCTACCTAGGAAGGCCAAACCAAGATTTAATTCCTACCTTATAACAGTTTCCCTGGTGGCTCAGCAGTAAAGAATCCACTTGTGAATGCAGGAGAAATAGGTTCGATCCTTGGGTCAGGAAGATCCCCTGGAGAAGGAAATGGCAACCTACTCCAGTATTTTTGTCTGGGAAATCCCATGGACAGATGAGCCTGGCAGGCTACAGTCCATAGGATTGCAAAGTAAACGCAACCTAGTGACTAAACTAATTATAGTTCCAGCCCACACTTCACACCCGAATGAAATCCTAAACCATTTCTAGAATTACTGTCAGCACTAGTGAGGTAATCTGCTTGATAAACCCCAAACATCCCCCCAAATTAGATGACCTCGCCACAATCAGTTCTTTGCTTGTATAACTTCCTCATCACACTCCCCTCCTGCCTATACAAGTCTTCCACTTTGTACAGCTCTCTGAAGCTCTCTTCTTTCTGCTAAGAAGGGATATTCCCCAACTCGTGAACTGTTGAATAAAGCCAATAAGATCTTTCTAATTTACTCGGTTGAATTTTGTTTTTTAACAACTATGACACTTTTATCTTCTTCATTTTTTCTAAAATAAGATATAAAATCTATTCAGTAGGATGCACAAAGTATACAGATATTAACTGTACACCTTAATGAATTGTTTCATGCATATACACTCATGTAACCCTCACACAGATGACATTCAAAACACGTCCATCATCACAGTAATTCCATCAAGCTACAGGCTTTTTATTTGAAAGTCAGATTTAGTGAGGTACCATTTTAATATGACAATATTTTCCCTTTTTTGTAGTTAGTTCTATGAGTCTTAAAAAGGCCTATAGTTGTGTGGCTACCAATAAAATCAAGATATATCACTCAGACCCAGCTCTGAAAATAAAATTCCCCTCTGCATCATTGTAGTAAATCCCTCCCTCCTTCTCCAACCCCTGGCAACCACTGATCTGTATTCTGTCCCTATAGTTTATCTTTTCTAGAATGTCTTATAAATGCACCATAGAGAATGAGTCAGACTTCTTTTACTGAGCATAATACATCTGAGAGCCATCCATGTAGTTGAGTATATCAATAGTTCCTTGTTTTTTATTCCTAAGTAGTACTTAATTAGGAGAAGGCAGTGGCACCCCACTCCAGCACTCTTGCCTGGAAAATCCCATGGGCGGAGGAGCCTGGTGGGCCACAGTCCATGGGGTCGCTAAGAGTCCGACACGACTGAGCGACTTCACTTTCACTTTTCACTTTCATGCATTGGAGAAGGAAATGGCAACCCACTCCAGTGTTCTTGCCTGGAGAATCCCAGGGACGGGGGAGCCTCATGGGCTGCTGTCTATGGAGTTGCACAGAGTCAGACACGACTGAAGCGACTTAGCAGCAGCAGCAGTACTTAATTATACCACATTCTGTATATTTATCAGTTAAAGGATGCACACTGTTTCCAGTTTTTTTACAATTATGAATAAAGCCACTATAAACGTTCACATATAGGGTTTTATGTGAATCTAAGTTTTCATTTCTTTTAAGTAAAAACCCAGGAAGTGGATATCTTGGTCTAGCTAAGTCCATGTTGAATGTTATTACTTTTTTAAGCAGAATGGTTTTTCAGAGAGCTTGTGCCATTTTGCATTCCCACCAGCAGCACAGGAGATTTTAATTGCTCCATTTTCTTATGAGCACTTGTCATCACCAGTTTTTTAAAGTCACTTCACTAGGTATGTGGTACAGATTTTTGAAGCTGAATAAACATGTTCACAGACTTTATTGCTGTCTTCAGAGAAGACTTAAAATCAATTTTAAACCTCTCTCTCTCTATATATATATATATATATATATATATGAGAGCCACTTGGCTGCCTGTTAATTAGGGAGTTCATATAATGATCCTTTTCATACTGTTCATGGGGTTCTCAAGGTAAGAATACTGAAGTGGCTTGATGTGAGACTTGGACTGTGAAGAAGGCTGAGGACCGAAGAATTGATGCTTTTGAACTGGGGTGTTGGAGAAGACTCTTGAGAGTCCCTTGGACTGCAAGGAGATCCAACCAGTCCATTCTGAAGGAGATCAACCCTGGGATTTCTTTGGAAGGAATGATGCTAAAGTTGAAACTCCAGTACTTTGGTCACCTCATGAGAAGAGTTGACTCATTGGAAAAGACTCTGATGCTGGGAGGGATTGGGGGCAGGAGGAGAAGGGGACGACCGAGGATGAGATGGCTGGATGGCATCACGGACTCGATGGACGTGAGTCTGAGTGAACTCCGGGAGATGGTGATGAACAGGGAGGCCTGGCGTGCTGCAANGAAGAGTTGACTCATTGGAAAAGACTCTGATGCTGGGAGGGATTGGGGGCAGGAGGAGAAGGGGACGACCGAGGATGAGATGGCTGGATGGCATCACGGACTCGATGGACGTGAGTCTGAGTGAACTCCGGGAGATGGTGATGAACAGGGAGGCCTGGCGTGCTGCAATTCATGGGGTCACAAAGAGTCGGACACGACTGAGCGACTGAACTGAACTGATAATGATCCTGACTGGAATTGCTTGTACTCAGTCAGTCCAGTTTTCATTAGTCTGTTTATAACTCAAGCAGCATCCTAGCCGATTTCCTTAGCACACTTGTTAAGGGTGAGAGTCCTGTGTCTTACTTGCCACCGCCCTGCAGGTGATGCCTCAATGTGACAGCTCCTCACTTCCTCTGGCATCTTTAAAACACTTTGTAACCTAGCTCTAATCACTCTGTTTATGTGAGTTTTCTGTACCCAGATGATGAAACATCTTCGGCTCTACTTTCAAGAATATATCTATCAAAAAATAGATAGCCAATGAGAAGCATCTGTATAACACAGGGAACTCAGCCCAGTACTCTGTGATGATCTAGAATGGTGGAGTAGCAGGTGGGAGAGAGCCTCAAGAGAGAGGGGATATGTATATAGCTGATTCTCGTTGCTGTATGGCAGAAACCAACACAAAGCAATTATCCTCCAATTAAAAAAAAAATCGTAAGATTCAGCAGGAAAAAAAAAATAGAATATATCTATCAAAAACACTCTAAGATGGAGGAAGGAAAAACATGCTTCATTACAGCAAACAAGCTGTCACGCTTAGGCGGTCTCTAGAGAATTCAATCACTTTCTGGCTCTGCCTTCAATATGCACAGGTCATATTGTGTTATTTTCTAGAAGTAACTGAGCTGATTTTTCTGTCTTGGGCAGAAAACACACATAGTCAGAACCTGGTCCTCTCAGACTGGTTACACAATTTCCTTCCTCCTGTCGCTTTTCTCTGCATCTCTTTGCTGATAGCCATCCACCCTGTCTGCTGGTTCTAACGCTGTGCCGTCAGCCTTTAGCCTGTGACATATAGGTCACCTCCTATGTGTTACATATGTCCCTCCTCTCCCCCTGCCCCAGCAATTTCCATATCTCTGCTTCATCCCTAAACAGAAGAACACGCTAGACATCCTCAGCTGCATCCTCTCATTTTTTCTAAATTATATTACTTACTGTAAATAATAAGATATACATACACAAAGGATAAATCCAAAAGGTCCATGAGTGCCTGCTAAGTCGCTTCAGTCACGTCAGACTCTGTGATCCTAGGGATCATAGCCTCCCAGGCTCCTCTCTCCATGGAATTCTCCAGCCAAGAGTATTGAAGTAGGTTGCCATGCCCTGAGAAGAATCAAGGATTGAACCTGGCTGGGTCTCTTATATCTCCTGCATTGTAGGCGGGTTCTTTACCACTAGCGCCACCTGGGAACCCATAATCTTAAAGGTACCCAGGGGCATAGATCTAGAAGTCTCTGTTTCCTGTTTCCCTAGCTCCCTTGCTCAGAGTTAACTACTGTTACCAGTGTCTTGTGCCCTTCCAAAAAGAAGTACTCTACAAATCAACAACACATAGTCTAGAGATTTTTATTCTTTGCAGAAACTCTAACAATTTAAAACATCTTCATGTGCCTTTTTTTCCACATAAAATGTATATCTTGTAAAAGATGTCATCTCAGCATACCTGCATGTACTACTGTGTAAACCTCAATAGATTTGCCTCATTCTTTAAAAAAGTTATTTAATGCTCAATGTAATATATGTACACATGGTTTATTTCAGCAAAGTCTTTTTAAGCATACCTAAAATAATGACTTAGTGGCTTAAATAAGATAGAAGTGTATATCATGAGAAAGATGAGCAGAGTTAGGTGGCTGAGGGCTGGTGTTGGTAGCTATAGTCTCAGAGACTGAATGTCCTTTCATCTTCTTGTTCCTCTGTTCTTAGCAGATGGACTTCTCATGTTTAAAGGTGGCTGCTTGAGCTCCAACCTTCGTATATGCAATCCCACTTGAAGGCAAACATGCTCCCTATCAAGGACACATCCCAGCTCACAAAATCCTTTCAGCTATATCTCATTTTCCAAAACTAGTCATGAAGCTACACCTAGCTGGAAGGGAAGATGGGAATGTCATCACAATCCAGGGAATCAGTGGAAAATTGGGGGTTCTGTTAAGAAAGAAGGAGAGAAGAATGAATACTGAGATTCAACAATCAGTTTTTTGTCCCAGAATTGCTGCTGGTTCATTAACTCTTACATATACTGCTGAAGTATATATCTTTGTGAACCTTCTATTTCACACTATGTGGGAAGATCTGTAGAATTTCTAGGTCACATGGTGTGGGCATTTGTACTTTCATGGATATTACCAGTCGCCACCCACTGACAAGGGAATGATGCATACCTGTACCAACATTTTGTGATAGTGCTCCCACATCCTGAACAATCCCAAGAGTGCTCACAATTTTTATTTTTTGATCTTTATCTTCACCAATGTGATAGCTAAAATACAGTACCCCCGATAGTCTTAAGTTGACTTAATAGGACTTTCTCTTATTTTTAGTTAAGCTGAGTACTTTTTCAAATGTACCATTTCTATTAATAGTATTTCCTTAACTCCGAATGGTTTCTGTCATTTGCCCATTTGTTCACTGGATCATTTCCTTGTTGCCCTGTAGAAATTCTTCATAAGTTGGGGAAATAAACATTTTCAGTAGTACATGTGATAAATATTTTTTCATAGTTTTGATTTTATTTATTGTTTTTGTTTCCATGACTTTTTTAAGGTATGGAAGCCTTTATTTCTTTGTTTCACAAGGAAAGTTTAGCAGAGTTGGTTGCTATGCGGTGATTAGTCAGAGGGATCGAATTCCATATCCTCATTCCAGTCTGACACTTCCTATCCTACAACCCTGGCTGGAGCTGGGGCAGCAGCCACAGATAACAGATGCAGCAGCCAAAAGGAAAAAAAAAAAAAGCAGCCGATGGAAAGGCACAGTTTCCACAGACCAAGCCATGATCACTTGGACCTGCTGATGACAGAATGGGTTGGCGACGCCACAGGTGGGCGGTGGGTCTGCAGACACCCCCAGGAAGCAAGAACACAGTTTGTGCTCTCAGGGGTCTTGGGCTCACAGATGCTGGATGAGGAGTCTGAGGGAGAAGGGGCGATTTTCGGCGTGTTCCTCAGTGTGGTTTCCTGGCTTCTCCCTTTCTTTCCAGTCTTAATTAGCTGCTCATCACTCAGGATGTGGATGGTAATTTTTTTTTAATGTGGCTAAATTGATCCCTCTTTAAAAATGCTTTTGGACTTTGGGACATCTTAGGAAGGTGTTTTCCATACCAAAGTCATTAGAAAAAAAACTCCTAGGATATTCTTTTTCATACTAATAATAATTACAAAGAAGCTCCAACTTGATTTATTTTTACATGACTGCTGGTTACCCTGGCACCCTGACCCATTCACCTTCCTCCACTGATTTGACAGCTTGGCTACATCTCAAAGGAAGACAAGAGTTCTTATTCACTGAAAATGGATGCATCTTAATTGTACTTTCTATTTGTTAGCTCCTGTACTGTCAGTGATATTATTCACTGCCTTTTAGAGTCACACATTGTAGTTGTATCCAGTTTGCAGTGAGAAGAGTTAAGCACCAAGAGAGTTAAGCATCCAGACTCATCTGCTCACAGACTAGATTCCGAACCACGTGCTGCTCAACAGTGGAGTGGGGAAGGAATTCAGGCTACAGAGGATTTTCTAGACTGACAAGTGTCCACCTCAAATTCATATGTTGAAGCCCTAGTACCTCAAAATGTAACTGTATTTGGAGAGCGGACCTGGAGAGAGGAAATTAAGTTATAATGAGGTCATACAGGTAGGCCCTGATCCTACATAACTGGTATTTTTATAAAAAAAGGAAACCAGGACGCAGACGAACACAGAGAGAAGTCCACATGAAGACAAAGGGAAAGATGGCCATCTACAAGCCAGAGAGAGAGGCCTAGAGGAAACCAACCGTGTTGACAGCTCAGACTTTCAGCCTCCAGAAATGTGAGAAACTACTGTCTGCTGTGGGAGTCCCCTAGTCTGTGGTACTTTGTGAGGACAGCTGTAGGAGACTCACACGGAGCTACAAAGGCCTGGCTGAATCCGCTAGGGGTCTCGGCAGCAGGCTGTAGCAGTGGAGCAGAGCTGCAGGCTTAGGCCGCGTTCTCTGGACTCCGAGGTACAGATCTGCAGACAGCAGGGATGCTGCGAGTGGCCACAGGCGCCGCACCTGCGAGGGAGTGAAGGCGGCAGGGAGAAGCAGCTGAACTGTAACTGCAGCAGAAGACTCAGTTGATCCGAAGGGGAGCTCTGGACCTGAGATGCCCTTGATGGTAATCCAGGCTGAGCCCAGAGGGCCAGGTCTTTGTAGCCCTGCAGGCCGTGCCCTGGACGAGATTCTGTGCGGCTGAGGGCAAGCACTGGGAGGGCCTCGGCTGCGAGCCATCAGGGCCAGCGCCACTGTGGCCCAGGAGAGGGGATCTGATGGCACTCGCCCGCATCCACCTCCCTGTGCAGAAGGGAAGCTCACAGCTCAGAGGGGCAGCCTAAGCAGCAGCCCTCAGCAAGGGCTGGTGCAGAGTGGCCTTGGGAGTGTGGAATGCAGGAACAAATGAGACTGATTCTCGCGCAACAATCACAGGGGTGAACTGGCCCCAACCGTCACTGTCTGTTCCTTTCAGAATTCAGACTCATAGGATAGAGTGACCTTGATCACCTACTTGCTTTTGGGCAGAGGAGGGCATGACCCCTTGACTGACAGTGCCCAGAGGACTGCACAATATGAGGGTAGGCTGTTTCTGAAAAAAGGAACCCCTGGAAGAAAGGAGACTGATACTGGGCAGGTGAAAGCATTGAACCCAGGCCATCTGAGTTGGAGTCTCAGTCTGGGGTGTCCTTGGGCAAGTAGTTTGAACTGTTTCATCTGTAAAGTAGAAATAAATATTACCGACATCATAGGATGCTTCAATCTTAAGTGATCTCTCTCTCTGTGCATATATATATATGTGCAGGTGTCTGCATAAATGAATTATACATACATACACACACATATACATACGTATATACATGGTAGACGCTGAAGAGATCAAGACGAAATGAAAACAATACATGGAAGAACTGTACAAAAAGATCCAAATGAACCAGATTACTATGATGGTGTGATCAGCCACCCAGAGCCAGACATTCTGGAGAGCAAATTCAAGTGGGCCTTTAGGAAGCACTGCTGTTAATAAAGCTAGTGAATGCAAGAGAATTCCAGTAGAATTATTCAAAACCCTAAAGGATGGTGCCATCAAGATGCTGCATTCAGTATGTCAGCAACTCTGGAAGACCCAGCAGTGGCCACAGGACTGGAAAAGGTCAATCTGCATCCCAATTCCCAAGAAGGGGTGTACTAAAGAATGTGCTAACCATCGGACAATTGCACTCATCTCCCATGCTAGTAAGGTCATGCTTAAAAACTTGCATGCTAGGCATCAGCATTATGCGAACCAAGAACTTCCAGATGTCCAAGCTAGACTTAGAAAAGGAAGAGGAACCAGATATCAAACTGCCAACATTCACTGGATCATAGAGATAGCTAGGGAATTCTATAAAAACATCTACCTCTGTTTCATTGACTACATCAAAGCCTTTGACTGTGTTGCTGTTGTTCACTTGCTCAGTCATATCCAACTGTTTGAGATCCCATGGACTATAGCACACCAGGCTCCCGTGTCCATCACCAACTCCTGGAGCTTGCTTAAACTCGTATTCATCAAGTCGGTGATGCCATCCAACAATCTCATCCTCTGTCATCCCCTTCTCTTCCCACCTTCAATTTTTCCCAGCATCAGGGTCTTTTCCAATGAATCAGTTCTTTGCATCAGGTGGCCAAAGTACTGAAGCTTCAGCTTCAGCATTAGTCCTTCCAATGAATATTCAGGACTGATTTCCTTTAGCATGGATTGGTTGGGTCTCTTTGCAGTCCAAGGGGCTCTCAGAAGTCTTCTCCAACACCACAGTTTAAAAGCATCAATTCTTCAGTGCTCAGCTTTCTTTATAGTCCAATTCTCACACCCATACATGACTACTGGAAAAACCATAGCTTTGACTAGACAGACCTTTGTTGGCAAAGGAATGTCTCTGCTTTTTAATATGCTGTCTAGGTTGGTCATAGCTTTTATTCCAAGGAGCAAGCATCTTTTAATTTCATGGCTGCTGTCACCATCTGCAGTGATTTTGGAGCTCAAGAAAATAAAGGCTGTCACTATTTCCATTGTTTCCCCATCTATTTGCAATGAAGTGATGGAACCAGATACCATGATCTTTGTTTTGTGAATGTTGAGTTTTAAGCCAGCTTTTTCACTCTCCTCTCACTTTCATCAAGAGGTTCTTTAGTTCTTCACTTTCTGCCATTAGGATAGTGTTATCTGCATATTGAGGTTATTGATATTTCTCCCAGTAATCTTGATTCCAGCTTATGCTTCCTCCAGCCCAGCATTTTGCATGATGTACTCTGCATATAAGTTAACTTATATAAGCAGGGTGACAATATACAGCCTTGACATACTCCTTTCCCAGTTTGGAACCAGTTCTGTTGTTCCATGTCCAATTCTAACCATTGCTTCTTGACCTGCATACAGGTTTTGCAGAAGGCAGGTAAGGTGGTCTGGTATTCCCATCTCTTTCAGAATTTTCCACAGTTTGTTGCGATCCACACAGTCAAAGACTTTGGTATAGTTAACAAAGCAGAAGTAGATGTTTTTCTGGAATTCCCTTACTTTCTCTATGATCCGATGGATGTTGGCAATCTGATCTCTGGTTTCTCTGCCTTTTCTAAATCCAGCTTGAACATATGGAAGTTTTCGGTTCATATACTCTTGAAGCCTCGCTTGGAGAATTTGGAGCATTACTTTGCTAGCGTGTGAGATGAGTGCAATTGTGTGGTAGTTTAAACATTCTTTGGCATTGCCTTTCTTTGGAATTGGAATGAAAACTGACCTTTTCCAGTCCTGTTGCCACTGCTGAGTTTTCCAAATTCACTGGCATATTGACTGCAGCACTTTCACAGCATCGTCTTTTAGGATTTGAAATAGCTCAACTGGAATTCCATGACCTTCACTAGCTTTGTTAGTAGTGATGCTTCCTAAGGCCCACTTTACTTCACACTCCAGGATGTCTGACTCTACGTGCGTGATCACACCTTTTTGGTTATCTGGGTCATTAAGATCTTTCATATAGTTCTTCTGTGTATTCTTGCCACCTCTTCTTAATATCTTCTGCTTCTGTTAGGTCCATACCATTTCTGTCCTTTATTGTGGCCATCTTTGCATGAAATGTTCCCTAGGTGTCTCTAAAGTTTTTACTGTGTGGAGCATAATAAACCATGGAAAGCTCTTAAAGAGATGGGAATACCAGACCATCTTACCTGTCTCCTGAGAAACCTGTATGTGGGTCAAGAGCAACAGTTAGAACACTGTATGGAATAAATGATTGGTTCAATATTGAGAAAAGAGTACGTCAGGACTGTCTGCTCTCACTCTGTTTAATCTATATGCTGAGCAGATCATGAGAAATGCTGGGCTGGATGCATTACAGGCTGGAATCAAGATAGGTGGGAGAAACATCAACAACCTCAGATATGTGGATGATACCACTCTAATGGCAGAAAACGAAGATGAACAAAAGAGCTTCTTGATGAGGGTGAAGGAGAAGAGTGAAAGAGCTGGCTTAAAACTAAATATTAAATATTAAAAAAACTACGATCATGGCATCCGGCCCCACTAATGACAAGCAGAGCGGGAAAATGTGGTAGTAGTGACAGATCTCCTCTTCCTGGGCTCTGAAATCACTGCAGATGGTGACTGCAGCCATGAAATCAGATGTTTGCTTCTTGGCAGGAAAGCGAAGACAATCCTAGATAGTGGGTTGAAAAGCAGAGACATTATTTTGCCAACAAAGCTCTGTATCGTCAAGACTATGCGATTCATGGGGTCGCAAAGAGGTGGACACAATTGAGCGACTGAACTGAACTGAACTGATGGTCTTCCCAGTGGTCATGTGTGGTTGTGAAAGCTGGACTGTAAAGAAGGCAGAGAGCTGAAGAACTGATGCCTTTGAACTATGGTACTGGAGAAGACTCATGAGAGTCCCTTGGACAGCAAGGAGATCAAGCCAGGTAATCTTAAGGGAAATCAACCCTGAATACTCATTGGAAAGACTGATGCTGAAGCTAAAACTTCAGTATTTAGGTCATCTGATGCAAACAGCTGACTCATTGGAAAAGTCCCTGATGCTGGGAAAGATTGAGAGCTGGAGGAGAAGAGGGTGTCAGAGATGGCTGGAAGGGATGACTGATGCAATGGATATGAACTTTACAAACTTTGTGAGATAGTGAGGGACAGAGAGGCCTGGCATCTGCAGTCCACGGGGTCACAAAGTCAGACACTACTGGGTGACTGAACAACTACACGTATATACACACTCATATATTCATGGTGCCTATGTAAAAAGAGCCTCCATTTATTTGAGTGTCTGTGGCCCCTAGGACCTCATCAAGTACAGCTGACCCTTGAATAACATGGGGATTAGGGGGACCCACCCTCCACCTAGTGGGAAATGTATAGTCTGCCCTCCATCTATGCAGTCCTTGTATCCACAGTTCTATATCCCTGGTTTTAACAACTTTCAGATCATAGTGTACTGTAGTATTTGCTATTGAAAAAAAAAATATGTAAGTGGACCCACACAAACCCACATTTTTCAAAGGTCATCTATATTTCCTATCATTTCATCTATTTGCAATTTGCTTTCACCTCTTCTTTGAGAACAAGAGGGATACTTCATCTTCTTGAAAGAGCCAGTCCTCAAACTCTAGATTTGAAACACCCCTTAGACGTGCTGCCTCTTTCTGCAGAAAGGACTGTAGAATTGCCAAGTTTCACAGTGTTAGAGTCTTCATATTCAGTGTGGGGTGTGCCTGATTTTGCATTGTAAAAAAATTAATAGAAAATAGGAGTGTAAAGAGAAACCAAAAGAAGAGCTTGTCTAATAGATCATCTGCTCACTGGGGGATGTAGAAGCAGAGCTTTCCCAGGGGGTTCTCATCACCAGCTGGTCCAAGGCAGGGGCAAGATGAGAGCAGGGTGGCCTGATGTCAAGACATGGGGGGCCACCTTAAGTTCAGATGCCAGTGAAGTTCCAGAGATGAATACCCAGTCCTGTTTCTGTCTTTGCTAATTCTAGACAGCAATATCTATCCTGGGACCAGGCAGAACTTGAATGGAGATAGGGATGGTGAGGAGAGGACAGGGCAAGGTGGAAAGAAATTGGCATTTTCTCCCAAACATCTATTTTCAAAAAGAAATCTAATCCCAGCAACAAGATGTCAGCTTTACTCCCAAACACAGCTACCAAGAGGGATGGCTTCTGTGGACACTTCTCAGCTTGCAAATATTTCCCCTCCGAGATCACACAAGGGCTGATACATCCATTTCCCTGAAACAAATGCCATCCTGGAGGTCTTCCTGTCACTGTCAGGAGTGATGAGAACTGTTAAAGGAGGGGGATAATGACATGGCAGAGTGATTGAAAGGGTTTGGGATGTGGTTTCCTGTTTGGTTCAGACAAAATAAAGCCATTATCTGGGCTTCATCTTTTTCAGAGAGATTGTTCCCTGAGCTCTCTTGTGCCTGAAGCCCGTTGCAGCTTTAAGGAACAATACCAGCTTGTCACAATTATAGATCAGTTCATCACCACAGGCAGCCTCCCGTCTCCTTGAGCTCTTTCCAGGGGAAATGACTTTTCTGGGTCTATCTTATCCCTGGGTATTTTGCCTTTTGAAAAAGTTGGTGCTATACTCATCCATTATCTGCAGAGAGCTGTCAGATAGAATACGCCCAGGAACCCTGAAGAATTTGCAGGCGGCCATCTACGAGAGTCCAAGACCCCCATTAGCTGGTGGGTCAGCAGACACTCAGACATGTGGACTTGGTGGGGACAAGTGTTTGCTGCAAAGGGTTAAGGATATGCTTGATGTTGAAGAACTTAGGGTTCCCTGGTGCATTTCTTATCCATTGCTAAAACATGCCCGGGTCAGCAGATCAGAGGGGCCAGAACATAGTGAGGATGTCAGGAGAGCTCTCAGTATCCTCAGTTTTACACTTGCTACCGTAGGTTACCCCTGCTCACTAGGAAGCCACATCCTTAATATCCAGGCCCTTGACCTTGCTTTATCAACAGCAGCCCATCACCAGACCCACTGTGCAGTTTTCAGCTATCACATTGCTGCTGAATCTTTGCTGCAAAAGTTCTTTCCATCCCAGGGTTTTGTTTTTTTTTTTCCCCCAAGTACAGGCTTCAATCTTGCCCGACACACATAAAATGTGTACCTTGAAACCTACAAGACACTGTTGAAAAGAAATTAAAAAGATGTAAATAAAAGAAAAGCTATTGCATTAATTCACAAAAGACATGTTATAGTAAATATGGTAATATTCCCCAAATTGATCTGCAAATTCCCACCTGATCTTCTCGCAGAAGTGACCAAGCTGATGCTAGAATTCATGTGAAATTTCAAAGGACCCAGAATAGCCAAAACAACCTTGAAAAAGAAGAAAAAGAAGGCTCACTCTTCCCATTTAAAAAACTTACTTCAAAGTTACAATAATTAAGTCAGGGTGGTACCAGATAAGGATAGACATATAGGTCAGTGGAATAGAATTGAGAATTCAGAAATAAGCCTTTATATTTATGGTTAATTGATTTTTGACAAGGGCACCAAGACAATTTATTTGGGGAAAGAATAATCTCTTTAGAAATGGTCCTGAGACTATAGGATTTCCACATGTAAAAGAATGAAGTTTAATTCCTTTCTTATACCATTAATGCAAAGTAGATCTTAGACCTAAATGTATAGCTAAAAACTATAAAACTCAGAAGAAAACATAGGAATAAATCTTATTACTTTGAGTTAGGCAATTTTTTTTAGATCTGATACCAAAAACACAAGTGTCAAAAAGAAACAATGATACATTGAAATTTTATTAAAATTTTATTAAAATTAAAAACATTTTTTCTTCCAAGTAAGTAATTAAAAAAATGAAAAGACAACCCATAGAAGTACAGAAAATATTTTGAAACATTTACAAATCATATGTGTGTTAAAGAAATCAGACAATTTGGCAGTAAAAAGACCCCAATCTAAAAAATGGACAAAGGCTCTGCAAAGTCAGTTCTTTAAAGAAGATATACAATAGTCCAAGTACATTAAAGATGCTCAGTATTACTATTCATTCAGTTCAGTTCAGTTGCTCAGTCGTGTCCAGCTCTTTGCAACCCCATGAATCGCAGCACGCCAGGCCTCCCTGTTCATCACCAACTCCCAGAGTTCACTCAGACTCACGTCCATCGAGTCCGCGATACCATCCAGCCATCTCATCCTCGGTCGTCCCCTTCTCCTCCTGCCCCCAATCCCTCCCAGCGTCAGAGTCTTTTCCAATGAGTCAACTTTTCGCATGAGGTGGCCAAAGTATTGGAAGCTTCAGCATCAGTCCTTCCAAAGAATACCCAGGACTGATCTCCTTCAGGATGGACTGATTGGCTCTTCTTGCAGTCCAAGGGATTCTCAAGAGTCTTCTCCAACACGACAGTTCAAAAGTGTCAGTTCTTTGGTGCTCAGCTTTCTTCACAGTCCAACTCTCACATCCATACATGACCACTGGAAAAACCATAGCCTTGACTATTCATTAGGGGAATGCAAATCAAATCCACAATGAGATCCCACTTCACATCCACTAGCACAGTTGCAGTCAAAAAGACTCACAATAACAAATGTTGGCAAAGATGTGGAAAGACTGAAACCCTTTGCTGGTGAGAATGTCTAGTCACTTTGGAAAACTGTTTGGCAGTTCCTCAAAATGTCACACACAGAGTTACCAATGTTGTTGTTTAGTTGATAAATTATGTCTGATTCTTTGTGACCCCAAGGACTATAACCAGCCAGGCTCCACTGTCCACGGGATTTCCCAGGCAAGAATACTATAGTGGGCAAAACCAATACAGTATAGTAAAGCAAAATAAAGTAAAAATAAATTAAAAAAAAGAATACTACAGTGGGTTGCTATTTCCTTCTTCAGGAGATCTTCCCTACCCAGGGATAGAACTCAAGTCTCCTGCATTGGCAGGAGTGTTCTTTACCACTGAACCAGCAAGGAATCCTGGAGAAGGAAATGGCACCCCACTCCAGTGTTCTTGCCTGGAGAATCCCAGGGACGGGGGAGCCTGGTGGGCTGCCGTCTATGGGGTCGCACAAATTCGGACACAACTGAAGTGACTTAGCAGCAGCAAGGAATCCATATGATTTAGCATACAATTCAGCAATTCCTAGGTATAAATTCAAGAAATCTAAAAATACATGTCTATAAAAACACTTATACACAAATATCCATAGCAATATTATTCAAATTAGCCTATAAGTGAAAGCAACCCAAATATCCATAACTGATGAAAGGATGAACAAAACATGCTATATCCATACAACAGAATACTATCCAGCCATAAAAAGAAATAAAGTATGAATACATGCTACAGCGGAGAAGGCGATGGCGCCCCACTCCAGCACTCTTGCCTGGAAAATCCCATGGACAGAGGAGCCTGGTGGGCTGCAGTCCATGGGGTCACAAAGAGTCGGACACGACTGAGCAACTTCACTTTCACTTTTCACTTTCCTGCACTGGAGAAGGAAATGGCAACCCACTCCAGTGTTCTTGCCTGGAGAATCCCAGGGACAGGGGAGCCTGGTGGGCTGCCGTCTATGGGGTCGCACAGAGTCACACATGACTGAAGCGACTTAGCAACAGCAGGAGCACATGTTACAGCATGGATGAAACTATTATGCTAAAGAAAAGAAAACCGTCAAAAAAGATCATATAGGAATCCACTTATAAGAAATATATTAAATAGCCAAATGTATAGAGACAGAAAGTAGAGAGCTCGGGGAAAAGGAGAATGGAGGGTGACTTCTCACGGGTATATTTCTTTTAATATATTCTAAAATTATTAGTGAATTTTGCATAGTTCTATGAATATATTAAAACCATTGCATTATACATGTTAAGTGGCTATGTTGCATTGGCATATGAATTTTATGTCAATAAAATTGCTTTTAAAAAGTGTAAGCTTTACTTGTTTTGACTTTGTTTTTAACATTGCTGTATATGTTGCTATACTGAAAGTCAGCAATGGAGAGAAAAGAGAACAAATTTACAGCTTTTCGGGAAGAATGCCCAATAACTTGCTTTAGATGATCAATCACTTGGGGGCAAAGTGACACACAAAATAAATATGGAAATAAGCATGTTTTTCCCTTCTGTTCCATAACATGAACACACTGACTGCTATGGAAACGGAAAGGAAAACTCCGATAATGTTTGACTAAAATACATACAGTTATATTTAAGAGCACCAGGAAAAATTTCAGAGCACTGTACCTGGACACATATTGAAAGGCTCTTCAAATTACCTTTCTAGATTTGATAGTAATACTATTCACCTTGAAGAAATTGAGGAGATGTTAGGAAAGGGAAATTAATAAGGTGGTTGTTCTGTATGCGACTTTGGGAAAGAATTGTCCCTTGGTTGGGACTATGCACCAGTAGAGACTCATCATCATACAATTGCACCTTCATAGCTGCAAGCACACCTAGAAAGACTGGATTCATTATCCATGGCAGACCTTGCTCCTCCTCACTAAGGTAATAGGAGCCTTACTTTCACTTCTTTGTTGTGCCTCACATTTTACACGAAATGGCTCAAGTCCAAATCTTTACCAGTGTCATTCACTTGTGTGTATGTATGCTCAGTGGGGTCTGACTCTAGCCCACCAGGCTCCTCTGTCCGTGGAATTTCCCAGGCAAGAATACTGGGATGGGTTGTCACTTCCTCCTCCAGGGGATCTTCCTGACCCAGGGATCAAACCCATGTTTCTTGCATTGGCAGATGGATTCTTTACCTTGCATGGGCCATTTCCACTGGTAAACATCCTACAGTTATTAATTCAGTGGAGTACCATATTTATCAGGCTAATGTTGAAAGTAACTATACAACACATTCTATAATCAACATACTGGCCTTTCAAGTGGTAACATGTTGGTTCAACTTGATCTAAATTAAATAAATTAACACTTCAAGAGACAGAACTCTGTAGGTGTTTTTTCATATTTTCCTAACCCAATGGAACCTAGAGAGAGGTCCATTGATCTATATGTGCTTAATAAGTTGGTAAGAAATGGTACAGAATGGAGTGGAACCACAGACTACCAAAACCAAAGAAATGAAATGATGGACGGTCTCTGAGAGACACACCAACTTTGCTTTTTGGGATGCTCACCCCTGGCAGCCCTAGGGGACCTTTGCTCACATGACAAGTATTTAGTTTTAATTTTTTTAAAAATTTGATCACACCATATGGCATGTGAGATCTTAATTCTCCAACCAGGGATTGGACCCATCCCCCCTGCATTGGGAGCTCAGATTCTTAACTATTGGATCACTGGGGAAGTCCTGACGAGTATTTGTTTATAGAAGTTCAACAGGGCAGGTAGGCAACATTATTTGTGGAATAAAAAAGTACCAAATGATATGACCCAGTATTGCTTACAAAATCAACTGTCAAGCTTATTTTTCTCAGCCTGAGGAATTTCTAATTTTAAAGTTTGGCATCTTGTTATCTGCCTGAGCAGCCTCTAGGCTAATCACACATTTGGACAGAGCTGAATTATTCAGACTACCTTTGTGCTTTTGTGACCCTAGCAGGCTGCCTGGTATAAAGATTTGAAAGTATCCCAGAATATCCCAGTTGACATAAGTAAAATAAACTAAATGAAAAATGCCTATATTTTTAAAATAGTTTAAAAACTCTCAGCTAAAGAAAAAAAGCCCCACTTCCTTTTACAATCTGAGATTGGCCCACTATAATCATATGAAAATACATAGATAGCTATTTGATTAGCTTGGTCATTATAAAGACAACCTAGGAATACTCCAGGCCAGATTTCCCTTCTCCAGGGGATTGTCCCAACCCAGGGATCAAACACAGGTCTCCCGCACTGTGGGTGGATTTTTTATCAGCTGAGCCACAAGAGAAGCCCAAGATTACTGGACTGGGTCGCCTATCCCTTCTTGGATAGGATCTTCCCAACTCAGGAACTGAACCGGGGTTTCCTGCATTGCAGGTGGATTCTTTACCAACTGAGCTATCAGGGAAGCCTTTGACTAGCTTGATCATTAGATAGACAACCTAGTCAGATAATTTAATATCTTCTTTTTTGGCCATGCTACTCTGCACGTGGAGTCTTAGTTCTCTGACCAGGGACTGAAACTTAGTCCCTCCATTGGAAATGCACTCTTAACTGCTGAACCACCAGGGAAGTTGCCAAGTCAGATAATTTAAGTCAAAGCAAAACAGCAGGAGGAGAACATGATGGCAGAGGAGCAGGTGGCCGTGGAGTACATGTCTCCCCACAGATGATACATCAGGACCACACCTTCAGAAGTGCACGCAGAACACCAGCTGAGCGTGGACAGGAGTTCCTGACCAGAGGAAAAGAACACATAGAACCATGCAAAACTTGGTAGGACAAAGGAACTAGGGGGGAAACAGAAGTGTTATAGGACTGGACCTGCCCTCAGCAGGCGGGGGGACTGAAGCAGGGGTCTGATCCCCACATCACAGCAATTGTCTGAGTCACAGGAGAAACATTTAAGGCTGAGAGTGAAACAGCTGATCTGTGGCAGCCTAAATGGAATGAGAATCATTCAGTCCTTGCCACAGCCATACACACCCCAGGCAGGGATGAGGGTCCCCTGGAAGGCGCAGTGGCTGGGAACTGGAGTTTGGGAAATGTGGAGCAAATGAGTCAGTTCTTCACATCAGGTGGCCAAAGTACTGGAGTTTCCGCTTCAACATCAGTCCTTCCAATGAGAAACTCTTCTTTATCTACCTCTAACTTTGCATACCTATTCTTTCTTTTCTTTCTTTGCTTTTCTCTCAACATATTTGTTAGTTTTATTTTCATTGCTTTACTCCCCAGTTGGCACCTTGCTCTAGTTTTCCAGTTTGTGCTTTAGTTAGTTTTGTTCTGGTAGATATAACTTTCGGTTTTCTTTGTTCGCCTTGTTGATCTATTTATGTTATTTATGTTGGGCTGTTTAGATTTTGCTTACGAGTGTGTATGTATATGTGTATATTCACTCACACTTTATTGTTGCTATAAACCTCTGCATCTAAGTTGGAGTTTTGCAGCTCTGTGTTTTCCTTTTTTTTTTTTTTTTTCTGTTTTTCTTTCTTCTTCCATTTTTTTCTTTTCTTTTTTATAATTTTAGTTTTTAAAAAAACCTATTATATTTTTTCTACATTTATTCCTTTGTTTGCCTTCCCTACTGTTCTTTTCCCCATTAAAGCAGTTAATCTTTAATGTATATAAATCTTCTTCATCTACCTCTATTTAACTTTGCACATCTATTCTTTCTTTGCTTTCCTCTCAACATATTTGTTAGTTTTATTTTCACTGCTTTATTCCCCCCTTGGGACCTTGCTTTAGTCTTCTCTTCCCATTTGTGCTTTAGTTAGCTTTGTTCTTAACTGGTAAATATAACTTTTGATTTACTTTGTTCACCAGGTCAGGCTACTGTACTTTATTTTTGTTGGACTGTTTTGACTTTGCTCATGGGTATATATGCATATGTGTATATTCCATTATTTTAATTATTATTTGCCAGATTTTGTAACCCCCATTTGTCTGGGGTTCATCTTTGGTTTCTTGTCTTTTGATATTTGTCTTAATCTCACTTAAAGCCATAACAAACCACTTGTGAAATCTTCATTCCTGACCAGAAATCAAGCCCTGAACCTTTGGAATGGGAGCACTGACTCCAAGACCCTAGACCACCAGAGAACTAACCCTAGGGAGTATCAAGTAGTGAGAACTCACACAAAGGAAACCACTCGAATACAAGACCCAGCATCACCCAACCACCAGTAGCACCTTGGCAGGACACTTCATCTAAACAACAAACAAAACAAAAAGACAAACCAAATCATCAGCAGACAGGATTACTACCTCACTCAGCCTTGCCCATCAGAGGAAAAACAAACAAACAAAACTCAGTACAAATCTCACGCTATATGAAGCTTACACAAACCACTGCACCAACCTTAGGCCAGAAACCAAAAGGAAGAAAGAATTCAACCTTGAAGCCTCAAACACAATAAGTTAGAAAAAGAAATCATGAAAAGGCAGAGAAATACTACCAAATGAAGGAACAACCTAGAAACACAGAAGCCCCAAAAAATGAAGAGGAAATAGGCAAACTACCTGAAAAAGAACTCAGAATAATTATGGTAAAGATGATCAAAAACCTTGAAAACAAAATGGAGAGAATGCAAGAATCAATCAACAAAGATGTAGAAGAATTTAAACATACAGAGACAAACAACACAATTACTGACATTAAAAATACTCTAGAAGGAATCAATAGCAGAATATCTGAAGCAGAAGAACGAATCAGTGAGCTGGAAGATAAGATGGTGGAAATAACTTCTGAAGAGCAGAATAAAGTAAAAAGAATGAAAAGAACTGAGGATAGTCTCAGAGACCTCTGGGACAATATCAAAGACACCAACATTCGAATTATAGGGGTCCCAGAAGAAGAAGAGAAAAAGAAAGGGCATGAGAACATTTTTGAAGAGACTATAGTTGAAAATTTCCTCAACATGGAAAAGGAAATAGTCAATCAAGTCCAAGAAGCACAAACAGTCCCATACAGGATAAACCCCAGGTGAAACATGCCAAGACACATACTAATCAAACTAACAGAAACTTAACACAAAGAAAGAATATTAAAAGCAGCAAGGGAGAAGCAACAGGTAACATACAAGGGAAACCCCATAGGCTTAAATAGCTGATCTTCCAGCAGAAACTCTGCAGGCCAGAAGGTTATGGCAGGATATATTTAAAGTACTGAATGGGAAAAATCTACAATCAAGGTTACAGTATCCAGCAAGGATCTCATTCAAAACTGATGGACAAATAAAAAGCTTTTCAGACAAGCAAAAGTTAAGAGAATTCAGTACCACCACACCAGCTTTACAACAAATGTTAAATGGACTTATATAGTCAAGAAATACAAGAGAAGAAAAAGATCTACAAAATCAACCCCAAACAATAAAGAAAATGGCAATGAACAAGTGAAGTTGCTCAGTCATGTCCGACTCTTTGCGACCCCATGGACTGTAGCCTACCAGGCTTCTCCATTCATGGGATTTTCCAGGCAAGAATACTCGAGTGGGTTACCGTTTCCTTCTCCAGGGAATCTTCCTGACCCAGGGATGGAACCCGGGTCTCTCGCATTGGAGGCAGACACTTTAACCTCTGAGCCACCAGGGAAGCCCAAGAAAATGGCAATAGGAACATACATATCAATAATACTTTAAATGTAAATAGATTAAATGCTCCAACCAAAAGACATAGGCTGGCTGAATGGATACAAAAACAAGACCCCTATATATGCTGTCTACAAGAAACCCACTTCAAATCTAAAGACACATATAGACTGAAAGTGAGAGGATGGAAAAATATATTCCATGCAAATGGGAAGCAAAAGAAAGCTGAAGTAGCAATCTTCATATCAGACAAAATAGACCCTGAAATGAAGAAAATTACAAGACATAAGGAAGGACATTACAAAATGATCAAGGGATCAATCCAAGAGGAAGACATAACAATTGTAAATATCTATGCAAGGATGGCAGTCCTGGGTGTTCATTGGAAGGACTGATGCTGAAGCTGAAACTCCAATACTTTGGCCACCTCATGCGAAGAATTGACTCATTGGAAAAGGCCCTGATGCTGGGAGGGATTGGGGGCAGGAGAAGAAGGGGATGACAGGATGAGATGGCTAGATGACATCACTGACTCTATGGACATGAGTCTGAGTGAACTCCGGGAGTTGGTGATGGACAGGGAGGCCTGGCGTGCTGCGATTCATGGGGTTGCAAAGAGTCGGACACGACTGAGTGACTGAACTGGACTGAATGCATTCAACATAGGAGCACCTCAATACATAAGACAAACACTGACAGACATAAAAGGAGAAATAGTAACACAATAATAGTAGGAGACTTCAACACCCCACTCACACCAGTGGACAGATCATCAAAACAGAAAATTAATAAGGAAACACAAGGCTTAAATGATACAAATCAGATGAGATGGATCTTGTTATCTTCGGGACATTCCTTCCAAAGAAGAATAAACCTTCTTCTCATGGAAGAAGGTGCACATGGAACATCTCCAGGATGGACCACATCTTGGGTCACAAATCAAACCTCAGTAAACTTAAGAAAATTGAAATTGTATCAAGCATCTTCTCTGACCACAACGCTAAGAGACTAGATATTAATTATAAGAAAAAAACTATAATAAACAGAAACACATGGAGATTAAACAACATGTTTCTAAATAACCAACAGGTTACTGAAGAAATCAAAAGGGAAATAAAAAAAATTTCTAGAAACAAATGACAAAACATGACAACTGAAAGCCTATGGGATGCAGCAAAACAGTCCTAAGAGGGATGCTTATAGCAATACAACCCTACCTCAAGAAACAAGAAAAACATCAAATAGCCTAATTTTACACCTAAAACAACTGGAAAAAGAAGAACAAAAAAAAACCCAAAATCAGTAGAAGGAAAGAAATCATAAAGATCCAAGCAGAAATAAATGAAAAAGAAATGAAAGAAACAAGAGTAATGATGAATAAAACTAAAAGCTGGTTCTTTGAGAAGATAAACAAAATTGACAAACCTTTAGCTAGACTCATCAAGAAAAAAAGAGAGAAGAATCAAATCAACAAAATTAGAAATGGAAAAGGAGAGGTTACAACAGATAGTGCAGAAATACAAAGGATTATAAGAGACTATTATGAACAACTATATGGCAATAAAATGGATAACCAGGAAGAAATGGACAGATTCTTAGAAAAGTTCCATCTTCCAAGACTGAACCAGAAAGAAATAGAAATCATGAACAACCCAATTACAAGCACTGAAATTGAAGCTGTGATCAAAAATCTCCCAAAAAACAAAAGCCCAGGACCAGATGGCTTCACAGGAGAATATCAAACATTTAGAGAAGAGCTAATGCCTATCCTTCTAAAACAATTTCAAAAAATTGCAGAGGAAGGAACACTTCCAAACTCATCCTATGAGGCCACTATCACCCTGATACCAAAACCAGACAAAGACAGCACAAAAAAAGAAAACTACAGGCCAATATCACTGATGAACACAGATGCAAAAATTCTCAACAAAATTTTAGTAAACAGAATTCAGCAACACATCAAAAACCTCACACATCATGAGCAAGTTGGGTTTATTCCAGGAATGCAGATTCTTCAATATACACAAATCAATCAATGTGATACACCATATTAACAAATTGAAAGATAAAAACCATATGATCATCTCAGTAGATGCAGGAAAGCCTTTGACAAAATTCAGCATACATTTATGATTAAAACTCTTCAAAAAGTGGGCATAGAAGGAAGTTACCTCAACATAGTAAAGGCCATATATTATAAGCCTAGAGCGAACATTATTCTCAATGGTAAAAATCTGAAAGCATTCCCCCTAAGATCAGGAACAAGTCAAAGGTATCCACTTTCACCATGATTATTCAACATAGCTCTGGAAGTCCTAGGTACAGTAATCAGAGCAGAAAAAGAAATAACAGGAATCCAGAGCAGAAAAGAAGCAAAGCTCTCACTGTTTGCAGATGACATGATACTGTACATAAAAAACCCTAAAGATAGTATCAGAAAATTACTAGAGCTAATCAGTGGATTTAACAAAGTTGTAGAATACAAAACCAATACACAGAAATCACTTGCATTTCTATATACTAACATTGAAAAATCAGAAAGAGAAATTAAGGAATCAATCTCACTCACCATTGCAACAAAAAGAATTAAATATCTAGGAATAAACTTATCTAAGGAGACAAAAGAATTATACACAGAAAATTATAAGACACTAATGAAAGAAATCACAATAAACTGTGGAAAATTCTGAAAGAGATGGGAATACCAGACCACCTAACCTGCCTCTTGAGAAATCTGTATGCAGGTCAGGAAGCAACAGTTAGAACTAGACATGGAACAACAGACTGGTTCCAAATAGGAAAAGGAGTACATCAAGGCTGTATATTGTCACCCTGCTTATTTAATTTCTATGCAGAGTACATCATGAGAAACGCTGGGCTGGAAGAAGCACAAGCTGGAATCAAGATTGCCGGGAGAAATATCAATAAGCTCAGATATGCAGATGACACCACTCTTATGGCAGAAAGTGAAGAGGAGCTAAAAAGCCTCTTGATGGAAGTGAAAGAGGAGAGCGAAAAAGTTGGCTTAAAGCTCAACATTCAGAAAAGTCGGACAAGACTGAGCGACTGAACTGAACTGAATGAAAGAAATCAAATATGACATAAACAGATGGAGAGATATTCCATGTTCCTGGGTAGGAAGAATTAATATTGTGAAATGACTATACTACCAAATGCAATCCACAGATTCAATGTGATCCCTATCAAATTACCAATGGCAGTTTTCACAGAACTAGAACAAAAAATTTCACAATTCATATGGAAACACAAAAGACCCCAAATAGCCAAAGCAGTCTTGAGAAAGAAGAATGGAGCTAGAGGAATCAACCTTCCTGATTACAGATTATACTACAAAGCTACAGTCATCAAGACAGTATGGTACTGGCACAAAAACAGGAATATAGACCAATGGAACAAGATAGAAAGCCCAGAAATAAACCCATGCACTATGGGTACTTTATTTTTGACAAAGGAGGCAAGAATATACAATGGGGCAAAGAAAGACTCTTCAATAAATGAATGGTACTGTGAAAACTGGAGAGCTACATGTAAAAGAATGAAATTAGAACACTTTCCAACACCATGCACAAAGATAAACTCAAAATGGATTAAAGACCTAAATGTAAGACCAGAAACTATGAAACTCTTAGAGGAAAACATAGGCAGAACAGTCGATGACCTAAATCAAAGCAAGATCCTCTATGGCCCGCCTCCTATAGTAACGGAAATAAAAACAAAAGTAAGTGGGACCTGATTAAACTTAAAAGCTTTTTCACAGCAAAGGAAACTATAAGGAAGGTAAAAAGACAAACCTCAGAATGGGAGAAAATAATAGCAAATGAAACAACTGACAAAGGATTAACTTCCAAAATATACAAGCAGCTCATACAACTCAATGCCAAAAAAACAACCAACCAGTCAAAAAGTGGGAAAAATACCTAAACAGACATTTCTCCAAAGAAGACATACAGATGGCTAACAAACACATGAAAAGATGCTCAACATCATGAATTATTAGAGAAATGCAAATCAACACTACAAAGAGATCTCACCTCACACTGGTCAGAATGGCCATCATCAAGTCTACAAAAAATAAATGTTGGAAAAGGTCTGGAGAAAAGGGAATGCTCTTGCATTGTTGGTGGGAATGTAAATTGATACAGCCAATATGGAAGAAGGTATGAAGATTCCTTAAAAAACTAGGAATAAAACCGCCATATGACCCAGCAATCCCACTCCTAGGAATATACCCTGAGAAAACCAAAATTGAAAAAGACACATGTATCCCATTGTTCACTGCATTACTATTTACAATAGCTAGAACATGGAAGCAACTTAGATATCCATTGACAGATGAATGGATAAAGAAGTTGTGGTACATATACACAATGGAATATTACTCAGTCATAAAAAGGAATGCATTTGAGTCAGTTCTGATGAGGTGGATGAACCTAGAACCTATTATACAGGGTGAAGTGAGTCAGAAAGAGAAAGATAAATATTGTATTCTAATGCACATATACGGAATCTAGAAAAATGGTACTGAAGAATTTATTTACAGGGCAGCAATGGAGAAACAATCATAGAGAATAGACTTATTGACGTGGGGAGAGGGGAGGAGAGGGTGAGATGTATGGAAAGAGCAACATGGAAACTTACATTACCATATGTAAAATAGATAGCCAATGGGAATTTGCTGTATGGCTCAGGAAACTCAAACGGGCTCTGCATCAATCTAGAGGGGTGGGATGGGGAGAGAGCTGGGAGCGAGTTTTGAAAGGGAGGGAATACATGTATACCTATGGCTGATTCATGTTGAGGTTTGACAGAAAACAGCAAAATTCTGTAAAGCAATTATCCTTCAATGAAAAAATAAACAAACAAAATTAAAACAGCAAATTTTAAATTGTCTTTTCTGGGAAGCAACCAGGCTTGGATAGACCCTGGATGTACGGCACAGTCAATTCTCTCCATATATAATTTCCTAGAGATTTTGCTTACCCAGAAAGGCCCACATGTGCCAGAAAGGTATTGCCATTGCAGGACTGTTTCTTCCCTGTACACTGATCCATAAGCACAGTGGAGAGACTTAGGAGAAAAAAACAGATCATGCCTTTCCTGGTCCCAAAGCAATGGCAAGATGGTGCCAAGACATAATGAGACATGAGGGATTGTTGGCGTAAGGTTTAATTCAGCCAGGTTAGCTGGCTGGTAAAGATGGGCAAATTCATCACTCCAAATTGTATTTAAAACAAATCAAGAATTGCCATTCAACACTGATTTAATTCATTCTTCACTGAATCCACAAGCATTAAGAGAATTACTTGAGTCATGATCCCTGCTCTATCTTGTCTGCTGGAGGGAGACAAACAATTTCCACACCATGGCATAAGTGCTAAGGATATTATAGAAATCAGGTGCTTCCAATCCATCTGTGAGTTTCATGCCTGCCTTCTGCAGGGAAACTTGATTTGGCTGGAGGAAAGAGCGTTTAATTCCTGTCACACTAACGAGTGGCAGATGGGATGGATGGTCGGTCCCCCTCGTTAAGAACGCCTTAGGTGCACTGGAAATGAAAAACAAGTACTAAGCTTCCATTTGTCAAATGTTTGCCAGAGTTGGGGTTGTTTTACTTTTTGTTGCAGGAATATACACAGAGAGGGAGCAGGTGGGGAAGGTACAATACCTTATACACCAGCCTCCTGAGATTCAATTTTCCATTACTGTAAATAATATTCACACAGGTGCAAAAAGCTCAGGTTTAGTTCCTAAGTCCTAGAGTTAATGAGTGCTGAGAGTGAGGATCTCAGACTCAGTAATTGCAGGAAAGTGGCAAAACCAACACTGAGGCCTGGCTCTCAAGCTCCAGGGAACACAGCGGTGGGAGCCGCTAAGTGTGCTTCTGGGGTCCAGGTCGTGGGCACCTGTCAGTCACCCTCCTTGCTCACCTGCGTTGAGTGGAGAGGGGAACATGAACATCACGGGAGGGTTTTAGAGGATGAGTAGCTCAGTCTTGCAGTGAAAGAGAGATGATCTGCTTTGTCAGGTACCACTTACTCTGTTCTTTGGGTTCTTATTTTTTTAAGATATAATTGGCTTATAACATTGTATTCATTTTAGGGGCACATCATAATGATTTGATATATGAATGTATTGTGAAATGATCACCACAAGAGATTTAGTTTATACTCATCACCATACATATAAGTCACATTATATTTCATGTAAGAGAACTTTTAAGATCTACTCTCTTAAGAATTTTTGTTTATAAAATACAGGATGCAGTATTGTTAGCTATTTTCACCATACTATACGTTACATCCCTGGGACTTATTTTTCTTATAATTAGAAACTTATCCTTTTTGACCGCCCTCATCCATTTCACCTACTCTCCCCCTACCCCTTCATCTCTAGCAACCACAAATCTGTATCTGTGAGTTTATTTTGTTGTTGTTTTGTTTCATTTAGATTCCACACATAAGTGAAATTATACAGTATATGCCTTTATTAGCCTGATTTATTTTACTTAGTATAATGCTATCAGGGTCCATTCCATATTGTCACAAATGGAAAGGTCTCCTTTTTCATGGTGAAATAAATATATATATATACATCACATCTTTATCCATTTATCCATAGATGGACAATTAGATTGTTTCCATATCTTGGCTTCAGTGAACATGGTCGGGGAGAGGGGTGTGGTGCAGGCAGCTTTTGGAGATGATGATGTTTTCTTCAGGTTCTTTTTTAGAACACGACTTCTTTCCAACTCTTTTAGAATTATACTATAGTTATGTAATATTTCAACAATGGGGGAAAGAGGAGTAAAGGGTACATGGGAAGTTACATTTCTTTGCAACTTCCTCTGAATCTATAATTATTTCAAAACAAAAAGTTTTCTTAAAAGTCTGCTGTTGCATTAGGCATAAAGTAAAATAATAATAATAAAAAGAATAGACTCTCTCTTCATTCAAAAAGGTAAATCCTGTATGCATATTTGTCAGGGATGTGTTTTACCTTAGATAATATTTTTTATGTAACTGCCATATAATATCAGTTCCTCATCATACAGTTGTCCATTTAATCACTAAATCCCTTCATCCACTGAGTATGAGCTGAGCACCTGTTGTATGTCAGGGCATTGTGGTAGGTGCTGGGCATAGAATGCAGAGTGAAAATAAGATCTGTCCTCATGATTCTTATGGTTTAATAGGGAAGAGAACCATTTAACAAATCTCAAAAGAAACGCATAGTTGTCATTATGACAAATACTCTGAAGGTGAAACACACAGCAGGATAACAGAAGCTCCTTCTGGAATTCTCACAAGAACTAAACGATACCATGTGTGAAATACTGTTAATCCCATTAACCTCTTGACAAATGTTATTGGTCATTAATATTTGGTGCAGATATGGAACTCAGTTTTCTTTTAAATTTAGTCCTTTTCAAAGTACCCCAACCACTATCTGTCTTAGTCCTCTCAATCCTCTCTGGCTAGACACCCTTTCCCTGCTCCCCCAGAAATTGTAGATGCTGCCTGCCCACCCACTGGGCACATACACACAGCTGCCCCAAAACACCGCACAGAAGCGTAACTTAGCCCAGGCCTCTGGAAAGCAGGCCTTGGCCTCTCAGAGCAGCTGGCTTCCCTGACAGATTACTTCAGGGCAGTCAGAAGCCAGCTTCTTTGGCGGACCTGTGAGCACAACACTGGGAGGATCCAAGTGCTTTTGAGAAATTGCCAAGTTCAGTTTTCAAAGAGCGGTACATCTGCTGACACTGTTATCCGCTCCCATAGGAGACATTCGGCCTACTTTCCCCGCCATGGAAATCCCTTGGGACCTTCAGTGTGGCCAGAGCCACTCACATCTCAAGCACGGGAATGATTTTCCACACCCGAGCTGAGAGGCACGGGTGAACTGATGGGTGCTCCTGCAGGGACCCAGAGTTCGAGGAATCGAGGGGACAAGAAAAGTCAGTGGGGAAAGACACATCTCCAAGAAGACTCTGGCAGCCACACCATCATCGGACAAGAGTCACGGGGTTGAAGCATTTGAACAAAATATCTCTGAGATACAATCACTCACCTTGTGAGTCGCTTCGTGTTGGGGCTGGGGAAGCTGAAGATGAATCTGGAACCCATGCTATAAGTGGTGATGAGAGTACAGGAAAGAAACAAGAGATGGGGTGGGGGGTGACGAGTGTGGTCCTGCTGAACTTGAAGGGCTGGACACCACCAGGCAGAGCTTTTCAGAAGACACTGGCATTTCACGCCTTTAACCTCAGCAACGGACTGAGACGAGCGGCTGTCCAAGCACCAGAGGCGGTTGAAATGAGGGATGCAATCCAGCTCGCTCAAGGAGAGCCCGAGGCCAGGGGGCGCCAATAAGAGCCAGCTGGGGCTGCTCTCGCGAGACCACCTTGTGTGTTACTTTGCACCGTCACCACGTGCATGCTCCCGTCCCCTCTGTGCAGATCTGCACTCCTGTGGCTTCCACAGGATTCATTCTTCTACTGTGATTGTTGAAGGAACACAAAAGCAGGTGGGCAGACACACCAGCCCCATGACTGACTTAGGACAAGGTACTGAACTCACCTGGCCTCGATCTCTCATCTGGAACTAGGGCTAATGGGAGTTTCTGCCTCAGGGTGTTGTTGGAATATTCAAGCTTTTTACACAGTGTCTGTTAGTGCCCAACAAATATCAATTATTATTAATAGTTGGAAAAGAGCAATAGACACACACAATAGCAAGAGACTATGCACAATATTACATCAAAGTAGCAGTTTGAATCTGATTGTTGACAATAAAATTCATGATACCCTTAAACTTAAAGCACATGCTGGCTGTTTGTGGCTATCCACATGTATATACGTATATAAGTGTTAGAGCACCCACACACGTGCACTTGCCAACATACCTGCATACACATCCACCTTCTTCAGGAAACATCACTGTACCCATTTTTCTTCAGAGCACTTGTTGCAATTACTAGTATTGCATTCCTTTCTTGTGACTTTCCATCAGTTTGTAAGTAGCACGAGGGCATAGACTTAGGACATGGACATGGGCATGAACAATCCCATCACCTGGCATTGACAATGGCACATGGAGGAGCTCAGTGATGATTTAGTGGCAGAATGGATGGAGAGGCTGAGCAGAGAGTGGCACCCCCAACATTAGCTACAATAGAAGCCTTCCCTGCTGCTGCCAAGTCGCTTCAGTCATGTCCGACTCTGTGCGACCCCATAGATGGCAGCCCACCAGGCTCCGCCATCCCTGATTCTCCAGGCAAGAACACTGGGGTGGGTTGCCATTTCCTTCTCCAATGCATGAAAGAGAAAAGTGAAAGTGAAGTCATTCAGTCGTGTCCGACTCTTCGTGACCCATGGACTGTAGCCTACCAGGCTCCTCTGTCCATGGGATTTTCCAGGCAAGAATACTGGAGTGGGGTGCCATTGCTTTCTCCAATGCATGAAAGAGAAACGTGAAAGTGAAGTCACTCAGTCATGTCCGACTCTTCGTGACCCATGGACTGTAGCCTACCAGGCTCCTCTGTCCATGGGATTTTCCAGGCAAGAATACTGGAGTGGGCTGCCATCACCTTCTCCGAGAAGCCTTCCCTAGACAAGTACTATTCCAATATCAAATAATGTGAGAAAATAGACTAGTTTACTTACCCAATTCCCTAATAGACTTCCAAATTGAGTTTTGTTTTTTTTTAAAGCCTTGAAAACAAAATGAGTCATGAATGAATCAAAGTGCATTTCTGGATCATGAATATGTGCTATAACATCTCAAAAATCAAATTTCTCCCCAGCCTTGCTCCTTTCCAATTACACGTGTGTGCCAACTCCTTGTAGAAGGTATTAAACTCAACCAACAAGCAAGAATTGACTAAGCGTATGACATTACACTAGCGCTGCATGAAAATGGCAAGATTTATGCCCCAGAGGAACTAGAACGCTCGAAAGCTACATATTTTGAAAATTAGCTTTTTGCAATTTCTAACACTTCCTGAATTCTTCCTACCTTTCAAACACTGTTCCAGGCCGATCTCTTTTTACCTTTATTGTGACTCTCTGAATCAGGCATCAATTATCACCATTCTATTGAAGAAGTTGAGGCACAGAGAGACAAAGTTACCTAACCAAAATCACACAGCTATCTAGGAAGTCAGCTCTTGGGAGCTAAGCTATTAACCACCACACTTTATTTTCTCTCAGCAGAGCAGTTGAAGGTGACAGTGGGGTATGTGTTCAGAAACTGAGTGTACAGAGCTTGGTTTATCTTTCCTTAGTTTCCTTTTGGACAATGTACCCAAGAAACAATCCTCTGTTGTAAGAAAAACTACTCACTGTATTGTTTCCGAAAACTTGAATGCAACATCAGTCCAGGAACACTGTTTTTTCATTGTTTCTGATTATATCAATAGTTATTAGATGCGAGCTGATCCCTTGCAATGTCTATGGGTTTTATTCCCTGGCATATTGGGTGATCAACAGAAGGGTTCTGCTACTAAGAAGGTAAAAATAAAATTGAGTTAAGACAATAGCAAGTTCTGAACCCTCCCTTACTGTGGTGGTTTTAAAACATGTCTACAAATTCTTGTATGTTCCTCACATTGAGAGGTGGCATCATGTCTTGCCCCTTGAATCTGGGTTGGCCTTAGTGACTGTCTTATAACCAGCAGGATGCAGAGGAAGTGTCGCTGTAAGACTTCTGAGGCTAGGTCATAAAAGGCCTCACCGTGTGCTCCTGATTCTTGTGGATCCCTCACTCTCCCAACACTCATTCTGGGATATTCCCTCCTGGGACCCAGATTCCGTACTGTGAAAAGCTCAAGCCACACTGAAAGGCTACCTGCAGGTTGTCAGTTTCTGCAAAGCCTCCTCCTTGATCATTCTCGTCCAGGCACCGGTCATTTGAGTGAAGTACTCTCCGATGATTCTAGTCCGGGGCCATGAGGTCATGGACAGACTTAGTGTCCTTCAAGATGTTAGTAGCAGAGATAATCCATTTCTGCTGTGCCCTGCCTGAATTTAATACAATGGCTATTTTAAGTCCCTGAGGTTTCGGGGGGGTTGTTACAAAGCTCCACAGTACCTAGAACACCTCCTTTCACCCAAAAGGAGATCTTTGCTCCTAAATGTTTCGATTACTGTCTACTCATACATCTACACTTTCTATAACCTCTGTTATCTGGAACACAAACATCTTCACTAAATGTTTATTGGATGAATGAGCTATATATAGTGCTTATATTTTGTTCTGGTTATTTTTTTACTTGTCTTTATTTATTATCATTATTATTATTATTATTTGGCTGCACCAAGCATCATGCAGGATCTTTGTTCCCTGACCAGGGATGGGACCTGTGCTCCTGGCATTGGGAGCATGTCTTAACCCCTGGACTGCCAAGGAAGTCCCACATTTTGTCCTAATTGTTTTTTAATGTTCCACCTTCTCTGGTAGACTATGAAAATTCAGACAGGGGTCATCTCTAAGGGCACATAGTAGGTTCTTAACAAAATTCTGTGAGATTGAATTTGCAGTGATTGACTTGGAGAATATACAGGGATGGATTTGGCTGACTCCGATAACATTGTCTGCAAAGACCTATGCTTTTAGAGAAAAGCAATGTAGGGAAAAATCAAATGAGGGCAGAGGGATGTCAATTATAATCCAATAATGTACACAGCGTGGACTTGTAGCCCAGGCATCTTCTGGGCCTAACCAACAGTGTCTATCTGGCCTCACAGGTGTCCAGAGGTGTCTGGCTCTGAAGAGGAATGAAGCAGGTGTTTGGTGGCCTGGGCTCACTTTCTAACACTCCTTCCACCTTCATGTCAATGAGCGCTCCCAATTAACACATCTTAAATGCTGGGTGCACTCCTGAAACCGCCTAGGCCTGATTCTGCCCCTAAGGAGCTAGAAGTTCTGGGACAGACTTCTCAGGTCTTGGCTCCAACCATATTCTAAGGTAGCTGGAGCCAGAGGCCAACTTGCCAACTTTTAAGATAATCAGACTCTTGCAGACAAGGAAGCTCAGAAATACAAAGCAAGCAGAACACTAGATTGGATGCCTGTGGAGGGAAAGCCCATATGTATTTTAGAGACAAGAGTCCCTGGTCACCTTTCAGAGCCCCATCCCACCACTCCCCACAAGTCCCCCAGCCCTGTAGAATTTACAAGAGGGCCCTTTCAAACTGCAGGCCAGGTCTCTAAACATTTCTACTGTCAACTTAAGAAAGAACAAATCTTTATCCTAGGTCGAGAGGGAACCAAGCCAATGCTCCTTTACATCGAGAGCTGCCTTTGAAAATACGAGCTTATTAACCTCCAAATAGATGAAGGAAAGAATAAAGGGCTCCTAGGGCAAAACTCAGCCAAGAACAGCTCCAAGGGTAGGTTTTATTAGTGATATAACCTCTTCCTTCAGGAATTTTATGGGGACCTGTCAGGTAGCAGAGACCTTGGCAGCAGAAACCACCCGGCTGCTTGGAATCTGAAGGCCTCGGTTTGAAAGCATATTCTCTGCAGGGTCTTGATGTATTTTTAAGAAGACAGGCAGAAATTACTTATTCCTCCCAGTGTATGACTTCTCGTTTTTCTTCCAGCAGAAATGGGGAATGAATTGCTCTGGGATTTGCAAGCTTCCTGAGCGTTCAAGAGGGTGGCAGTTAGAATGACAGTAATGACTCAGGCCTCCCCGGAGGGTGGTCCCTTCATTACTGGAACAGGCTAGGCTCTGGCTTCATCATTCACACCCTGCCATGCCTTCCACCACTCCACTCCCCACACTGTCCATCCTAGTTCCCCCTGAAAGCTGGCCTGTCTCTCCCCAGGACAGGCTGTCAGCCTCACAGGCCACCCCTCCAAAAGGGACACGGGCTGGAGCAAACCCTGCAGAGTCCCTCCCTGCTCCATCCCTACCGGCACACATGCACACATACATGTACACACATGTGCACATGTGAACATTTGAGAGAACTTACACTTAAGTGAACATTGTAAGCAATGCGAGAAATGGATGATGAATCTTAAGGAGAAAGGTGAGGAGTGGGGAGAGCTGGGCCTACCCATTTAAATTTGGCATGGGTAAGGAGCCAAGGTTCCTGGTGAATTAGATGCACCAGAACTGCAGAGCAAAGGAAGGGACTGAGTTTCACAATCTACTCATTCACATCTTCGCACACCTTCCTAACAGACCACCAGAGAGTGACCAGCCAGTACTATATGCAGTGATACAGAAGAATCTCATAAATGGAATCTCAAGCTAAAGACAGAAAACACAAATGAGAAATGAATATTCCTTTTAAGTGTAAAAAAATCTGAAAAGCGTGGGGGTGGGGAAGTCACGACAGTGAGGGACCAGTGACTGGAAGGAGACAAGGAGGGACTTCTGGAGGCTGGTCGTGGCCTGTTTCTCGTTCTGGGTGCTGCTCATGAAAATTCATCACTTATCTGCATGAAACAACCACAAAAAGCTGATCTTGTCCCTCCCTTACTTCAAGGGGTTTCTTGGCTGGCCACTGGAATAAGGACAGATTTCAAATATCCAGTTCTCTCCATTGACACTTCTCCATGAACCCTTCCTTGATTTCCACTTTCGGGAATAACTCAGTTATAACAGGGATTTCATCACACGGCTACATGTCTGACCTTTGGGTTTGTTTCTCCAGTTAGATCATAAGTGTCTCTAGGGCAGCAAATGGTCTTACTTATCTTCTGGGTTTGGGTGCCCAGAACAGTACCTGGCATGCAGCAGACCCTCTATAGACAATGCTTGACAAACCCACGGATGAACACAGGAATGAAAACTTTCATCATCCCTTAGAACCTCAGTCATCTTGGTCCCAGTAGCTTGAGGCCCAAGGTGAGAGGTGCAGGGGTTAGGATCTAGCTTCCTATGATCATGGATCCCTCTCTTTGACTTGTCACTCACCCCAATCCAGCGTCTGGCCCCACCACCCCACTGAAGGATCTCTAGCTTCAGGCAACAGTGACCTCATAAATGACAAATCCAATTGGGACTTTTTTCAGGCGTCACTGCGGGGGCTGTCTCCGAGGCATCTGAGGTTGAGCATGTCCTCTTCTGAGAACACCTTTCTCTCCTCCTCCCTGAGGCCACTCCCACCCCCCCAGTCACACACCCACCTCCACTCACCCCTGTCTCTCAGCTCTGGGACACTGAGGTCCCACCTTCTATGGGAGAGCACTTTCGGGGCGCCCCACAGACATCCAAGATCCAATACCTGACACTGAGTTTAGTGTTTTTCTCTTCTAAACCTGTTCTTCCTCTTTTGTGAAGACCCTGTTTGGAGAGAATGGTGTCACCCTCCGCCTCTACCGAGCCGTAAAGCTGGGGCTGATGCTCCCTGTCCCTCACCTTTCCTAGCAAATCAGCTCTACGTCCTAGATGGTTCCTGCAACACATTTCACTACCTGTTCTCTTCTTCACCCTCATGATTATGACTTTAGTTCTGGTCCCTGCCCAGAATTTTGCAATAAACTTGTTATCTATCTCCACTTCTAGCCTTCATCCTGGGACAGCGGGATCGTCCTGAAATGCAAACCAGATCACATCCCTTCTCTGCTTCAAATCCTTGCAGGGCCTGCCCTTACCTACAGATTCATTCCAAAGTCCTTAGCATGGCCTGCAAAGGCCACCTGGGATCTGGCCTGGCCTGTGATGTCCCCTCTAGCTTTTTCTAGCACCACACTGCACTTCCTCCTCAGCATCTGAGATCTTACTCCTCCTAACAACCCAGAATGCCTGGGGCTGCCTCTGCCCCTTTGCTCTTGTGCTGAGTACTCCACATCTGGCTGGAACACCACGCTGCTGACTCTTGACCTGAGTGTCCCCCAGCTGAGCCCCTACCTCCCCTCCTGCCAGGTTCCACAGTTTTCTCAAGCCTCCACTGCCTTGGCAGACCTGCCGCATGTTCCCCTGCACTGAGTCGCAATGTATCGACCTTCCCTATCTAAACCTTGGGGCCACGGTGATGTTTTATTTGTGTTGCAGTGACCAGCACAAGGGTCTGACACAGGCACTTAGTAAAATACCTGGGGAATGTTCTCACTGAATTAATTACTTACAACTTTGTCTCTGGAGTTCACATGGAGGCCGAGAGAAACAGTCCAGAAAAGCATATCCAAAGTCTAAATACATGGGAAAACCTTATACAACATGAAGACCTCTATAGTGGAGAACCAGTGTTTGCCTGCCTCTCGGCAACAGCCCCTCAGCTGTCCTTGGGGAATCCACTTCCCTTCACTGCATACAGTACTGAAGGGCTCTCAGAGGTGGGTCAACCAGACTCCTGGCAATGTGAAACGTGAATGGATCTTCAGTTTAGTTCACTTCAGTCGCTCAGTCGTGTCCAACTCTTTGCGACCCCATGAACTGCAGCACGCCAGGCCTCCCTGTCCATCACCAACTCCCGGAGTTTACCCAGACTCATGTCCATCGAGTCGGTGATGCCATCCAACCATCTCATCTTCTGTCGTCCCCTCCTCCTGCCCCCAATCCCTCCCAGCATCAGGGCCTTTTCCAATAAGTCAACTCTGCATGAGGTGGCCAAAGTATTGGAGTTTCAGCTTTAGCATCAGTCCTTCCAATGAACACCCAGGACTGATCTCATTTAGGGTGGACTGGTTGGATCTCCTTGTAGTCCAAGGGACTCTCAAGAGTCTTCTCCAACACCACAGTTCAAAAGCATCAATTCTTCGGCACTCAGCCTTCTTCACAGTCCAACTCTCACATCCATCCATGACTGGTCATAACTTTCCTTCCAAGGAGTAAGCATCTTTTAATCCTTAGTACAGCTTTTAAGATGAGTTGTTTTGATGTGTAATCATTAGCTCTGGGCTTAAAGAAAATAACATCTTATGTGACTAAGACTAAAGAATGTAGGGGTTAAAAAAAAAAAAGAATGTTTGTTCTTTTCTCTACCTTAAGAGCCCCAGACCCCTTTCTCCTTCTTGAGAGCCCTGGACCCCTTCTTCCTTGAGGGCCCAGGACTCCTTATCACCCTACCTAAGAAGTAGCTCTCTCATCGGTTCCTGTCCTTTTGAAGATATGGCTGGCCAGATTCTCCTCCTGTTTTGCGGGCAACCCCATCCCTCTGACAAAGTGCATTGCTCCCTTCGTGGCACCAAGGACAGATTTTCCTGCTTGTGCTTAAAGAGCCTTTTCAGATTTAACAATGCACGAGCTTGTTTTCTATTCCCGGCCCTCTTCAGCAGCTGCTTTCCTAGAAGTCCTCCTCCCTCAGGTGATTTACCTGTTGGCTGCCTTCTTCTGGAGCACCTGCTTCTCAATTCTTGCCGCCCCTGCTTCCAAGACTGAGCTGGCTGTGATATGAACAGAAGAATTGTTTGAAACGCAGAGGCTCTGATCCTTAAAGATGGGACAGTCTTTACTGTTTCCTCCAGGCAGAGGGGCTGCCTGGTTGGGCCAGAGTGAGTGGGAAGGAAAGACTGGTGTCGAGGTTGGAAGTAGGGAACGGGTGGAGAGAGCTGAGAGTGGGAGAGTCACAAAAGTGGACAAGGTGGCCAGAGCAGGAAAGCATTTAAACTACCATCCAGGGCCAAAACTGAGCGTTATGGATTCTGCTTGAGGACATCCTGATCAGCTGCTTTTATTTTCCCAAGTGGGAAGATTGACCAGTGGTTATTGATCCAAATGGAAAAAGAGCATCCGAGCTTCTAATACTGGTTTCCAAAATCTCATCTGCAGAGCAGTTGTGTGGAACTCACAGTGCATTTTCTCATTCAGTTCAGTTCAATCACTCAGTCATGTCCAACTCTTTGTGATCCCATGGACTGCAGCATGCCAGGCCTCCCTGTCCATCACCGACTCCCGGAGTTTACCCAGACTCATGTCCATCGAGTCGGTGATGCCATCCAACCATCTCATCTTCTGTCGTCCCCTCCTCCTGCCCCCAATCCCTCCCAGCATCAGGGCCTTTTCCAATGAGTCAACTCTTTGCAAGAGGTGGCCAAAGTATTGGAGTTTCAGAATTATTAAAAAAGGAAACTCTTTCAGCTGGAGTTGCCTGGGGACTCCATCTGGTCTGAAGAGGAAGCTTCCAGGAAGATGGAGCCTACCCTGGGACAAGTTGGGCTTAGAAGGGAAAAGGAGACTGAATCCTGATGACATCATTTGAGCCCCTGCAGTGGTCACCTCTTCTGGAATGGATGATTATGCCGTTTTAGCCGGAACGGCTTTTCTTCTCCAAACCTTCCCAACACAACTGCCATAATCACAGAGGCACCCCTTTCTCCTTCTCCTGAATGTCAGTGGCACTTCCTGCCTGGAGTTCCCAACTTAAAATGGTCACTTGGTTACCTTAAGCTCAATCAGATGCTACCAGAAGGCAAAATGAGCACAATGAAGTTACTGTCCTTAGTTCACAGCCTGGTAAAAGGGAGAGAACAAATAGAGCTGGTTGTTAAAGAAACTGAAGCACAGAGCGGTAAAGAAACCTGTCCAAGGACACACAGCTAGTAAATGCTGGAGTTTGTACTCAAACCGAGATGTGATTTCAGAGACTGGCATCTGTGACTGCTTCTCTTTCTGAACTGTGAGCTATTATTATAGTCATTTTCCTCATTGGCTTTCCTCTTGGAGAAAACTGTGTGTTGGGAAATCTTTGCCCAGAGGCACACAGAAAAACCCTTGGTGAGGATGGGGATGGAAGGGTCTCTCCCTAGCCTGAGGCTCTGCTGTGGTATCTGGAGGCCATTGTTCTGCTAGTATGAACAGCAGTCTTGCTTTGTCTTTACCAAGTTCAGCCTAGGAAGCATCACTACAAACAAAGCTAGTGGAGGTGATGGAATTCTAGCTGAGCTATTTCAAATCGTAAAAGATGTCGCTATTAAAGTGCTTCACCTAATATGCCTGAAAATTTAGAAAACTCAACAGTGGCCACAGGACTGGCAAAGGTCAGTTTTCATTCCAATTCCAAACAAAGGCAATGCCAAAGAACGTTCAACCCACTGCACAATTGCACTCATCTCACATACTAGCAAAGTAATGCTCAAAATTCTACAAGCCAGGCTTCAATAGTACATGAATTGTGAACATCCAGATGTTCAAGCTGTATTTAGGAAAGGCAGAGGAACCAAAGATGGAACTGCCAACATCTGTTGGATCCAACATCTGTTAGAAAAGGTAAGAGAGTTCCAGAATAACATCTACTTCTGCTTTCTTGACTATGCCAAAGCCTTTGACTGTGTGGATAACAACAAACTGTGGAAAATTCTTAAAGAGATGGAAATACTAGACCACCTGATCTGCCTCCTGAGAAATCTGTATGCAGGTCAAGAAGCAACAGTTAGAACTGGACATGGAAAAATGAGCTGGTTCAAAATTGGGAAAGGAGTATGTGAAGGCTGTATATTCTCACCCTGCTTATTTAACTTATATGCAGACTACACCATGCGAAATGCTGGGCTGGATGAAGCACAAGCTGGAATCAATATTACTGGGAGAAATATCAATAACCTCAGATATGCAGATGACACCACCCTTATGGCAGAAAGCGAAAAGGAACTGAAGAGCCTCTTGATGAAAGTGAAAGAGGAGAGTGAAAAAGTTGACTTGAAACTCGACTTTCAAGAAATGAAGATCATGGCATCTGATCCCATCACTTCATGAGGAAACAATGGAAATAGTGACAGACTTCATTTTTGGGGGCTCCAAAATCACTGCAGATGGTGACTGCAGCCATGAAATGAAAAGACGCTCCTTGGAAGAAAAGCTATTACCAACCTAGATAACATATTAAAAAGCAGAGATGTTACTTTGCCAACAAAGGTCCATCTAGTCAAAGCTATGGTTTGACTATAAAGAAAGCTGCGCACCAAAGAATTGCTGCTTTTGAACTGTGGTGTTGGAGAAGACTCTTGAGAGTCCCTTGGACTGCAAGGAGATCCAACCAGTCCATTCTAAAGGAGATCAGTCCTGGGTGTTCATTGGAAGGAATGATGCTAAAGCTGAAACTCCAATACTTCGGCCACTTCATGCAAAGAGTTGACTCTTTGGAAAAGTCCTGATGCTGGGAGGGATTGAAGAAAGGAGGAAAAGAGGATGACAGAGGATGAGATGGTTGGATGGCATCACCAACTCGATGGGCATGAGTTTGGGCAAGCTCCGGGAGTTGGTAATGGACAGGGAACCCTGGCATGCTGCAGTCCATGGGATTGCAAAGAGATGGATACGACTGAGTGACTGAACTGACTGAAGTTCAGCTGACAGTTAAGTAGGAGGAGTGGTCTTTGTGACCTGCACTCCAGCTCCTCCCTCAGCCCAGGAGGGTTCTCCGAGGAACTGGGAGAAATCTTAGTTATTGATTCTAGTTCATTTGTCACCACAGCAGTTACAGTCATCCCTTCAAATCTGCGAGTTTCACATCCATGGATTCAACCAACCATGGGTTGAAAATATTTGGAAACAAAATTCCAGAAAGTTCCAAACAGCAAAACCTGAATTTGCCATGTGCTGGCAACTATTTACATAGTATTTACATTGTATTAGGTATTATAAGTAACCTAAAGATGACTTGAAGTATAGATGAGGGGCACTTCCCTGGTCATCCAGTGGCTAAAACTCCATGATCCCAGGGCAGGGGGCCTAGGTTCAATCCCTGGTCAGGGAACCAGATCCCACATGCTACAACTAAAGATCACCTGTGCTGCAACTAAAAATGGTGATAATAAATTTTTAAAATCCTGCATGTCACAATGAACATACACTAAGACCTGGCACAGCCAAATAGATAAATACTTTTAAAAATAAAAATGAAATATAGGGGAGGATGTGTATAGAGGTTATATACAAATACTGCACATTCCCTATAAGGGCCATGAGCATTCATGGATTTTGAATGGCCATGGATTTTGGTATCTGCAGGGTCCTGGAACCAATACCCTATGGACACCAAGGGACAACTGTACTTAAAATTCCATTTCTTCTCTGCCATTTTCAGTAAACTCACTCCAGCAATGTCTTTGTCCTGCCTTCCCTCCAATGTGTCACCTTCAGACTTAATACAGCAGAAACTGTAGATGTTAGCAGGGTGGTAACAAGGGGAAAACCTCTCAGGAAATACCACGTGGGCAGAAACCTTGGGACAAGCACCCTCTGAAAAGTTCATTACTGAGGCTGAGGAAAAAGCAGCCAATCCTGAATTATGCCTGTTTCAAAGCTGGCCCATATCTCTAGTGCCTTGACCTCAATAAAAAAAGAAAAATTGAAACAACGTCCTTTGGAGAACGCCAGTAAATCATTTCAGCCTTATGCAGGCTAAGAAGCCAATTCTCTGATCTCTGTATAGAAGCTGTTTCTCTACTATCTCAACAAGTTCTTTTGTCTAGACCCTTGCTACTCAAAGTGTGGTCCATGACCAGCAACAGCAACGTTCCCCGAAAGTGTATTAGAAACACACTCTCCTCCCTAGTCCCAGATCTACTGAATCGAAGTCTACACTTTGCAGGAAACTTGGGGAATGCACATTTAAGTCTGAGAAGCATCAGACAAGCCAAGTGATGCTCAATCTTTGGTAGGTGTTAGAAGTCCCAAGAGGACTTGTTGAAACCCAGCTTTCTGAGCACATGGCAGGGACCCCTTGCCTAGTAGTGGAGAGACTCATCCCAGGCTAGGATTGCAGAGATGAATTCTCTTGGAAACCAGCTAAATCCCTTACACCTAACATTCTTGTCATCTGTGTCAAACACAGTTGTCCACCTTTATTTCTCTCTGCTCACACTGTTCTGGCATATACTCCAACCACGTGCCCATTGTCCCTGTTCCAGCTGACCCTTCCATGAAACCTCAAGAGCACCGTGAGGGTACACGGAGCATCATCCCTGAATGTTCCTTCCACCTCTGGCCTTACCGAGCCCTCATGGCTCAGCCCCAGGTCAGCCACTCCCGGAATGCTTTCATTTTTATCATTGCTTCTCCCTTTTGTGTGACTCCTACACTTCAAGGCTGCTTGGGTATGGTTTCCTACTGCCCTTCAGACCCCTCTACCTTCCTGCGATCCTTTTCCGTCCTCTGAGGCTTTGGCCACTGCCTCCTTTCTTCTGGGTGACAGCATCAGCAATGTTCTTCACCCAACCCTGCCCTACCTATCCATTCTCCACTATATGATAAAATGAGAAGGCTGCCTGGTTGCCTCTGTTGTCTTAAGGAAAAGCATCTGGCTCCTTACTGTGGCCAGAGTATTAAGATCTGCAGCCCAGGCCTCATTTCCTGCTTCCTGGTGGTTCAGATGGTACAATGTCTGCCTGCAATGTGGGAGACCTGGGCTTGATCCTCAGGTCAGGAAGATCCCCTGGAGAAGGAAATGGCAACCCACTCCAGTACTCTTGCCTGGAAAATTCCACGGATGAAGGAGCCTGGGGGTAATACAGTCCATGAGATCGCAGAGGCGCACAGCACTGAGCAACTTCACTTCCTCATCTCCTGTATCACTGCTCTCTGTCTATGCTCCAGCCATTCTACACAGCCTCTGCCCAGAACCACTAACGCTCTCTCCCTCCCTTTCACTCCCTGAATCCCCACTTACCTTTCATGACTTATCCCCAGCGTTGCATCTTCTAGGAAATCCTTTCTGATCCCCTGGTCCTGGTGGGTTGTCCTTGATACACATACCCAGGGAGCCAGGTATGTCTCTCCTCTGCCCTGCCAATAGCTCTGGTGGCCTGGTTGCCTTTTAGTTGTCTGCTCTCTGCCCATACACAGGGCGGGGCTTATGGCTCATTCTGTTTGCACCGCTTGGGATTCTGTTAAGTGGCAAGTTACAGAAACCACCCAAACAGTGCTTTACACAGACCGGGAGGTTTGTTTTTCTCACATAACAAGAAGTCTAGAGGTCCTTCTCAGCGATTTGATGATGCCGCCAACGACTGATCCTTTCAAGGTTCTTGTTCCGGTGTCTTTGGTGCAGTCTTTGTCCCGCATGCTCATCTCAGGGTCCCAAGGTGGCTCTTCCTCTCCAGCCCCGCATCTACTCTCCAGAGATGGGAGAGGAGGAAGAGCAAAGGAGCCCACAGTTTGAGCCAGCCCCTTCCCAGCTGCAAGGAGGGCTGGACATGTGGTTTGTAACCAGACAGGCTGCTGCTTTGAACAAAATCAGTGTTTTCTTTTTTTTTTTGAAAGGAAACATTCTTTATTTATTTTTGGAAAGGTACATGGAATTTATTATTATTTTTTAATTTTACTTTACAATACTGTATTGATTTTGCCATACATCAACATGAATCCACCACAGGTGTCCACGTGTTCCCCATCCTGAACCCCTCTCCCACCTCCCTCCCCATACCATCTCTCTGGATCATCCCAGTGCACCAGCCCCAAGCATCCTGTATCCTACATCGAACCTAGACTGGCGATTCATTTCTTATATGATATTATACATGTTTCAATGCCATTCTCCCAAATCATCCCACCCTCTCCCTCTCCCACAGAGTCCAAAAGACTGTCCTATACATCTGTGTCTCTTTTGCTGTCTCGCATACAGGGTTATCGTTACCATCTTTCTAAATTCCATATATATGTGTTAGTATACTGTATTGGTGTTTTTCTTTCTGGCTTACTTCATTCTGTATAATTGGCTCCAGTTTCACCCACCTCATTAGAACTGATTCAAATGTAACATTCTTTTTAATGGCTGAGTAATACTCCATTGTGTATATATACCACAGCTTTCTTATCCATTCATCTGCTGATAGACACCTAGGTTGCTTCCATGTCCTGGCTATTATAAACAGTGCTGCAATTAACATTGGGGTGCACGTGTCTCTTTCAATTCTGGTTTCCTCGATGTGTATGCCCAGCAGTGGGATTGCTGGGTCATAAGCCAGTTCTATTTCCAGTTTTTTAAGGAATCCCCACACTGTTCTCCATAGTGGTAGTATTAGTTTGCATTCCCACCAGCAGTGTAAGAGGGTTCCCTTTTCTCCACACCCTCTCCAGCATTTATTGCTTGTAGACTTTTGGATCGCAGCCATTCTGACTGGTGTGAAATGGTACCTCATTGTGGTCTTGATTTGCATTTCCCTGATAATGAGTGATGTTGAGCATCTTTTCATGTGTTTGTTAGCCATCCGTATGTCTTCTTTGGAAAAATGTCTGTTTAGTTCTTTGGCCCATTTTTTGATTGGGTCACTTATTTTTCTGGAGTTGAGCTGCATAAGTTGCTTGTATATTTTTGAGATTAGTTGTTTGTCAGTTGCTTCATTTGCTATTGTTTTCTCCCATTCAGAAGGCTGTCTTTTTACTTTGCTTATAGTTTCCTTTNCTGTTTAGTTCTTTGGCCCATTTTTTGATTGGGTCGTTTATTTTTCTGGAATTGAGCTGCAGGAGTTGCTTGTATAGGAGAATGGATATGGAGAGGCCACTGTTGGTGTCTTCCATATCCTAGAATCCTCAGAACTTAACAGAACCAGCGAAGGGTAGGGCTTAATAAATAGTGGTTGAATGAATGAAAGGGCTGTAATAAACACACACAGCCAGAGCCACTGGGGCCTAGAAGAAATACGTCAGAATCAAGCAGGTGGCGCTGGTGAGGACAGCTGTTGACTCACCCTGCTTCGACCCGGAGGGAGACCTCACACACACTGTCTCCAGGGACTTCCCGCCAGGTTTACGCCCTCACATCTCTCAAGTTCTTCCCTTGGTCCTGGGTACTTACATGGTGCCCTTCATGGAGCAGCCCTGAGGCTCGATGGAATCTTAGACCAGCGTGATTTTCCCAAAATGCTCTAGGCTCTGAGGTATTCCTCCTCCAGGCTGAAACAGTTTTTACTATGAGAAAATTTGAAAATGCAAATGTGCAAAAAAGAAAAAAAAAAAAAAAGACTTCTGCAAAGCAAATAACATTTTGAGGTAGAGTCTTCTAAATTTTTTTATATTTAAATATCATAAAACAAATTTGGAATATACACTATATACTATTTACACTATATATACGCTAGCGAGCTAGCCCTGGTGGGTCAGATGGTAAAGAATCTGCCTGCAATGCAGGAGGCCTGGGTTCGATCCCTGGGTTGGGAAGATCTCCTGGAGAAGGGAATGGTAACCCATTCCAGTATGTTGCCTGGAGAATCTCATGGACAGAGGAGCCTGGATGGGTGTAATCCATGGGGTCACAAAGAGTTGGACACAACTGAGTGACTAAGCACACACATTATACATACACTAATACTAATGTGATTTCTCAATTTACTTTATCATAAACATCTTTCCATGCCAATTAACAAGTGTTTCCTGTAATTTTAAGTGTTGCTGCCTTGGATTCCATTGTAATGTCTTGTTTATCCTTGATCTTCACTTTGCACCCACAACTCCATGGATCAGACCTCAAGGTTTAAGTTGGATATGTTGGCTTGGGTACTGTGAGAAACAGATGCCAGGATAGAATGAAAAGACTGAGAAGTTTCCTGGGGGAAATGCCTGCAAAGAATAACAGGAAGAGGAGACAGGAGTAGGTGGCAAGAGCCTTCAGAGCATCTGCCTGAGTCCTGGGAAGGGAGGGAGAGAAACAGAGTGGGGTGGGGTAAGGGGAGCCTCAGACTGCACTCCAGCTCTGAGAAAGTCACAGCCAGACCACTGGGGAGCCTCAGAGAGAGAGCTGCTCACGGCGTGACCCCTGGCAAAAATGACCTGGCTCAAGTCCCCCCGCCACGTTTCATCATGGCCTCAGCATGGATGCTGAGTGATCTGAAGCTGCAGCAGCAGGAGGCTCTCAGCCAATGACATTCCTCTCAGCAGGTTCTCCTAGAAAATTCCTGGATGCCTTCGGCGTGCTCTCAGAGATTCAGGTATCTCCAGCAGAGTACGAAGATCGAACATGACTTCATTAGTGTAGAATAATGAGCTAGCCATCCAATGCCCAGAAAAGAAGCACTTCTGCTAGGACTCATGTCAAGGAAGGTTTCCCCCTCACCCACACCATGCTGGCAGCAGTCAGGGATCTTACTGGCTTCATAGGGTTGACTCTAGATGGGCTGTTTGCCTAGCTGATGATAGAGAAGGCAGGCAATAATTAGGAGATAAGTAAGCCCATGTGTGGGCTTCCCAGGTGGCTCAGTGGTAAAGAATCTGCCTGCAATGAAAGTCTTGGCTTCTATCCCTGGGTCAGGAAGATACCCCTGAAGGAGGAAATGGCAACCTACTCCAGTAGTCTTGTCTGAGAAATGCCATGGACAGAGGAGTCTGGTAGGCTACAGTCCATGGGGTCGCAAAAAGTCAGACACAACTTAGTGACTGAACACAGCACAAGCCCATGGTGTACAGTACAAAGAATCAAGTGCTTGATCAGAACGGTAACTCTCTCGGATCACTGCAGGAATGTATTCTGGGTCCCGCGTGATGCCATCAACCTGGCAGCCTATATTGATCTCTGAAGATCGACTGTGACTATTTGAAGCATGCTGGCCAGCTACGACAGCCCTGCCTGGTAGAGAGGTTATATTTTAACTGTTTCAGAACGCTTCAGTTCTCCCTCTAATCCAAGGACTGAAAACTCAAATTTCTACAGGGGGCTTCTTCTCCAGAAGCTGTACCTCGTACAAGAAATTTGGTGCATTTACTTTGCTGCCTGCGTACTCTCAGGGGAGGGAGGGAGGGAGGGAGGGGAAAGGACAGAGCAAGGGAAGAAGCTGAACCAGAACATGGCCTCAGCTGGGGTGGGCACTCAGCCTGGTGCCAGGGGGAACACTGGAGCAGGAGATATATCACAGAGTTGGTCCCACCTTGAGACAAGGAAGCAGAGGAGGGTGGAGTAGTGTACGCCTCTTGCACGCCTGTGTCAGTCCATCACTAGCTGGGAGAGCACCTAGTGGGGAAGGACAGACAGCTTCTCAGGAGGCAGCCCCTGTTTAGTGAGAAGAGTGACCCGGAGGAGGGAAGAGCTGTGAACAGTAGTATTCATGGCAGGTGGATGATGGGATATTGGCCTGGGGCGGAGCCAGTGTCTACTGCACGTGTTAGAATGAGGCATACCTATGGCTTTAAGAAAGGGGAGGGGCAGGGTACTTTCCCGGAGGCCCAGTGGTTAAGAACACTCCTTTCAGCGCAGGGGACGTGAGTTCGAACGATGGCTGGGGAACTAGAGCTTGAATGCCACCCCTAGGAGGAAGTCCACATACCACAATGAAAGATTCCCTGGGCCACAACTAAAAATAAATACTTTTTAAAATGAAAGAAAGAAAAGAGAGAGGCAGGTTTTGTGGCAGAGAATACAGGTTCTGTCTGAAAGAGTCACCTGGACCCGTGCCTCAGCCAATTACAGCTGGCTCGGCATTGCCAGTTATCTGATGAGAGCACCTGAAAGTCTGGACTATTAAATGTTTAGCAAACACTGGGAAGGCAAACCAAACCCTGTGTGGGTCTCCAGTGGTCCATTTTCATGGACTCATGCATGCTCAGCACAGCAGAGCCTCTAGCTTGAGCATGCATGCTTCATATCAGGGGGGTTCAGGATGGGGAACACATGTAAACCCATGGCTAATTCATGTCAATGTATGGCAAAACCACTACAATATTGTAAAGTAATTAGCCTCCAACTAAAATAAATAAATTAAAAAGTGGGGTGGGGTAAGGGGAGCAGATTAGTGACTGTGGTTAGAACTCAGTTCTTCTACAAGCAGTGGAAAACCAAAAATAACAATGGTTGAAACAAAATAGAAAGTTTAAAGAAAAATGAAAGTGAAAGAGGAAAGTGAAAAAGTTGGCTTAAAACTCAACATTCGGAAAACTAAGATCATGGCATCTGGTCCTATCACCTCATGGCAAATAGATGGGGTAACCATGGAAACAGTGAGAGACTTTATTTTCTTGGGCTCCAAAATCACTGCAGATGGTGACTGAAGCCATGAAATTAAAAAATGGTTGCTCCTTGGAAGAAAAGCTATGACCAATCTAGACAGCATATTAAAAAGCAGAGACATTACTTTACCAACAAAGGTCCGTCTGAACATCCCTGGTGGCTCAGAGGTTAAAGCGTCTGCCTGCAATGCGGGAGACCTGGGTTCAATCCCTGGGCCGGGAAGATCCCCTGGAGAAGGAAATGGCAATCCACTCCAGTACTCTTGCCTGGAGAATCCCATGGACAGAGGAGCTTGGTGGGCTACAGTCCACAGGGTCGCAAAGAATCGGACATGACTGAGCAACTTCCCTTCCCTTAGTCAAAGCTATGGTTTTTCCAGTAGTCATGTATGGATGTGAGAGTTGGACTATAAAGAAAATTGAGCACTGAAGAATTGATGCTTTTGAACTGTGTTGTTGAAGAAGACTCTTGAGAGTCCCTTGGACTGCAAGGAGATCCAACCAGTCAATCCTAAAGGAAATCAGTCCTGAAGGACTGATGCTGAAGGTGAAGCTCCAATACTTTGGCCACCTGATGGGAAGAACTGACTCATTGGAAAAGACCCTGATGCTGGAAAAGATTGAAGGCAGGAGGAGAAGGGAATGACACAGGATGAAATGGTTGGATGGCATCACCAACTCGATGGACACGAGTTTGAGTAAGCTCCGGGGTTAGTGATGGACAGGGAAGCCTGGCATGCTGCAGTCCATGGGGCACAACTGAGTGAATTGAACTGAACTGAAAAGAGAACAGAAGTTTTTTTTTCCCTCTCTCTCTAATGTAAATGGAGTCTAGAGATGAGTTACTTAGTGCTGGCAGGGCAGCTCCATAATGTTCAGGAACCCAGGCTGTTTCTACTGTGTGCTCTGCCATTTTTATTTTTTTTACTTTTTAATTTATTTATTTTAGTTGGAGGCTAATTACTTTACAATATTGTAGTGGTTTTGCCATACATTGACATAAATCAGCCATGGGTTTACATGTGTTCCCCATCCTGAACCCCCCTCCCACCTCCCTCCGCATCCCATCCCTCTGGGTCATCCCAGTGCACCAGCCCCGAGCACCCTGTATCATGCATTGAACCTGGACTGGTGATCTGTTTCATATATGATAATATACATGTTTCAGTGCTATTCTCTCAGATCATTCCACCCTTGCCTTCTCCCACAGAGTCCAACAGACTGTTCTATACATCCATGCCTCTTTTGTTGTCTCACATATAGGGTTATTGTTACCATCTTTCTAAATTCCATGTATATGTGGGTTAGTATACTGTAATGGTGTTTTTCTTTCTGGCTTACTTCACTCTGTATAATAGGCTCCAGTTTCATCCACCTCATTAGAACTGATTCAAATGTACTCTTTTTAATGGCGGAGTAATACTCCATTGTGTATATGTACCACAGCTTTCTTATCCATTCATCTGCTGATGGACATCTAGGTTGCTTCCATGTCCTGGCTATGCTCTGCCATTTTTAAAGCACAGCTTGTTTCTTGTGATCTGAAACTGGGTTGCCCAGCATAATAGCCACATCACAGTATTAACTGACATTTTAAAAAACTTAGTACGATGAAAAAATGTAGTGTTAAAATTTAATTTGCCTGTTTCCATTTGTTTATTTATTTGGCTGTACCAGGCCTTAATTGTAACACTCATGCTCTTTAGCTGCAGCATGTGGGATCTAGTTCCCTGACCCAGGGACTGAACCCAGGCCCCCTGCAGCATGTGGGATCTAGTTCCCTGCAGGGACTGAACCCAGGCCCCCTGCATTTGGAGCATGGAGTCTTAGCCACTGGATCAGCAGGGAGGTTCTCTTCCTACTTTAAAAAATGTGGCTCCTAGAAAGTTTAAACTGTGTGTGTGGCATTCACGTGCAGCCTACCCTGTATTTCTTCTGGACAACACTGCTCTTAGATGACAGCTGGAGCTCCGCCCTTGTTCTCGCCAGCAGGAAGGGGAAAAGGCAAACAATGGCAGGCCCTGCACCTGAGGAGCCTCCCTGGACATCGCACGCGGTATTTTCACTTATATCCTACTGCTTAGAACTTAGTCACAAAACTACAACTGAGTGACTGAGCAACAACATCAAAGTACAAAAGTGGCTGAGAAACGCACTATGCAATCTGGGCACAAGCCGCTGTTCCCACTTTGTTTCCCACCAAGCAGTGGCATGAATTTGCTTTTTCACTGACCCACCCACCCAACTACACTTACTCAGCAAATATTTATTAGTCCGTGCTTTGTGCTGGACGATGTACCACACATCAGGCGTGCTGGGGCAGGTAAGGGCCTGCACGCCTGAGGAGTTTCCATTTAATGCACATGGGCAACTTTGTGACATGAAGGAGAGCTATGAACTATGAATTTTACAGGTGAAGGGTGGACATATAAAGGAGAGACAAACGCTTCTTGAGAGAACCAGAAACTACTCATCGAGGAGGCAGCGCTTGAACTGAGTGTGGGCTGCCACGGGGAGTGAGCTGTGTCCCGGGCTGCTGAGGTGGCGTGCAGCTCTCCCTGGTTTAGAGGAGAATGAGGCTTGAGAGGCCAGGCAGGTTCCCCCGCTTCCTCCCTCCCAAGGTAAACAGAGCTGAGCCTTGAATTACTTCTGGCCTCGGGCTGTGGGGAAGGAGGCTTCTGGAGGGTGTCCCTTCTTTCTTTACTTTTCTCCACGTGACCAATATGCTTTTTTTTTTCCTTTCCCCATAAGCATCTGGTGTTAAATACAGCTTAGGTGAGCATGTCCATGCAGGTGGGTTAAAGAAAGAGATCTGAGGCAGGAATGCATCGATCTGCTCTGCTCAGTGCCCGCAGGATTCCCATCACTAACTTTGATCTTCACTTTCCTCTCTCCCATCTCCTTTCCTTCCTTCCTCCCTCTCAACCCCATCGACTAGAAAACTTAGGCATAGAATCAGGCTGGGGTCCTTACCATCATTTCTCTGATCTGGGAGGGGCCAGCCCGAAAGATCTTTCTCCCTGCCTGACCCTCTGGGGACCACCCACGCTGCCACAGCCCTCACCCCATCCTCAGCTTTCATCCTTTACCGAAAATAAAAATTAGAGGTGGTAACTCCACTCCTCCTGTGTAGGACCTTTAAGCTGGGATTAGCCTCCCTTTTCATCTTTGACTAAAGCACAAGAAAAATCCCTTTTAATTCCTGGGTCAATCGACAACATTAGGATTTTTCAAATGTCCCATTTGTAGAAAAGCCAAGGGAAGCAACAATGGCCAAGAGCAAAACAAGGACATCTAGGCATGAACTAGGGTGGAGAAAGCAGGTCTGAGCCTGGCCTCGGTTAGGCCCACAGGGCACTGAGGATGGAGCAAGCCAGAGGCTCACCTGAGCTACCAGGGAGAGCTGGGCGGAGATCCAGCATCAGACTGCCTGGGCTCCTGGGCCTTCATTCATCTGACCCCAGGCAAGTCGTTAAACCCTTTTTGTTTGTTTCCTTATCTATAAATCTAGCACCCACTTCAGTTCAGTTCAGTTTAGTCACTCAATTGTGTCCGACTCTTTGCAATCCCATGGATTGCAGCAAGCCAGGTTTGCCAGTCTATCACCAACTCTCAGAGCTTGCTCAAACTCATGTTCGTCTAATCGGTGATGCCATCCAACCATCTGTTCCTCTGTCGTCCCCTTTTTCTCCCGCCTTCGATCTTTCCCAGCATCAGGGTCTTTTCCGATGAGTCAGTTCTTTGCATCAGATGGCCAAAGTATTGGAGTTTCAGCTTCACCATCAGTCTTTTCAATGAACACTCAGGACTGATCTCCTTTAGGGTGAACTGGTTGGATCTCCTTGCAGTCCAAGGGACTCTCAAGAGTCTTCTTCAACAACACAGTTCAAAAGCATCAATTCTTCCATGCTCAGCTTTCTTTACAGTCCAACTCTCACAACCATACGTGACTACTGGAAAAACCATAGTTTTGACTAGATGGACCTTTGTTGGCAAAGTAATATCTCTGCTTTCTAATATGCTAAGTTGGTATAGGTTTTCTTCCAAGGAGCAAGCATCTTTTAATTTTATGGCTGCAGTCACTATCTGCAGTGATTTTGGAGCCCCCCACCCACTCAAATAAAGTGTGTCACTGTTTCCATTGTTTCCCCATCTATTTGCTGTGAAGTGATGGGACCAGAAGCCATGGTCATAGTTTTCAGAATGTTGAGCTTTAAGTCAACTTTTTCACTCTCCACTTTCACTTTCATCAAGAGGCTCTTCAGTTCCTTTTCGCTTTCTGCCATAAGGGTGGTGTCATCTGCATATCTGAGGTTATTGATATTTTTCCCAGCAATCTTGATTCCAGCTTGTGCTTCTTCCAGCCTGGCATTTCGCATGTTATATTCTGCATCTAAGTTCAATAAGCACGGTGACAATATACAGCCTTGACATATTCCTTTCCCAAGTTTGAACCAGTTCATTGTTCCATATCTGGTTCTAACTGTTGTTTCTTAACCCACATATAGATTTCTCAGGAGGCAGGTAACGTGGTCTGGTATTCCCATTTCTTTAAGAATTTTCCACAGTTTGTTGTTATCTACACAGTCAAAGGCTTTGGCATAGTCAAGAAAGCAAAAGTAGATGTTATTCTGGAACTCTCTTGCTTTTTCAAGGATCCAACAGATGTTGGCAATTTGATCTCTGGTTCCTCTGCCTTTCCAAATACAGCTTGAACATCAGGAAGTTCACAGTTCACATATTGCTGAAACCTGGCTTGGAGAATTTTGAGCATTACCTCGCTAACATGTGAGATGAGTGCAATTATGAGGTAGTTTGAACATTCTTTGACATTGCCTTTGTTTGGAATTGGAATGAAAACTGACCTTTTCCAGTCCTATGGCCACTGCTGAGTTTTACAAATTTGCTGGCATGTTGAGTGCAGAGTTCCAAAGAATAGCAAGGAGAGATAAGAAAGCATTCCTCAGTGATCAATGCAAAGACATAGAGGAAAACAATCGAATGGGAAAGACTAGAGATCTCTTCAAGAAAATTAGAGATACCAAGGGAACATTTCATGCAAAGATGGGGTCAATAAAGGACAGAAATGGTAGGGACCTAACAGAAGTAGAAGATATTAAGAAGAGGTGGCAAGAATACACAGAAGAACTGTACAAAAAAGATCTTCATGACCCAGATAATCACAATGGTGTGATCACTCACCTAGAGCCAGACATCCTGGAATGTGAAGTCAAGTGGGTCTTAGGAAGCATCACTACAAACAAAGCTACCAGAGGTCATGGAATTCCAGTTGAGCTATTTCAAACCCAAAAAGAGAATGCTGTGAAAGTCCTGCACTCAATATGCCAGCAAATTTGGAAAACTCAGCAGTGGCCACAGGACAGGAAAAGGTCAGTTTTCATTCCAGTCCCAAAGAAAGGCAATGCCAAAGAATGCTCCAACTACTGCACAATTGCACTCATCTCACACGCTAGAAAAGTAATGCTCAAAATCCTCCAAGCCAGGCTTCAGCAATACCTGAACCATGAACTTCCAGATGTTCAAGCTGGTTTTAGAAAAGGCAGAACCAGAGATCAAATTGCCAACATCCATTGGATCATGGAAAAAGCAAGAGAGTTCCAGAAAAACATCTATTTTTGCTGTATTGACTATGCCAAAGCCTTTGACTATGTGGATCACAAGAAACTGTGGAAAATTCTGAAAGAGATGGGAATACCAGACCACCTGACCTGCCTCTTGAGAAACCTGTATGCAGGTCAGGAAGCAACAGTTAGAATTGGACATGGAACAACAGACTGGTTCCAAATAGGAAAAGGAGTACGTCAAGGCTGTATATTGTCACCCTGCTTATTTAACTTCTATGCAGAGTACATCATGAGAAACGCTGGGCTGGAAGAAGCACAAGCTGGAATCANGAACAACAGACTGGTTCCAAATAGGAAAAGGAGTACGTCAAGGCTGTATATTGTCACCCTGCTTATTTAACTTCTATGCAGAGTACATCATGAGAAACGCTGGGCTGGAAGAAGCACAAGCTGGAATCAAGATTGCCGGGAGAAATATCAATAACCTCAGATATGCAGATGACACCACCCTTATGGCAGAAAGTGAGGAAGAACTAAAGAATCTCTTGATGAAAGTGAAAGAGCAGAGTGAAAAAGTTGGTTTAATGCTCAACATTCAGAAAACTAAGATCATGGCATCTGGTCCCATCACTTCATGGCAAATAGATGGAGAAACAGTAGACACAGTGGCTGACTTTATTTTTCTGGGCTCCAAAATCACTGCAGATGGTGATTGCAGCCATGAAATTAAAAGGCGCTTGCTCCTTGGAAGGAAAGTTATGACCAACCTAGATAACATATTCAAAAGCAGAGACATTGCTTTGCCAACAAAGGTCCGTCTAGTCAAGGCCATGGTTTTTCCAGTAGTTATGTATGGATGTGAGAGTTGGACTATAAAGAAGGTGAGAGCCAAAGAACTGATGCTTTTGAACTGTGGTGTTGGAGCAGACTCTTGAGAGTCTCTTGGACTGCAAGGAGATCCAACCAGTCCATCCTGAAGGAGATCAGTCCTGGGTGTTCATTGGAGGGACTGATGTTGAAGCTGAAACTCCAATACTTTAGCCACCTGATGAGAATAGCTGACTCATTTGAAGACCCTGATGCTGGGAAAGATTGAGGGTAGGAGGAGAAGGAGATGACAGAGGATGAGATGGTTGGATGGCATCACTGACTTGATGGACATGGGTTTGGGTGGACTCTGAAAGTTGGTGATGGACAGGGAGGCCTGGCATGCTGTGGTTCATGGGGTTGCAAAGAGTCGGACACGACTGAGCGACTGAACTGAACTGAAGTGAGTGCAGGACTTTCACAGCATTATCTTTTTGGGTTTGAAATAGCTCAACTGGAATTCCATGACCTCCCGTAGCTTTGTTTGTAGTGATGCTTCCAAAGACCCACTTGACTTCATGTTCCAGGATGTCTGGCTCTAGGTGAGTGATCACACCATTGTGGTTATCTGAGTCGTAAAGATCTTTTTTGTACAGTTCTTCTGTGTATTCTTGCCACTTCTTCTTAATATCCTCTGCTTCTGTTAGGTACATTCCATTTCTGTCCTTTATTGATGCCATCTTTGCATGAAATGTTCCCTTGGTATCTCTAATTTTCCTGAAGAGATCTCTAGTTTTTCCCATTCTATTGATTTCCTCTATTTCTTTGCATTGATCACTGAGGAATACTTTCTTATCTCTCCTTGCTATATTTTGGAACTCTCCATTCAAATGGATTTATCTTTCCTTTTCTCCTTTGCCTTTCACTTCTCTTTTCTCAACTATTTCTAAGTCTTCCTCAGACAACCATTTTGCCTCTTTGCATATCTTTTTCCTGGGAATGGTCTTGATTCTTGCCTCCTGTACAATGTCATGAATCTCCGTCCATAGTTCTTCAGGCACTCTGTCTAGCAGATCTAATCCCCTGAATCTATTTCTCACTTTCACTGTATAATTGTAAGGGATTTAAGTCATACCTGGATGGTCTAGAGGTTTTTCCTACTTTCTTCAGTTTAAGTCTGAATTTGACAATAAGGAGTTCATGATCTGAGCCACAGTCAGCTCCCGGTCTTGTTTCTGTTGACTGTATAGAGCTTCTCCATCTTTGGCTGCAAAGAATATAATCAATCTGACTTTGGTATTGACCATCTGGTGATGCACATGTGTAGAATCTTCTCTTGTGTTGTTGGAAGAGGATGTTTGCTATGACCAGTGCGTTCTCTTGGCAGAACTCTATTAGCCTTTGCCCTGCTTCATTTTGTACTCCAAGGCTTAATTTGCCTGCTATTCTAAGCACCCACTTAGAGGGGAGTTAAATGAGTTAAGGTTTTTCTCTGTTAAGGTTTACATTAGCTCTCAGAGCTTTTCCCAGAGAGTTCTTTCCCCAGAGCCTGGCCACAGTTAAGTGCTAAATAAATTTAGCTATGGCATTATTATTACTAAAAAAAGAGACAGATGCATGGCCTTGGGTCTGCCTTGACTTATACCATTAAAACTTTCTCCAAAGGCTGAGGAACTAGTTGATTTCTTACACTCCAAGCATCATTGTTAACCTTGAGCCAGAGTCAGCATTTTAAAAACCTGGAAAAGACAGACCTTCCTGATAGTCCAAAGGCTAAGACTCTGCACTCCCAGTGAAGGGGGCCAGGATTCGATCCCTGGTCGGGGAACTAGATCCCATGTGTCTTAAATAAAGATCCCAAGTTCTGCAACTAAGACCCAGTGTAGTCAGATAAAACAAAAATTTTAAAAGTGGAAAGGAAACTATCAACTTTGTGTGGACTTTTAAGGCAACCATATCTTCTTCCTGTCTACGAATTCCTGTTAGAAGGAATGCGGTCCCCTTCCCACGAAGGACTTCAGTGTCTCTCATTCTTAGGGCTGGACTTTGTGCTGAAAAAGATGATGCCCTCACGTGGTGCCCCTCTGTCCCGCCTCATCTCCTGCAGCTGGATCCGAGGGCTACATGCTGCCTCTGAGTAGCGAGCTCCTTCCCTCCCTCCTTGTCTCCTTCCTTCCTCCTTGTCTTCTTTCTTCTAATTTTGCTTTGTTTTCACTTTCTGTGTAGACCTGTACCAAGGTCACAGATGTGGAGCCTTATTCCAAGGTCACAGGACAAACATCTCCCATAGTAACTGTTGCCATGAGCCTCCTAATCAATATTGTCCAGTTCCCTGACCCCATATTAGGCAAAACACCCACTCTATTTCCCACCCTATAGCATCCTAACCAACCACCTATTGCCACCCTTCCAAAGGAATTTTCTCTGTCTCAAGGCTATAAAAATTGATTACTAGCCCTCAAAAGGCTTCAGCTCTCCTTTGAGCCAACCTGCACTTTTAACAGCATCTCCTGCTCTAATAAACTCTATTCTCTCATTCCGCTTCTGTTTGAAAGTACTTCTCCAACCCGCTCACAGACAACACTTTCCATGGTTATTCCGCAGAGGAGGAAGAATAACTTTCTTTCTGTGCTAAATTCTTGGCTGAGATGCCCCTGTAATAAAAGATAGGTTAACAGGACAAAAAGAAAAACAATTTTTATTATGTAGGTATGAGAGCACCACAAAGATACGAGACTAGAAAGAAATCCAGACAGTTGAGGCTTATACACCTTGCTGAGCTAATGGATGGAGTCAGGGCTTCAAGGGGGGAAGGTGAGAAGAGTAAATGTTTCATAAATAAAGGTGCCCTGCCATGCAAGGAAGTCTGTCACGCAAAAAGTTCTCTCTGGCAATAGCCCTCTTTCTAATGTAAATTTCCCTTCTGAAAGGGTAACTTTTATTCTGTTTTTAGAGCTGCTCCTTGGGCTTCCCTGGTGGCTCAGCTGGTAAAGCATATGCCTGCAATGCAGGAGACCTGCGTTTGATCCCTGAGTTGGGAAGATCCCCTGGAGAAGGAAACAGCTACCCACTCCGGTATTCTGGCCTGGAGAATCCCATGGACTGTACAGTTCATGGAGTCACAAAGAGTTGCAAACTGTCTTCAGTTTCTCAAAATAAGCAGTTCAAAACAACTTTATGCCTCCAAAGAGGCATATTTGGGTTAGCAAAATCTTCTCCCTTCAAGTCTCATCTTTTAAACAAGCTAACAGAAAAGAGCCAGTGGCCCATTCTTCACCCTCAGCCCTCTGCCCTGACCCTAGGAGTGGGCACCAGGCACCTCTCAGACTGCTCAGAGCATCACAGAGGCCAACAGCCGCTCATTTGTGTGTGAACAGTTCTTTCTGTGGAGGTGACCAAATTCCAGGTGAGTTATTTAAGATCCTAAAAGATGATGCTGTTAAAATGCTGCACTCCATATATCAGCAAATTTGGAAACCTCAGCACTGGCCACAAGGACTGGAAAAGGTCAGTTTTCATTCCAATACCAGAGAAAGGCAATGCCAAGGAATGCTCAAACTTCCCTATACTTGTGCTCATTTCACATGCTAGCAAGGTTATGCTCAAAATTCTCAAGCTAGGCTTCAGCAGTACATGAACTGAGAACTTCCAGATGTACAAGCTGGGTTTGGAAAAGGCAGAGAAACCAGAGATCAAATTGCCAACATCCTTTGGATAATAGAAAAAGCGAGGGAATTCCAGAAAAACATCTACTTTTGCTTCATTGACTATGCTAAAGCCTTTGACTGTGTGGATCACAACAAACTGTGGAAAATTCTTAAAGAAAGGGGAATACTACTAGACCACTTTACCTGGTCTCCTGACAAACCTGCAGGTGGGTCAAGAAGCAACAGTTAGAACCTTCCATGGAACAACTGACTGGTCCAAAATTAGGAAAGGAGTAAAAGGTTGTATATTGTCACCCTGCTTATTTAACTTATATGCAGAATACATTATGCAAAATACTGGGCTGGATGCATCACAAGGTGGAATCAAGATTGCTGGAAGAAATATCAACAACCTCAGATATGCAGATATACCTCTCTAATGGCAGAAAGTGAAGAGGAACTAGAGTCTCTTGATAAAAGTGAAAGAGCGTGAAAAAGCTGCCTTGAAACTCAACATTCAAAAAACTAAGGTCATGGCATATGGTCCCATCACTTTATGAAAAATAGAAGAGGAAAAAGTGAAACAGTGACAGGTTTTACTTTCCTTGGGCTCTAAAATCACTGGGAACGGTGACTGCAGCCATGAAATTGGAAGATGCTTGTTTTTTGGAAAGAAAGCTATGACAAATGTAGACAGCATATTAAAAAGCAGAGACATCAATTTGCCAACAAAGGTCCATCTAGTCAAAGCTATGGTTTTTTCAGTAGTCACGTATGGATGTGAGAGTTGGACCACAAAGAAGGCTGGGTGCCAAAGAACTGATGCTTTCAAACTGTGGTGCTGGAGAACTCTTGAGAGTCCCTTGGACTGCAAGGAGATCAAACCAGTCAATCTTAAAGGAAATCAGTTCTGAATATTCATTGGAAGGATGATGCTGAGGCCAAAGCTCCAAAACTTGGGCCACCTGATGCAAAGAGCCGACCCATTGGAAAAGACCCTGATGGTGGGGAAGATTGAAGGCAAAAGGAGATGGGGCAGCAGAGTATAAAATGGTTAGATAACATCACTGATTCAGTGGACATGAATTTGAACAAACTGGGGGAGATAGTGGAGGTCAGAGGTGCCTGGTGTGCTACAGTCCATGGGGTTGCAAAGAGTCGGACACAACTTTGCAACTGAACAACAATATTATAATGAGCATATAATTAAATAATCGTCTCTTGTGTCTCCTGCATTGGCAGGTGGATTCTTTATCACTGCACCTACAACAGGCTCTTACATGGTTTCTTAGAAGAATGCCCATGATATATGATAGACATAAAAATTTTGCAAAAATGTATATATATTATTTTCATTAGGCAAATAACATGGGTACACTCATGGCAGATTCATGTTGATGTATGGCAAAACCAATATAATATTGTAAAGTAAGTAGCCTCCAATTAAAATAAATAAATTTATATTAAAAAAACAACAAAAAAAAGGAAAATAGTGGGTAGGTGAATATAAAAATTGTTGGCAAAGTAATGTCTCTGCTTTTTAATATGCTGTCTAGGTTGATCACAGCTTTTCTTCCAAGAAGCAACCATCTTTTAATTTCATGGCTGCAGTCACCATCTGCAGTGATTTTGGAGCCCAAGAAAATAAAGTCTATCACTGTTTCCATTGTTTCCCCATCTATTTTCCATGAAGTGATGGGACTGCAAGGAGATCAAACCAATCAATCCTAAAAGAAATCAACCCTGAATAGTCACTGGAAGGACTGATGCTGAAGCTGAAACTCCAATACTTTGGCCACCTGATGCAAAGAACTGACTCATTGGAAAAGACCCTGATTCTGGGAAAGATTGAAGGCAGGAGGAGAAGGGGATAACAGAGGATGAGATGGTTGGATGACATCACCGACTTGATGGGCATGAGTTTGAGCAAGCCCCGGGAGTTGGTTATGGACAGGGAAGCCTGGTGTGCTGCAGTCCATGGGGTTACAAAGAGTCAGACACAACTGAGCGACTGAAATGAACTGAACTGAACTGAATGTAAAAATGTGAGTGTAAGTATGTCTGGTAGACATAGAAAGGGACTGGAGGTATGTCTATCACAGTGGAATTATGCCCCCCATGGAGTGGGGAGGGTATTGGAAGAGTGGGAAAGAAGAGTTAATTTTATTTATCTTATAAATCAATTTAAATAATTATAAGGGGATTATGGATGAATTTACTGTTTGTGGGTTTTCTATATTTCAAAAGTAGAAACCTGAAGAATTCTTGATGAACACATCTAGTAGAGATACTTGATCACTGTATCCTGACACTTCTGCTAATATCAGGGGTTCTGATGAATTGAAAACAATGTACACCAGTACTGGAGCTTTGGGCCTTATTTTTATCATGAGAGATGTTTTCCTGTCACTTAAATCTGACCATTAGTTTCATTTTTTGAAAGAAAAAAATTTACCTTTCACAGCTTTCCAATTTCAGGCAAGAATGTTGGCTGGAGATAAATACATAAGGGAATACATGAAGAATAGGTGTTCCTGGTTGACATCTAATCGCTGCAGGGAGTAGGAAAATGAAAATGTCTCTAAGGAATCTCTTCTTTCTTTCCCCGACCGACCTGTCTCACATCAGCCGAAATGGAACAATTTGCTGGTTTTCTTTCTTAACTGAACCGGAAAGACGTTTTAATGACTCTGTTGGTGAGCTCATGGTACTCCTAATATATTTCCCTTATCAGCCAATTTTGTCTTTGTTGTTCACAGAACTGTTGCTCTGTCTTTTGAGAAATGGAAAAACTGTTATGGTTAAATAATAAAGAGATAATGCTGGGTGACAAATGCCTATAGAAGGTTTAGTATTACCCAGTGAATTGTGAGGCCTCCCAGTGGTAGAGAACCCATCTGCCAGTGCAGGAGACATAGGAGATGTGAGTTTGATCCCTTGGTCTGAAAGACCCCCTGGAGAAGGAAATGGCACCCCAAGTATTTTTGCCTGAATGATCCCATGGACACGGGAGCCTGGTGGGCTATTGTCTGTGGGGTTGCAAAGAGTCGGACACGATTTAGCAACTGAGCACACACACACACACACGGTGAGCTGTGACCATAATCATGTTTTCTATTTGAAACAAAGAAAACTGTGGCAGGAGCCCTGCAGCAAATCTCCCTATCTCTCTTTTTTGTACCAATTGCCTGGTTCTTAACTCTTAGATCATGACAGGAAGAGGCCAGGGATGGCCCTGAGCCTGAAGATGCAGGGGAGGTGAGGTGATGTCTTCTGTTGAGTTGCTCCCAGCTCCTCCAAGCAGAACCTGAGATAAGGATTTGAACACAGCAGCCAGGGATCAGGCAGGTAAGATGAGAAGGGAGGAAGATAATCCGAGGGGAGTTATTTGATGGGGTTGCTTCTCCACCCAGTAGCGGGAGCTTAGGTCTGCTGGGAACATCTGGGAAACTGTGGAAAACATGTCTCAGAATTGATGTTCCTGCAAGGCAAGTATACTGGGACATTTATCCTCCAAATCTCATTTCCTTTTGACTGAGAGCTGGTCTTGATAACATCCCCAGCACCCAGACAGAGGTGTGGGTGGACTGAGCATGCCAGAGGGAGCCTGTCGTGTGTCCTAGAAGTTTCAAGAGCATGCATGGAAAGGTGAGGGCCAAGGAGACACAATTGAGGTATGAACAAAATCTTTCATAGACTGAATGCTTGAGGGCAGATCTGTGATGCCGTCTTGTGATTCCCAAAGTTGGGTTAGCCTATTTTTCTAGTAACATTAAAATAGATCTCAGGGAACAGGGTTAAAAGGGGATATGAGATAAGGAGACAGAAGAGGGATGAAAAAGAGGCAAAGAAGCGTGAGAGGAGGAAAAAGAAACAACAGAAGATGCAGGAAGTCCCAAGCGGCAGACGGTGCAGCAAAGTGTCTCTGTGCTATCGGCCAGTTGTGTTATAAACATCTGTAGTCAGCTGGGGATGGTGAGCACTCTTGCCTGGAAAATCCCATGGATGGAGGAGCCTGGTGGGCTGCGGTCCATGGGGTCGCTAAGAGTTGGACACGACTGAGCAACTTCACTTTCACTTTTCACTTTCACGCCTTGGAGAAGGAAATGGCAACCCACTCCAGTGTTCTTGCCTGGAGAATTCCAGGGACGGGGGAGCCTGGTGGGCTGCTGTCTATGGGGTCGCACAGAGTCGGACACGACTGAAGCGACTTAGCAGCAGCAGCAGCAGGGGATGGTGAAGGACAGGGAAGCCTGGCGTGCTACAGTCCACGGAGTCGCAAAGAGTCAGACATAACTGAGCGACTAAATAATAACAACATGATAACAAAATAGGTATAGCTGATAAAGGAAGAGTGAAGACAATTCTTGCTACCACTTAATAAGAACTACATTACTGTTACTTAAAAAGCACCAGGCCTCATGTTGGTTTTTTCACACAGGTAAATTGTCATTTTCACATCCTGTAAAGTTTTATTATCCTTTTTTTTTTTTAGCCACATGGTATAACTAGTTCCCCTACCAGGGATTGAAACTGAGCCCTTGGCAGTGAAAGTGCAGTGTCTTAACCATTGCATTGTCAGGGAATTCCTGCATTGCCCTGTCTTACAGTTGAGAACACTGAGGCACAGAGAAGTTAAGTGATTTGTAAGTCACCATGTGTATCTGAACTAGCTCCAAAGTGTATGTTCTTTCCCCTTGCAGAGTGATATGCACTCCAGATCACTAAGAAGATGATTTCTGTTTGGCAAAAACTGAATTTGGAATCAGGTTGAGCACATTGGCTCAAGTACACCATCCCTTGACATTTAAGTCTTCAGTTTTGACACAAGGACATAACTACTATATATAAAATAAATAACTGATAAGGACCTATTGTATAGCACAGGGAGCCCTACTCAATACTCTGTAGTAACCTATATGGGAAAAGAATCTTCTCATTTTAAAATTAATGTGGATATTAATTTAAATATTAAAAAGATATCTACTCTTTTTAAGATTCTTTTCCCATATAGGTGTCATATATATAAAGTATGTTATATATATAATTGATTTACTTTGCTGTTTTTTATATATATATATATAATTGATTCACACCTGAACTAATACAACATTATAAATCAACTTTGTTGCTCAGTCCCTCAGTCGTGTCCAACTCTTTGTGACCCCATGGACTGCAGCACTCCAGGCTTCCCTGTCCATCACCAACTCCCAGAGCTTGCTCAAACTCATGTCCCTCGAGTCAGTGATGCCATCCAACCATCTGGTCCTCTGTCGTCCCTTTCTCCTCCTGGTTCAATCTTTCCCAGCATCAAGGTCTTTTCTAATGAGTCAATTCTTGGCATCAGGTGGCCAAAGTATTGGAGCTTCAGCTTCAGCATCAGTTCTTCCAATGAATGTTTAGGATTGATTTCCTTTAGGACTGACTAGTTTGATCTCCTTGCAGTCCAAGGGACTCTCAAGAGTCTTCTCCAACACTGCAGTTCAAAAGCATCCGTCCTTCGGTGCTCAGCCTTGCGTCCAGGAGTCTCTGGCAGAGGCATGGGTCGACAGTGGCATGCTGCAGGGTCAGGGGCACCGAATACAACAGTCCTGGGCACTGCGGCATGCTGGCATATGTCCTTTTGAAGAGGTCCATTACTGCAGTTATTACCCCTACCTTAGTTTGGCCTCAGGCCAAACTACAGAGAAGGAACACAGTTCCACCCATCAACAGATAATTGGAGTAAAGATTTACTGAGCATGGTCCCACCCACCAGAGCAAGACCCAGGTTTCCCCATAGCCAGTACATCCCATCAGGAAGCTTCCATAACCCTCTTATCCTCACCCATCAGAGGGCAGACAGAATGAAAACTGCAATCACAGAAAACTAACCAAACTGATCACATGGATCCCCACCTTGTCTAACTCAATGAAACTATAAGCCATGCCATGTAGGGCCACCTGAGACGGACGGGTCATGCTAGAGAGTTCTGACAACATGTGGTCCACTGGAGAAGAGAATGGCAAACCACTTCAGATTTCTTGCCTTGAGAACCCCATGAACAGTAAATCGGCAACACTCCAATAAGAACTTTTAGAACACCTGTTTCAACCTGGTGTTGATAGCAATTCGCAGGCCACCAAGGACAGAAGCACTCCGTATAGGATGGAGGCCTGTCAGCCCTTCCAGGACGGCCCGTGCAGTGTGTTCAACCTCCCAGCTCCCTGCACAGAGCCCAGGTCCCGGAGGACTGTAACCTCCGAGCACGTCTAGCGCTGGCATCCTTAGTGTGGAGACATTGATGCAAGTGTGCCCGCCAGCAGCAGGTGACGACTGTCCCTAACTGCTTTGGGGGTTCCTGTAAGGGTTCACTTTGAGAACTAGTAGAAATAACTGATGTCTCACATCAGGTTCCTTAAAAGCAAAGCCTGAGACAGGTTTTAGTTGGAAGGTAATTCACTGGGATGGACAGCAAGGTTTTTTGAGTGTAAGACGGGCTGCTAAGCCAGAAGGCATTTTGCCTCCAGGAGTCATAATAAAGTCATAACGTCAGCTAGAACAATCAAAAACAATCCTCAACCTGGGAATTGATCAAATCAATACCTTCATGAAGACTGCTACATGAATATCTGTGTATATGATTGGCAAGAGGGAACAGAATTTCACCCTTGTTTTCAAATTTAATTTTAAATTAAATTTGTCTTTTAATTTCCTTTTAAGGAAATAGGGGGGATTTTGGAGAGACCTGACTACTTGAGATCCCAGAGAAATTTGGCCAATAAAATTTGTTGTGCTAACAATCCCATGTAAGATTCCTTCTAGGCTGCTCAAGTTATCAGATCCTGCCAGTGTCAGGAGGGCATGCAGAGTACTTTCTTTCCCCAGACAGCCAGTCTCAATGCCATACAAAGTGATGTGGTTCCAGCTTTACTGTTCCAAGTATATGACACCTGGAGGAGGTGCCCTCCCCATGGAAATGGTGCTATACCAGACGGCAATACCCACAAAGACCTCTGCTTAGTCTGCTTCAATTTTTCTTATTTAGTTGTAATTCCTTCAGGATGGGAGTCTTAGCTGAGTACTTGATCCTCAACAAATATTTGAGGAGTGAATGACTGAATGAATGAATGAGTGAGGGGTGCTGGCTGTACGCCGCCGACTGCTGCTAGGTTCTTTGCTCCAGAGGGCGCCCCCACCCCACCCCTTCTATCCTCTGGGACGCTGAGCTCTGCAAACTGCGAGGCTCCTTGTCACCTGGCTTCTGGGCAGCTTCTGCCAAGAAGAGACCCAGAGGGAAACTGGAAGGCTGGGAGTGGTGCTCAGCAGGCTGGGGGAGGGAGACGCCATAGTTCCTGTTTCGCTGCTATTCCCGTCAGCACGTCGGCACGGCCCCGCCATAGCCCTTTCCCCAGCTGCGTCCGTCCATCGGCTCTAGTTTTCAGCCTCATCCTGCTCTCCCAGAATCACCCTCATCTCCCCTTAGAAGGACCCACCACACACGTGCACACACACAAAAGGACCTGCCACAGCTGTATGGTACACCCACACACTTTAGAGGTCTGGATCTAGCTCCATGGGGCTCCTCCTAGAATCTGTCCGAACTCTGATTTCTGCCCCTTGTTCCCCTAGCCCTTAAGGAGCTGCATGCTGCAGCGGCTTCCTGCAGTTACTGCCTCAAAATTCCCTTTTGCTTTCTTCCAATATCTGTGTGATTGCATTATCTCTGTTAAAATACCTTGTGTGGCTTTTGTTTTCTAGATACTGACTCTGATATGATCTTTTAGCAACCTGTGATGTGGGTGCTGAGCTCTCTGTATTATGTGATCATTTATATGTACCTTTGTGAGAGAAATGGCCAAATTGTTTTCTGGAGGGTTGAATCATTGTGCATTGTCCCCGGTGGTGGATGAGAGTTTCAATTGCTCCACATTCTCGTCAGCACTTGTCATTGTCAGTTTTTGTTTTTGTTTTTTAATTTCAGGAATTCCAGTAGGTATACTGTGGTATAGTATATCATGAAAGCATTTAGGGCGCACGAAGGATGCATGTATGGATGTTCACCTTAGAAGGCTGCAGAGCATCACGGCTGAGTCCAGACCCTGCTGCCAGCCTTGGTGCTCAGTACCTTTGTAAACATGGATCTCAGTTTCCACCTTTCTGAGGATAATGATAGAATATCTACTTTAAAAGATTGTTGTGAAGGTTAAATGAGTTAATATATGTAAAGCACTGGTACAGAATAAGTACTACTTAGTGATAATTATTATTGCTTTTATTTTACCCAGGGCTGCTTTGCTACCTGGTGCCCAAAGTTGCATTAAAAACAATGCTGAGAGGTCATACCTTGCAGCTTTTTGATGGCATTTTCCATCTTCTCAAATTTCTATACCACAGTTCTTTTTAGAAGCTATTCTGTGTATAATGCAATGCCCATCCTCACTTTGCAAAAGTTCAGTTTTAAAGAGAGCATTTGAACTTCAGTGATTAAAGAAAGCATTTGAATTGTTATAGATTCCCATCTCCATCCAAACAATACGCTTTTAATAGGAACACAGCTTGTGATTTATACTGTTTCGCTTTGATCTGCAGTGCAGCATGCATCATCAACATTAAGATGAAATTACTCTGCAATCACACACGGAGCTCATACTCTCAGTAATTGCACAAAGAAAACCTCATTATCCTGCAATATGCGCTTCAAAAACAAACATACAACCTTCTCTCCCTCTAGTGGCACATTTAAAAAGCAACCTCAAGTATCACAGAGGCTGGTCTTACCCATTAAAATCAAGGGAAACAAATAGAGAGAGTTTACCCAAGACTTGGGAGATTAATAATATTTGTTTATTATCGATCGTGATGAAAAGTTTGCGCTTTATTTATGCCAAATGATATTGCTGTCAACACAACAGGCTGGATCATAGCCATGAGTTTTGTGATTTATACTCACTTGGCACTTTTATTTTTTATTACAAACAATAAAATAAAAGTCTACAAATATTGGGTAGTCAGAGATTCTGATTGCAGGCAGCCTGTTGGGAGAATGAGATACTCCCCCTGCCCTGCCCTTAAATGTTTATTATCTCTGAATAATGATGCCTTTCTGCAGTGAGTAAGATAGTGTGTGTGCTAAGTCACTTCAGTTGTGTCTGACTCTTTCCAACCCTATGGACTGTAGCCCAGTAGGCTCCTCTGCCCACAGGATTCTCCAGGCAAGAGTGCTGGAGTGGGTTGCCGTGCCCTCCTCCAGGGGATCTTCCTGACCCAGGTACCGAACCTGCCTTTCCTGCATTGCAGACGGATTCTTTACCACCGAGCCACCAGGAAAGCCCAGGTAAGATGGTGTCACTCCAAATTCAAGTCCACCTGGAGCTACAGAATGTAATTTTATTCGGACATAGGGTCTTTTCAGATATAATTCATCAAGATGAAGTCATACTAGGTGAGGGTGGGCTAGCTGGCATCCTTATAAGAGGAGAAGAGGACGCATAGGGAGACAGACACACAGGGAAGAAGCTCACATGAAGATGGAAGTAGAGCCTGGGGAGATGCGAATACAAGCCAAGGAACGCCAAGGGTACCAGCAGCCCCCAGAAGCTAGCAGAGAGGCATGGAGAGGTTCTCCATCAGAATATTCACAAGGAACCAGCCCTGCTGATAACACCTTGATTTTGGATTCTGGACTCTTCAACTAAGAGAGAATACATTTCTGTTGGTTTGAGCCTCCCAACTTGTGGTCATTTGTTATGGTCACCCTTGGAAAGTAATACAATGACTCTGATGAAGAAGAATGAAGACCCTTCCCATATTTACTATTGGGTGCCTAGGCACTCGGTAAGCAATTTATACAGATTAATTCACTTTATTCTCGCTGTAGCACTGGGATAGCTACCATTGTGATATGTTGTTTGCAGATGAGTAAAACTGAGTCTCAGAGAAGTCACATGACTTGCTTAGGGCATGTGACTTTTACTGTTTGGGTGTGGCTGCCTCAGGTTCTTTTACACCTGGTAAGTGTCTGAGGTTTTTCTTTTACTATTTCACTTAAATCATCCATTAGTTTTAAACTTTGTTTTATTGAAGAATATGCCACTATAGTAAACTACACAAACATATATATGAATGCATAGCTTACTATAGTGGTATATTCTTTTATATATATCCCAGGGACTGGGGAGCCTGGTGGGCTGCCGTCTATGGGGTCGCACAGAGTCGGACACGACTGAAGCGACTTAGCAGCAGCAGCAGCAGCAGCATGTAGTATAGTGAATTTTTACATATGTGAACACCACACAGATCAGCACCCTTGAAGACCCTATCATGTTTTAATATTAAAATATTACAAAAAGTCATATAGATTCTTTACAGGACTTTAAAACATAGCAAAGCTATGAAAATTAATAATTTCCCTCTCACATCATCCCTTATTCATACATCCAGCATTAATCACTGTTACTGTGTGAGGTGTATATTCTTCTAGGCCTTTTCTATGTTATATTTTATTTATATATGTGGATACATACATAGTCTTGTATAAGCAAATACGTCTTATACATGTATATGTTTGTGCACATACCTGCACAAACACATTTATGTGCACGACCACACATGCATGCAGACCCACATCATTTTCCCAAAATGGGATAATTTTATAAATATCCTATAGCTTCCTATCTTTTCACTTATAGACAAAAATTCAATTAACTGTCAAGGGGAAAAAAAAACGAATTTTATTTGAGTCAAACTGAGGATTAAAATCCAGGAAGCAGATTCTCGGAAAGCTCTGAGCTCTGTTCTCCCCATTAGAAGGTGAAGGTGTGGTCACATACATTTTTGAGACAAAGGATTGTACACCAAAATGACACACTGATATTTTACATAAAGTTCACCAAGGACACACAGTCCTGGTAAGCACACACAAAGTAAGCAGAAAGTCACCATGACTCCCTACAGAGCTGGGAAAGAACACTATTGTTTTAAGAAGTTACATTGCTGGCATTAGAAAAAAGTAAAAAATTGATCGTTATGGTTGGGCAATCTTCCCATCTTTGAGGAGCCCTGGTTAATGTGTAACAGATACACATTGCACAGGGCGGGGGGCGGGGGGGGGGGAGTTGTAATGAATCACTCAGTCATGTCCGACTCTGTGACCCCATGGACTGTAGCCCACCAGGCTCCTCTGTCCATGGGTTTCTCCAGGTAAGAATACCGGAGTGGGTTGCCATGTTCTCCTCCAAGGGATCTTCCTGACCCAGAGATCAAACCCACATCTCCTGTGTCTCCTGCATTGGCAGGCGGGTTCTTTACCACTAGTGCCACCGGGGAAGCACAGAGGGATGGGGAGGGAGGCCAAACAAATGCACAGATTTTATGTTTAGTCCTGCCTTAAAATATAAATTTTATTTCATCACACTGAAAGTCCTGCCATTTTTAAGTTTTCAGTCCATATAGACCTAGCTGGGAAGCGTAATATTGGGCTGCCCCCAGTCATTTCTACTTCAGTGGGAAAGAGATCTCTAAATGAAGTCACGGGCAAGAAAACAGAGTGGAGCAGACTTTCCAGTTTGGCCCACTCCACCCCACTCTGTTACACCCCAATAACCTTAGTACTAGAGGCTGGAAAGATGAAGCCCACATTTGAAAGACTCCCTTGCACTTTGGGGAACCAAGTTACCTCCAGGGACACCTGGGGTGCTTGGAAGGTAGCTGTGAGACAGAGACCTCCAGTCCTTCTTTCCTCTGATGTTTCTGCAGAGAGCTGTGGCCATGGCAGAGGGCAGCTGGCCAGCCGCTGAGGCAGTGGAAGCCCCAGGCTCTGTTTATCATCCTGATGAAGGGGTCCCTAGGTCCCAGGCCAGAGGGGCCCATTTATCAGGATGGGTCACAGCCACGGTGACATGTTCTTGGCAGGAAGGGTGTGAGGATGGCCTCCTGAGCCCAGATCACTTCAGAGCCCACGTGTCCTGGGCGCCGTGGGTGGGGTTTGTGGCTTCCTGACCGTGGCCAGGAAGCAGCTCCTCTGGGAGGACTGTTCTCGGTGTCAATCCTGGAAACAGCCAAGAGCCCTTCTGCTGTGCTCCCGATGGTTTTACCAACATCTACCTCCCTGCCTCAAATTCCTTTCTATTTACAATCAGGTGACTTCTGACAACCATAATTAAACTATTACAGAAAAAAAGAAGGAAGGGCAGAGAAGACTGGAAAGTTCTGCTTTGGGACAATGTCTCTAAATTATTCACATACATTAGTGGAAATGAATCATTTCAATCCATTAATTTATAATGAAATAAGTAATACACAACAGATGACCTGAAAACATTGGCTTTTAAGAACTTAATACCGATGTTTCATGCCCTGGAAGTTCATACTGCAGTTGGGAGTTCCCACCCTGGGAATGTGTGACATCCCTTGTCTTTTTCAACATTTCTCCTCACTGAACATCTCCCTGGATGACGTGACCAAAGTCATCCCTCAGAATAAGTTCTAAGCTTGGCGAGCCTGTAGGTAAATTTCCAACACGTGTGCCATCATGGTATCACACATGTCTTCTGGTCCCCCCCCCCTTTTTTTTTTTAATTTTAAAACAGAGTCATCTCCACACCAAATTACCTGACTGTTGGGAATATGCCAGAGGATCTGACTCATCTTCATTTCTATTTCTTCCATTTCTGTCCAGAGTGAAAAAGAAAAAGAGAATTTGCTGGACCAAACTTGAAGATATTATGAAGTGGGTGCTGCAGAGCTTATGTCAACACGTGTGCTATTACAGAGTGCTCTGAAGTCCTTTTGAAAAGCTGTTGAATCTATTCAAAGCTTCTGCAGCTTTCCGAAAGAGTATTTTTCCCCCCGTCTTCAAGCATGTAAGCAAAAACAATTTTCCAAAAGAGTAGCCTTACAAAGTTAATGGAGTATAACAACACCAAAACTGCTCTCTGTAAGTTCTGTACGTGTGAAGAAAGTGTTTCATTGTGAATCTCACTGAGAGAGAGAAAGAGAGGGGAACGAGAACCCTAGGGAGCCTCTAATCGAGCGTGCCCTGCTTCAAGCTATGGAGTTTTGGAGGACTCTGTTCTCTGCAGTTTCTAAATGGGATCTAGATTCATTTCTGGCTCTGAAGAGAAGAAATTCACCTTCTTACCCCACAGCCCCCGGAGCATTTCTGAAGCCGGGAATGTACATCGATAGTGGTTTTCTCACTGGTGTCACAAAGGGGAAACCAACAGGGGAAGATAAAATAACTAAGGGTAAGACTTTGGCAGCTTGGTCTCTGGACTCTGGCTTCTAACTTCTCCATTTTCACGCTAATTAAAACAGAGGATGCTGATCCCCTGAGGCTGACGCTTACCCACCACCTCTCTCTTCCTATGTGGAGCTTTAAGTGCAGACTCTGCCAGGTCTTACTACCTGGAAGACCTTTATTATTCTCAGTCATGATATTATCCACATTATCCATAATACCCACATTCCACATTGCTGCCCGGGCCCTGCACCAGAAATGCCCTCCCTTTAGTCTAGTTTCTATTGACCAGAGTACTTAGAAGTAACTTTTACAATTTAGCGCAGGGATTGGAAAGCTATGACTCCCAGGCCAAATTTGTTACTATCCTCAAACAAATATATATATAATATATAAGATATACTATAATATATAAATGAAGATAGATATCTTATATATCTAAAAGAGATATATAACACTTGAAATATGCATATATATCATACATATATACCTAAAAGAGATATATAAATATATATACATACATATATGCACACATATATATAATATGTTTGGGACTTCCCTGATTGTCCAGTGGCTAAGATGCTGAGCTCCCAATGCAAGGGGCCCAGGTTTGATCCCCGGTGGGGGAACTAGATCCCACATGCCCAGTGCAGCTAAATAAATAATTTTAAGTGTTTTATATATATATATGGAGAAGGCAATGGCACCCCACTCCAGTACTCTTGCCTGGAAAATCCCATGGACAGAGGAGCCTGGTAGGCTGCAGTGCATGGGGTTGCGAAGAGTCGGACATGACTGAGCGACTTCACTTTCACTTTTCACTTTCCTGCACTGGAGAAGGAAATGGCAACCCACTCCAGTGTTCTTGCCTAGAGAATCCCAGGGATGGGGGAGCCTGGTGGGCTGCCGTCTATGGGGTTGCACAGAGTCGGACACGACTGAAGTGACTTAGCAGCAGCATATATATATATATATATATATATATATATGAA
>SJYT01057169.1:625185-690329 GCA_006410635.1 Cephalophus harveyi
ATATATATATATGAAACATATACCTAAAGAGATTGAAGAGGATCAGAATGAGTCCCTCCAAAAAATATGTGCCACTTTGGCATGCAGATTGTTTTGAGATGAAAGCAGTCAAAGCCCAGCAGACACGAAGAAACAAAACAAAACTTTTTATCCTAAAGTGCCTAAAAGAATTTAGATAGGGGGGCCTGACCCAGACGGAGAGCTATTACTAAGAGATAACTTTTTATCTGAATGACCCATCTCTGTGGCAGGACAAACATCTAATTACGAAAGATCTGCTCTTATCATCCTGTGAGGTCACCCTTCTCCTTTTGAGGCGCCTAGCTCATTCTTCAACTCACATGGCATATAAGCCTCGATCTCGAACTTACTCTTGGGTCTCATTATCCTTGTGGGGTCCCTTTTATGTATGTTAATTAAATCTTTTTTTCTCTTGTTAATCTGTCTTATGTCAATTTGATTATTGGATCAACCAAAGAACCTAGAGAAGGATAAAGGAGAAAAATTTTCCTCTCCACTAAGTATGTATATACCTAAATGAGAGCATCTCATGTGCCACCTCCGACTGTGGATGTTTGGACGTATCAGGTTGTGTTTAAGCCTTGGCCTGAATGAGATCTGGAACTGGTTAGTGATTAGTATAAGTGTGTGTCTGCCCTGTTGGACAGACCACATGAGGCACATTCATTTGGAAGTTTCTCTCCCTGTATTTTAGTCTTTGAGCCCAGCTGCCCACATTATGAAGGACTGGATCCTGACTGTTGCCTCACTGTGACTGGACTCATGGCTCTGAATTCTGCTGGCTCATTTACGTGGGAGAGTGACCTGTACACACTGCCCAGAGTCCTGGGCTGACCCAGCCGTGGTGAAGACACTGCAGAATGTCCAGACATATGACATGCCCAGGGCGGATTATGTAACGCTTGCACATGCTGTGCTTCCTTCTTAGCAGGGAAACACAGGACACTTCCAGTTCCCACCTGCAACCCCTCGCTTTGTGTAAGTGAACACCTTCCTAGTTCCAACTGCAAGCATCTTGGACTCTTCCTGACGGCTGTCTGTGAGCCCTTCCAGAGCAGGGTGAGAAGCCCTGGGAAGTTAATGCCTGAAGAATAAGCCAGAGCCACTAAATAATCTAGCTTCCTCACTTCTTAGATGTGACATCCCTGATGTGAGTGCTACACAACCTCCAAGAGCTCACCAGTAGTTTTTTTACAATTATTTTATTCTTATTATTATTTTATTTATTTTTTGCTCATGCCATGCAGCATGTGGGATCTTGCCCCCTACAGTGGAAGCACGCAGTTTTAACCACTGGACCACCAGGGAAGTCCTTCGCCTGTAGTTTTAAACTCAATCTTGCCCACCCTCCCACTCTGACGTGATTTCTGTGTTGTCCGGAAAAATGCACCTCTTAGACCTCTGACCACAGAGTATGGAGGACGCACATCCCGCAAAGGCACTCTGAAATCCACCACTGTGTCAGCCCGCGTCTGGGCCTCCCAAGGGCTGCGTGCTGCTGGGGCGCAGCACAACAGGGAAACTGAGGCAGACCCAGTGGTGGGAGACACAGGGCTCTTCTGACTGCTGACTGTGGCTCAGGGACTTGCCCCTGGCGTCCTTAGAGCTGCACCGCGGTCTCAGGCTTTCCCATCCAAGCCTCCTCCCTTCTGCTCTTCAGGGGTGATACCTGCAGCTCCAGCTGTATTTTTTTAAATTGGAGCATAGTTGATTTATAATGTCGTGTTAGATTCAGACAAACAGCAAAGTGATTCCTTTAAATATACACATATATATTTTTCCAGATTCTTTTCCTTTGTAGGTTCTTATAAAATATTGTATATAATTCCCTGTGCTCTGCAGTAGGACCTGATGGTGTATCCATTTTATATATAGTAGTGTGTATCTGTTAATCCAGACTCCCAGCTTATCCATCCCCATCCTCCCTTTCCCCTTTGGTAACCATAAATTTGTTTTCTATGTCTGCGAGTCAGTCTCTGTTTTGTAAATAGGTTTATTTGTATGATTTTTTAAGATTCAACATATAAGTATCATACATTTGTCTTCCCCTGTCCGACTTACTTCACTTAGTACGATAATCTCTGGGTTCACCCATGTTCCTTCAAAAGACAATATTTCATTCTTTTTTATGGCTGAATAACGTTGCATTATATATATGTACCACTTCTTCTTTATCCATTCATCTGTCCATGAACTCTTAGGGTGCTTCCATATCTCGGCTATTGTAAATAGCCAAGCTGCTGCTCCATCTGCATTTTTTCCATATGCACTTTCAACCTCACAAGTGGTTTCTCAATATATCTCTTGCACATCTAATCCTGTTTTTCCTGGAGGACCCAAACTAGCACAGCCTCCTTCCTTTCCTCTCTCACTCCTCCCCTCCCCTATGGAGGCTTCCTGGGCGTGTTGTCACTTCAGTTGTGTCCTTCTCTTTGTGACCCTATGGACAGTATTGCCCGCCAGGCTCCTCTGTCCATGGGGATTCTCCAGGCAAGAATACTGGAGTGGGTTGCTGTACCCTCCTCCAGGGGATCTTCCCAACACAAGGATTGAACCCATGTCTGTTACGTTTTCCGCAGTGGCAGGCAGGCGGGTCCTTTACCACCAATGCTCCTGGGATCACCTTCCAAACAACACTTACATCAGGAGCTGGCTTCTGCGGGGACCCCAGCCTACATCACCCTTCATAAGCACTTTTCTCAGACTGTGTTTACGAGGCAAGACCAGGCTGACCAACAATGCAACCTCCCAAACTTCAGATGCCCAACCCAGACTTCCAGTGGGGAACCCACATGTTGATGGCCTCGATGAGGTGAGGAAGACAGCAGCAGTCTGAGCTGCAGTGTTGTTTCAGTTTCAGCGGCTCTCACAAACCTATTAATATCAAATCAATCGCGGCCCCACTGCCATCTTCTCACTGAACTGAGGATCTGAAATCATTATCAATAGCCGACTTGCAAATTACTCTTCTCCATGTTGCTTTATGTAGATTGAATAGCAAAAATCCATTGTCAATACTAGCATAAAGCCGAGAAGTTGAAAATACTCCATACAGAGCAGACCTGTAGATAATCAGATTGTGAACACGTTCTTTCAAAAGACTCATGATTATTTTCCCCTTTTAATGGTTCATGGGACCCTGACCTAATTGCAGATGTTATAGAAACGGACTGGAAAAGCTACTAGTGTAACTGTATTATGCTATTTCCTGTTGATTTATTTTTAAGCTTTCTCTCTATCCTGCACCTGTTTGGTACTCAAAAACCCACGCATTCTGAATAAACTGCAACACAATCAGCAGGAGCATAAATCTTGCATGATACATAACTTTCTAAATAAAAAGGAGCTAGAATTAAAGAGAAAAAGGGGTAGTTAGATATCAAAATGTTATCTGATATTAAATCTGTAATTTGGGGAGGTAGTGTTGATTCTCAAGCATTTAACTTCCTAATTCAGGGAAGTCAATAAACCTTTTTTTTTTTTCCCTTATGTGAGAACTAGATATTCACCTTTGTGGCTGTGTGGGGAATACCAGTCTTAAAACGGCTAGGTTTTCTCTGTGAGTTGGCAGGATATTTCAACTAGTCAGCTTTTTGGCAAAGGGGCTGTTGTGCTTAAGAGCGAGAAATACTCCATTAGTAGTTGTTGGATAGGGGTGTGTGTGTGTGTGTGTGTTGTGTGTGTTGAGGACATTGGTCTAACTCCAATGTTTGTCAAAATGGCTATGAATTACAGTACTTTCCCAAAACACTCCCTCTTCGACTGATTCCTGGGTAGACACACTTGCCACCTTTAACATCCTTCCTTCCAGTCCCCATCAGCTATGTCGTGAACTAACTGGAATATTCCAGGCTGGCTTCACCTTCCTAAAGAAAGTGTATTTCTGTGGCTGGAACAATTGGGTGAAAGGTTAAAGGCTGAGGGGATCTTTTATCTTCACATGAAGCTGAGCTAGGAGAAGTGGAGTAAGAGTTGGAATATTTGAAAACATAAATATATTACTCCATAACCACATTTTAATAGAGGTTATCGCTGAAAATCAATCTTACCTTGATTTTTAAAATCTGTGGAATGTTTACATTGGAAGGTGTCTTAGAGTCATTAGGTCCTCATTTTATTTGTGAGAAAACTTAGGAGCTGTTGGAATTTGTCTGAAAGCAAAACTTCTCTCTACTCTCTTATGTTTTGTACCTGAATCCTGTTAATTAAGCTGACAAAAGACATTAACAAAGAAAATATAAACTTTTAAAATTGATGTTAATATTTTTTACAAACATGAAAGATTCTCAAAAAAGAAGTAAAAATTCAAAGAAGCAGTTTGAATTTAAGCAGAAGTGGTGGTGGGACTGCTTATATACCATTTAAACAAATGGGTAATAAATTGTGGAGGAGCAACTAGAAAAAAGAAAGGGGGTTTGGGCTTCCCTGATAGCTCAGTTGGTGAAGAATCCACCTACAATACAGGACACCCTGGTTCGATTCCTGGGTCAGGAAGATTTGCTGGAGAAGGGATAGGCTACCCACTCCAGTATTCTTGGGCTTCCCTTGTGACTCAGCTGGTAAAGAATAACCTGATGAGGGAGACCTGGATTCAATCCCTGGGTTGGGAAGATCCCTTGGAGAAGGGAAAGGCTACCCACTCCAGTATTCTGGCCTGGAGAATTCCATGGACGGTGGCAAAGAGTCAGACACGACTGAGTGACTTTTACTTTCATTTTGGGCTCTTAGGGGTGATAAACTGTGGGGAAACGGCTAGGAAATATATAAGGAAATCTATTGGAAGATAAAGGTTATTTTAGTAAAGTCTGTTTAAGCAAATGCATCTCAGTGTAACCACTCCCCATCCCTCTCCAGAGATGAGTCAGTCTCTCTGTCCTGGTACAGACAGACACCTTCCCCAAAGAAAAATTAATGTCTAGTTTAGGTGATATGGATAGAGCAGAGGACCGTTCCTGAATCAGTTCCCTTCAGCTCAAAATAATCTTTATACCAAAGTGGCATATTTGGGAGTGGCATATTCTGATCCCCTTCAGGTTCTAAGATGACCCAAGAGAAATAAATCATATAGGAGGTCATCCTGACATATCGAACATCTAATTCAGACCTCAGAATAACGGAGCAGAGCAGAGAGCTTGTCTCCCTTGAGAATCCAGAAAACAAAAAGCAGAGATGAATCAGGGGTTTCTTCCTTGTATCCCACAGAAGAGAAAACAGAAACTCCAAATGCCAGGTTAAAAGAGAAGGAAGAAAGACTTTCCTTCAACTTGCCAACTTCATAAATGAAGCAATGGGAGTCTAGTGACGTTAACTGATCTCTCTTCAGTGATCTAGACACACAGAACAACTGGTTGTAGGTCTAGAACCCATTAACCAAATGAACCTGTGAGGGAGCTGCAAGCTACAAGAAACAGAAGTCTCAACTTAAAATGGCTTGAGCAGTGAGAGGAATCTTACCTCTCATAAGGACTATTGCCAGAGAGTGCCAAGGTCGACTAATTCAATAGTTCCAAAAGGTCATCAAGAATCAGATTCCACTTTCTTTCAGATCTTCAGGTTAACTCCTTCATGGTTTCCAAATGGCTCCCAAAGCCACATCTTATTTTTAGTTAACTGTTCAGTGGAAAGAAATGAAGTTATTTACCCTGAGGTTAGTATGAATCCTTCCCAAATGAGTTCTCTTAGACCTCACATTTTATTAGCCTGGATTACATAAATCTTATATGTTATTAGTCAGGATTACCTAAATTACACATTTTATTAGCCAGGATTACTTAAATCACCATCAAGGAGATTCCCCTCCTTCCATCCCCTTGGAGCCAGAGATGTCATCAGAGGAGGGTATACACAGGAATAGATTTAGTTATCTTGCTTCAAGGAAGAAAGAGAGGGGAGAGAAGGAGTTAGATAAAGAACCTAGGTCTGGAGTCCAACACTCAGGAACTTTCATGACTTAAAGTTTACAATAGAATTTGGGGACAAAGTCCAGTAAAGGTCACTGGACTTTCAGAACAACGCTCTTGGATGATGAAGCCGAGATGTTTCCTGCATTACTGAAAGGGCTCAGAGGTGTCACCTAGAATCTCACCAAGAAGGCATCATTGAACAGTTAGTTAATTTGAGATAAACTACATTATTGGAGACTGTGTAGCAAGTCCATGCCCAGGGGATGTTTGTGGCTGATAAGAATACGATAAAAAATGAGACAGTTGAAATTCATCCAGCTTCCAACCATATGAAGTACAAAGGGTGCCTACATTATCTGGCCCCAGTTTTGCCCTTCTGTGGCAGAGAGAATCTGCTAGACTCTACCATGGGCAGGGTAAAGGATCGTATAAGAGTTATACCACATCCCTTTGCTCTGATGCTCTGCCTTCTCATAAAACCTGTGAGCAGCCTTCTAGTGACTGAATTAGCTTTCCAACTACCTTGATCCTGGGAACGAGCTATCTTGGATGGAGAATTTGAACACTGAATACTGCAAAGGCATCTTTACTGCAAATCAATAAACTGCTTCATTTTGGCATACATTCTAATCTTTGATGGGTTGGGTTTGTGATTAGAAGTGAAAAATAAATAAGTCAACCCTGTACGTTCACAGATGAGGACTGGACCACAAGCCCATGTTGTCCACGTCAAGGGCAGACTCCTTGGGAGGTCCTGCTAGGGCAGCCAGCCTGCCAACCCATGAACCTAGCTTGCTCCTCTCTCTCTGTTGCCTGGTCATCACTGCACTATGGGGCAAGGCTCTGCAAGCTGACATGTATCAAAATTGAGTTAGCTCCTGGTGGGGAGCTTTCCTAATCCCATCCAGCCACATCCCCTTTGTAGTCCTGCTGCCCCAGCTTCAGACTGTTAGTCCCCTGTTTCCACTGTGGGCTGTGCAGACTGGAAGACTGATGACTTCACAGGGCTGCGGGGAGCTCTGCAGAGCTTTTGCCTCCTGGAGGGCATCAATTTGGCTCCCCCATTTCCCTTTAGTGGTAATTGAATGTCAGGATAGCAGATGGAGGGTGGGGAGAGTGAACCAGAGTTTTACTTTCAGGGCTTTGTGAAGGAAGGAAGGGTTAAGATTTCCAAATTTCAAGAGTTTTAAAATTTTATATTAGTTTAGTGTCTGCACTTAACACTTTGGCAAGTAAAGAAAATGTAAGTAATCTTATTTCTCAACTCTGGTTTCTAAACACTTTCTTTATGAGAGTAGACATAGAACCATCCAAAAAGAGATCTCCAAGGCTGACTGAATGAGAAAGTGAACTAGAAAGAATTCTGAGACAGTGGTCAGACATTTATTCATCATTAGGAGTCTAAGTCAGTCATCTGGTGTGTATGTATTAGTCGGTCAGTTGTGTCCAGCTCTTTGCAACCCCATGGACTGTAGCTCGCCAGGCTCCTCTGTCCATGGAATTCTCTAGGAAAGAATACTAGAGTGGGTTGCTATCCCCTGACATTCTTCAGGGGATCTTCCTAACCCAGGGATCGAGCCTGGGTCTCCCGCATTGCAAGCAGATTCTTTACCATCTGAGCCACCAGGGAAGCCCCTACCTTGACTTGCCCACAAATACTAGAATATTTGTCTTACCTACTTTACCATCTGGATGTTGGTTAATTTGATCTTTCATCATTCATCCCCTTCCAGGTAAATTATTTTTCTTTTAGGAAACTACTCCTCCTCTTGGCCTTGAGTTTAGTTGAAGTTGACTCTCACTTCCCCCTGGCCTTAATGGTGGTCACATGATCCAGTACTGGCCAATCAGTGTATCCTATGGGTCGCCCAAGAAGTTGTGGAAAGAAAAAGCTTTCTTCAGTCCTTTTAGGGTGGCTGGCTGGGTCTGAAAATTAAACCAACAAAAATTAACAAGAGAAAAACATATTCATTTTATAAAAATTTTATATGTGCATTAGAGCCTTCCCAAGAGAATGAAGAGCTGAAGAAGTAACTAGAATGGGCAGCTTTAAAATCCTTTAGACAAAGAAATAATACATCTGTGAAGAATTGGTTAGATACAGGGGTTTGGGCCGTGGCTAATAAAAGGTGAAGAAATAATTAGGTAAGTTTAACATTTGCTTGCAGATTCCACTGGTACCATTGAGGGTTGATAAGTCTGTCTCCAGAAAAAGGAGAATTGATTTCCTGCTTTTACGCAGAAAGAGGGAGATTTTTCTGCATTTACTACTTCTTAATTACTTTCAGGTAAAAATAATTTTTATATCAAAGAGGCATATACCAAAGAAGGTGACAAATTTTGATTTCCTTCAGAGTTGGTCCAGCAAAGGGAACAGAACCTAAGGTGAGCCTACTTACTTAATTCTGAGACTCTTCTTGGATTACTTGGAAAAGAGAAACTATCTTCCCTATGGTATTGCTAACTGTAGAAAGGATGCAAGCTTAAAGACATGATGGCCAACCTGAGAATTATGTCAACGTAGAGGAGAGTGGAAATGGGCCATGGAGAAAGGGGGAAATGAGCCAGGATGATGTTATTTGAGTTCATGAATCCAATCATGCCTGCCATCTGACTTTTCTGTTACTTGAGGCAACAAACTCTTTTTCATGTAAGTCTCTTTGAGTACGAGGACTCTCATTTACAAGTTCAAGAATTCTAAGGTGGTTAACAAGTTACGTCAGCTTTAACTTCAGATTTTATCCCCCTGGCATCATTACTCATCCTCTCTGACTCTGCCATTCGAATGGCAGCCCTTGTCTCCAAACTTCCTTCACCCAAGCCACCTTCCTACCTGATAATTGTGCTCATTCTGGATCAGCAGTTCTTAAATGTTCTGTGTGGCAGAATCACTTTTTAAAAACAGATTTCCAGGCCCTGGCCCCAGAGTTTCTGATCTAGTAGGTCTGAGATAGAGCCCAATAATTTGTAATTCTAAAAATTTCCCAGATGATGAGAACCATTGCTCTAGACATGCTGGTCTGCTGGCCTTCTTGATATGTCTCAACATACAAAGGACTCTCCCACTCCAGGGCCTTCATACTGGATGCTCTTTCTTCCAGGAAGACACTTTCCCTGGATATTTGTGTGTAATTGAGTTCTGAAAAATACTTAATGACTGGGACTTCCCTTGTGGTCCAGTGGTTAAGACTCTGAACTTTCAATGCAGGGAGTGTGGGTTTGATCCATGGTTGGGGAGCTAAGACCCCAATATACCTCATGGTGTAGCCAAAAAAAAAAAAAAAAAAGTTAATGACTGACTATCTGAAAAAAAGTCTTCCTTCACAGCATTTGCTGATTTCTGGTGTCCAAATCTTCCCGCTATGGCTGGTTTTAAGCTGCCTGTGTAAGGTCACTGAAGGTGAAATTGGGAAGAGATGTGCCTCCTCTTCTCAAGAGCCAGCATCAGCTGACTCAATGCATCAGTGATCAGGTGATGTTATCACGTCTCTGCTCAATGTCACTTCCTCCAAGAGGGCTTCCCTGATAATAGGATAAAATCCTATAACCATTCCCCAATCAATTGCTCTTCTCTTATTTTAGTTCATTGCATTTATTTCCACCAACCATGCATTTCTATTCCTAAGCTTCATTGTCCCCTACTGAGTTGTAATCTTCAAGAAGGCACAGTTTTCTGTCTCATTCCAAGCTGAGTCCTCAGTGCCTAGAAGGATCCCTGACCCAGGATAGGTGATCAATAACTATTTGTTGCAACTAGAGATCATACTAAGTGAAGTAAGTCAGAAAGAGAAAGACAAAGACAAATACCAAATGATATCACTTATACGTGGAATCTAAAATATGATAAATGAAGCTATGTACAAAACAGCAGTAGAATCATGGATATAAAGAACAGACCGGTGGTGGTCACAGAGGAGAGGGTTCGGAGAAGGATTTAGTGGGAGGTTGGGGGTCAGCAAATGTAAGCTATTATATATAGGATGGATAAACAAAAAGTCTTATTGTATAGCACAGGACACTATAGTTAATATCCTATGATAAATCATAATGGAAAATAATATTAAAAATAGAGTATATATATATGTGTATATATATATATATATAACTGAATCACTTTGCTGTACAAAGGAAATTAACACAACATTGTAAATCAACTCTGCTTCAATAAAACAAAATATCAATTGATTAAAAAACTACTGGCTGACTGCATGAATGAATTTATGTGCATATTCATTCATAGTCTGTAATTCCACAAGGGTGTAAATTTTGTGTAGTTTTGTTCACTGTTGTGTGCTCATCCACATATAGAAAGTAAGAGAGAGTTTTTGATCCGTGAAGTTGCAGAGAAGTTAACACAAAAGTGCTAAGAAAAGTGAGAAATGGGGATAGAAATTTAACAGGCGCTCTATACCTACCTGGTTTCTAAACATATATAATGGGAACTTCAGCCCTGATAGGCAAGAAGTAAAGACAGAAAAGATCTAGAAACATCTCTTCCATTTAGAATCTCATTAACCACAGAGAGAAACAAACATTTTGTTTAAGGCAAATCTTTGTCTCAGGGTCTGCTCCTGGGAGAAACCGAATGCGACATAGGGCCAAGGGGTTCTGACTACGTGTTTAGCTTGTTGATCTTCAGGAAGTTCACAGCTGGGCAAGCTAAGATCTTCACTGGAGTTATGAGAGTACAAGTCTGACAAGGCTAAATGCCTCCCCAAAAGTGCATGTAGCAGTTATTTGGATGGAAAACCAAGAAGCCAGAATTTGTGTGCTGAAGACCGAGAGCAGATCCGCAGTTCCCTCTACGTGTGTAGAGTTGCTGTGTCAGACAGCGTCTCTGAAAAGGAGAAGCTGTGCGGGAAGCCTGGTGGGTGTCAGCCCAAGAAATATGAGCAGCTCATCTGCATATCTTTTAGTGACCTTCCAGAATGACAGCCAAGCCACCAGTGCTTCCCTGTTTGCAAATGATAGCAATCTCATTTCTGGGGACATCGGGATTGATGTGGCAGCCGCGGTGCCATTAGACCTGGAAGATGCTCTTTTCTCATTACTGTCTCCTGGCAACATAGCACCAGATGCTGCCGTGAATATTAACGATCCTCATTCATGTAACCTTTAGTGCCTTCCTCCAGCTCCTCCGGGCTGCAGCGGGGGACCACGGCTATCTGCTTCTGTGGGCTCCAGCCCAACAAATCTTTTCTTCCTCTCCTCTTGTTTGAGAAAAGAATTATTAATGAGATTTTTATCTAAGGAGGCGATTTTTACTTCTCTATGGAGACGCTCACTTTTCAAGTCAAATCCCATTTTCTAAGGAAGATAACGGCAGGCCCATTCTGCTGGAGCTTGTCTGTGATGGCTTTTGTTGACTTTATCTGCTGGTTGGAATATGTAATTTGTCTAATATCTTTGCTTCCTCATATGTGAGGTTTAAAAATAAATGTGCAATTGGGCAAAAGGGGAAATCAAATAGTACTAAAATCTCAATGGGTTTCATAGTTCTTATCATCCTCCAATGATTTCAGGGCTGGAGTGATGTGTGTAATAGTGGTCGCCCCAACCTCATCTGTCTGCTGTCCCTCCATTTCTCACACTAAGGGATGTACCTTTAAGTGGCGAGGCAAATGAAAATGCTCCAGGCTGGGCTGCCTAGATCCTTCAGCGCTCTGCTTTGTTTCCTTCATTTATTTTTTAAAATATTTATTCATTTGGCTGCACTGGGTCTTAGTTGTGGCACAAGGGATCTTCGTTGTATTGTGCAAGATCCTCCGCTGCATTGCACAGACTCTCTAGCTGTGGCTCAGTAGCAGCGGTGTTGGGTCTCCAGAGCATGGGCTTTAGCAGCTGTGGCATGCGGGCCTAGTTTCTCCGCAGCATGTGGGATCTTAGTTTCTCCACGAGGGATCGAACTCATGTTGCCTGCACTGCAAGGTGGATTCTTAACGACTGGACCATCAAGGAAGTCCCTTTGCTTTGTCCCTCTAATACACAGGCCAGAGGTTGTCCTTGAGAGTAATTTAAGGCACTGCCGAGAGTAGAATCTTTCCCTTTGCTTTTCCCTTCCTTGTCCTAATACGCAGTGAGAGATGTAATCAGTGGTTTCATAACACAAACTTTAGAGGGATCAGGACCATATATGGCTTATTGACTTCCTATTGGTGGATTCCTGGGCTTGTTGCTCAGTCTCACTTAGCCACGGTTTTGTATCTGTAAAATGTAGCCAAAGGCACCCAACTCCCCAGGTTGCCAATAAGTTAGATGACATAGGTATGTGAAATGCTTTAAGGACTCAACAAACGGTCGCCTGGTATTGTTTAATTGTTTAATCAATGGCCCCAATGACCTGCTTCTTGGTGTTGACATCAGTCATAGTCTAGAGTTGGCTGTGTGACTTGCCTTCACCAATGGACATCGGCAAATGTGACTGGAAGAAAGACTTGATAAGAGCTTGTGCACTGGGGCTTTCCCTCTGGGAAAGCTGCCCCCCACCACATAAGGAAGCCCAACCTAACCCACTGGAGCAGGAAGGGCCACATGGAGAGGGGGAGAGAGAGAGAGAGAGAGAGAGAGAGAATGGTCCGGCCAACCCTGAAGCTGAACGCAGCTGCCCAAGTGAGACCAGCTTAGGGCAGGAATACAATGAGGTTAATGATGGAATTTTGAGAAAAATTTTTTTGCTTAATTACTAAGCTTTGGAGTCATTTGTTAAACAGCAAAGGTTAACTGATAAACCTAAAGGCAGCTGCTTTCATAACTGTTGTCTTAGTTAAATCACACAATAATCCTGTGAGACAGATGATGTTATTTTCTACTTTACTGATGAGGAAGTGGAGGCTCAAGGCTAAGGTACGTATCTCCTTGGTTGTCCAGATCCTTCAGATAGTTGCTGAGGAAGAAGAGCAAGGCACAGAACAAATTTACTTATTTATGTAATTTTTTTAAATTGAAGTATAGTAGATTTACAGTGTTGGGATAGTTTTAGGTGTATAGCAAAGTGATTCAGCCATATATATCTATATATATATGGCTGAATATATCAGACTCTTTTCTATTATAGGTCATTACAAGATAATGCTGGTGGCTCAGAGGTTAAAGTGTCTGCCTCCAATGCGGGAGACCCAGGTTCGATCCCTGGGTCGGGAAGATCCCCTGGAGAAGGAAATGGCAATCCACTCCAGTATTCTTGCCTGGAGAATCCCACGGACAGAGAAGCCTAGTAGGTTACAGTCCACGGGGTCGCAAAGAGTCGGACACGACTGAGCGACTTCACCTCACCTCACAAGATAATGAATATAGTTCCCTGTGCTATACAGCAGATCCCTGTTGTTTCTCTATTTTACATATACAGTAGCAGTGTGTATGGGCTTCCCTGGTGGCTCGGATGGTAAAGAATCTGCTTGCAATGCAGGAGATCTGGGTTCTATCCTTGGGTTGGGAAGATCCCCTGGAGAGGGAATAGCTTCTCACTAGAGTAGCCTGGCTGGCTACTCCAGTCCATGGAGTCACAAAGAGACACGGCTGAGCAAGTGTGTATCTATTAACTCCTAATTTACCCCCACCTTCCACTTCGGTAGCCATAAATTTGTTTCTATGTCTATGAGTCTGATTCTGTTCTGTAAATAAGTTCACTCGTATCATTTTTAAAATTCCACATATAAGTAATATCATATGGTATTTGTCTTTCTCTATCTGACTTCACTTAGTACGATAATCTCTAGGTCCATCCGTGTTGGACAGAGGAGCTTGGTAGGCTGCAGTCCATGGGGTTGCGAAGAGTCGGACATGACTGAGCGACTTCACTTTCACTTTTCACTTTCATGCATTGGAGAAGGAAATGGCAACCCACTCCAGCGTAGCCTTTAAAAATTTAGAAATTTCAAATCTCCCCAAAAGGACAACACATCAATCCAGTTAATTTCTTACTTCAGAGCAAGACATAGAGTAGATTTATACTGGTTTTTGTCCAGCATTGATGCATTGGTCTGGAACAGCACTGTCCAAGAGAAATAATGTGAGCCACAGACATAATTTTTAATTTTCTAGTAGCTACATTGAAAACTATAAAGAAATAAATGGAATTAATTTTTAAATGTTTTATCTAACCCAAGTCCAAGCTCTTTTTATTTCAATATGTGATCAATATTTTTAAAAAATTATTAATGAGATACTTTATATTATTTTTTTCTTACTAAGTCTTCAAAATCTTGGTTATATTTTAGGTTTATCAGTTCAGTTCAGTCGCTCAGTCATGTCTGACTCTTTGCGACCCTGTGAATCACAGCACGCCAGGCCTCCCTATCCATCACCAACTCCTGGAGTTCACTCAGACTCACGTCCATCAAGTCAGTGATGCCATCCACCCATCTCATCCTCTGCCATCCCCTTCTTCTCCTGCCTCCAATCCCTCCCAGCATCAGAGTCTTTTCCAATGAGTCAACTCTTTGCATGAGGTGGCCAAAGTACTGGAGTTTTAGCTTCAGCATCATTTAGGTTTACAGCCGATCTCAATTCCAACTTACCACATCTCTGATGCTCAGTAGCCACACAGGGCTAGTGGCCACCATGTTGACATCACGGGTCTAAAGATCCAGTTTACTGGATTGTAAAGTGGGGACAAAAAGCTGCCCTCCTGACGTGCTGTGCAGATGAGATGCAATTATCTGTGGAAGTTCTATGTCATTCCTAAAGGATCTCACGGGGTGGCACAAAACCCTTCTTGGAGTTTTAAGCTTTAATAACTTCAGAAGTATCAACGTTACAACCTATAAAACCCATCCTTCAGAAGTTTGATCGCTTACACTTACTTGACACTTGTGTACTTTCAAGAATTTTAAATAATACATTTTACATTTAGCTTTTCCTGTGCCGCTGTTACTGGGTGATGCTTTCTCGGGCTGGAGGATGTGCAGTAGGGTCCTCTGGCTTGGCAGTGTCATCCCCTCATGTAGTCCCATTAGGCTGTTTCTTGTGGGAGTCGCGTCAAAGACTCTCAGATGGGGACTTCCCTTGTGGTCCAGTGGGTAAGACTCCAAGCTCTCAGTGCTGGGGGCCTGGGTTTGGGCCCTGGCTAGGGAACTTGATCCTTCATGTATGCTGCAATGAAGAGCCCAAGAGCTGCAACTAAGACCCAGTGCAGCCAAAATTAATTAATTAATTAAAACTCTTATGGATGAAGTGAAGCCTCAGTTACTGGATGACTGAACAGCTGCTGACGAACATTTACAACATTCGAAACTGACTGGAGTGATACCTAGTAGAGGAAGGTGGGGATGTTGAATATAATAGGAACATATTACTATTGCAAAACTTTAATAACTGATCTTTCAAATGCTATTTGTTGTAGGCTTATAGAATTTACACTTCCCATGTATTACTAATTAAAGCTTAAATTGGCACTAGCCTCCTTGACAATCTGTATTATGTTACTCATCAAAATGGTGATTAGGATTGTCTCCCCCAGTCAATCCCAGCATGTCTCCACAAAATCACCCCCCAAAAGGACTGTGCTGCAAAGGCTGTTATGTTAGCTCTGAGGGTCAAGAAATCTGTGGTGATGGACAGTTCTAAATGGCCTGGAAAATTCCTTGTTCCAACATATCTGTGAGAATGAAGTCCTACCTAACTCAGGGCTCAGTGGTAAAGAATCTGCCTGCCAACGCAGGGGACATGGGTTCGGTACCTGGTCCAGAAAGAGTCCACATGCCAGGAAGCAGCTAAGCCTATGTGTCTCAGCTACTGAGCCTGAGCTCTAGACCCTTGAGCTGCAACTGTGGAGTCCGTGTGCCTAGAGGCTGTGCTCGGCAACAAGAGAAGCCAGCGCCGTGAGACGCCTGCACCCTGGACTAGAGAGCAGCCCCCGCTTGCCCAGCTAGAGAAAGCCCAGGGCAGCAACAAAGACCCAGCACAGTCACAAATAAGTATTTTTTTTTTTTTTTTTTAAGAAGCAATCTGCAGACAGGCAGTCCAGGAGGGGTTACCTACCTACCTCAGAGATCAGGGAGCAATTTCCCCTACACTGTGGGACAACTAGACTGCTCTGAATTTTTCTGGAGGCACAGAGGAGAAGGACCCTGCAACAAGGCACAGAGATCCTAGATATTGTATGTAAGCTGCCATGAAGTGAAGCACAGTAGTGGAACTGGTAATAGTGAAAAACCCACCAGGAAAGCTTAAATAACTTGTTTTCAAAATCAGAAGAATTCATGCTTTTTGAAGGCTATGGATAAGATTTGCATTAGTCCATCTGCCCACCTCTGTGTTTATTAAGAAAAAGTATCCCTTCTTCTGAGAAATAAATAGCTCTGCCCCAGGGTACATGGCTTGATTTCAGTTCACCTGCTTAACTGGGTGTCTTTGTAGACAACCTGTACAATTGTACATGATGGCCTTTGTTACTGTTTGTTTATATTTCCTCTCAAGACTGAAATGGTACAAGTGAGGCAGCAATTTAGCTGGCTCACAAATCTGTTTGAATGGGCTATAGCACATTGTTGGGCTATGGTCCATATCCTGCCTTTCAAAATTAATCTAATAGAATCTCACCTTGTCCTTTTAAGGAAAAAAAAAGTGGGGGAAAAGAATCTGAAAGTCATTAATGGTATTTAGAAACAATGGGATTCAACTTCTAACTTCTGCCATACTACTAAAAGACACTTCACTTCATTAATATTTTATGCCTTTTCCTTAGAGCCATTGAATATATCACATGTCACAAGACCAAATTACATTTATTCCCAATAATTTAAAACTGGAATTTGAGCCAGGAAAACCCAGAAAGGAAGGAACGCTTTTTTTTACCACTGTCTAAATGAATTGTACTGTTCCTAAGTGAGGCCATGGCCCTTTACACCAGAAGAACACACACATTTACCCAGTGAATGAAGAAATAACACTAAAATTATGTCTAGTTCATTTTCTCTGGTTTTGATAAGAGACTAAACAGTTCCCAAAGAACTGTAAAAACAAAAGAAAATATACAGGCCCCATGTGTTAGAGCAGATGGCATATAGAAACTCAATGAACTGATGATAAAAATACATACCCATGGTGTTGACACTTATTGGTGTAAAGAGAATTTTGAAAATCTAATCGGCCTTGCTGATGGAAAGACAGTCATTTGGCTTCATTATTCTAACTAAAGATGGAAAGAAAACTTGGTCCCTAGTTTCAGAAAGAATTTTAGAACTACCCAGACACTTCCTATAATTGCACCATTATTTTGCTGAAAATGACAGGTCAGGAAATCTTTATTTTCTTATGCCATTTCTGGACTAGTAAACACGGCCTTTCCTCTCTCCCTGTCACATACACACACAAACACACATGCTTCAACCTGCCATAATTTAATGTAATAGTTAATTCCTTTCAGTCTGATTCTCTCTTTTGCATCCTGTGGTTATAATGTGAACTCATCCAGAGAAATGAGGAAAAACAAACTGCCTTTTCATCCAGCTTTGCTTGTGGGAGTTCAGAAAACCTCTCACCTCAGCTGCGGTGTGCAGCAGTGTGTGTGTGTATCCTGCTCACCTCCTCTCGCACCCCCCATCCCAGCACTTGTTGAAAGCATTCTTCTGTAAGTTTGCTTCTTTCGACTTGATGGCTTTCTCCCAGCCTATGTCTAGGCTGAGTCAGAAACACCAAAGAGTTAATGCTATCAGGAGTGTCACTTTGTCAGTGATGGATAGGATTGGAGGATAAATACCCCTAGCTCCCTCACCCTTTGAATAGGACAAGGTATGCTCCAGATCATCTTCTCACCTAGGGACCTGCAGACAATGGTTGCAGGACAAGATACAGAATGTCTGGTTAAATGTGAATTTCAGTTAAGCAATGAAAAACTTTTCAGTTAGGTCTATCCTAAATATTGCATGGGACATTCTTGAATCAAAAAAATTATTTGTTGTTTATCAGGCATTCAAATTTCATGGAGTGTTTTTATTTGCTAAATGTAGTGACTCTACACCAGAGAAGTTGAACCCCAGTTGCCCACACGGTCATCTATTGATATTGTAGAAGGTTCTGGCCTCCTTCTTGGAATCACTTCACTTTTCTCCCACCCGTGCTTCCTGAGACTCCCTCCCACTTTCAGATTCCCTAGAAATAGAGCAAGGGGTTCTTACATAAGAGTTTTATTGAGGGAATGCTCTGAGGAGAAACCTGAATGAATGCTGGGAAGCAGGATGTGGGGGGAGGGGCTGAGCAAGGGCATGGTTTTAGGAGGAGTCTGACTTCAGCTGGATTGTGAGACAATCTGTGGGACAATCTTCTGTGGGACACTCGGGAGAACAAGACTTTGTCGAGTTACAGGGGACTGACCTTTGCCACCTCCCCACCCCCATCCTCCACTATTCAGCTGTTGGCTGTTTACCCAGATATAAATTCAAGGTAATGGATATGGGCAGGTAATGCAAGGTAATGGATATGGGCAGATACCAACAACATCTATGATTTCTCAAAAACAGCTAGCCCTCGTATTTTGTCTCAAGGTCAATTTCTGGGCAAGTCGAACATAGAACATCATTGTTAAAATCCTTGATGGTTCCTAATTCCTCAAGGATAATCATTTCCCTGAGGACTATCTGAAGGCTGGAACTGCAACTTATTTGCAATGCGTGTGTGTTAAGTCTTGTGTCCAACTCTTTGATCCTCTGAACCATAGCCCCCCAGGCTCCTCTGTCCATGGGATTGATTCTCTAGGCAAGAATACTAGAGTGGATTGCCATGCCCTCCTCCAGGGGATCTTCCCAACCCTGCACTGATAGGCGGGTTCTTTACCACTAGCGTCACCTGGTAAGGCCTATTTGCAATACTTCATACATAATAAATGGTCAATAAATATTTGCTGAATTGAATTGTACATGGAAGCATAAATTATGTATAAGTAATATAACTATTAATAAAAATTATATTTCTGTTTAGTATCTTCTACTGTAAACTAAACTGGGTTTCCCTGATAGCTCAGCTGGTAAAGAATCCACCTGCAATGCAGGAGACCCTGGTTCGATTCCTGGGTTGGAAAGATCTCCTGGAGGAGGGCATGGCAACCCACTAGAATGTTCTTGCCTGGAGAATACCATGGACAGAGGAGCCTGGCAGGCTACACTCCATGGGGTCTCAAAGAGTCGGACATTACTGAGTGACTAAGCACAACACAGCACTATAAACTAAGGCACTCTTAGGTTACTTACTTTTAACAGCAAAGAAAACCCAAGAAACAAAAAAGCATTGCAATCACGTCTCAAAACTACTCTGGAACTAGTCCCGGCATTGTTAGATAATTAGTGAATTAATAAGATTTGGGAACTCGGAGTCCTGCTTAATGTTGTTGAAGCACAAATGAAGCAGCTCCAAGATGGGGGTTGACGGGACATCTCTGGTGGTCCAGTGGTTAAGAACCTGCTTCCCAATGCGGGGGACATATATTCGATCCGCAGTTGGGAAACTAAGATCCCACATGCTGTGGATCAACTCAGCCCTCACCCACTGTGCACCGCCAAGAAGACCCAGCATAGTCCAAAAAAAAAAAAAGAGAGAGAAAGATAGGAGTTGAGGTATGATAAAAGATCTGCCTTCCTAAAATATTTCCTCTGTGAGCACTCTTTTTTATGTAGGTAGGTGGCTAGGTCAGGGAAATGCACAGCATTGTCAGAGCCCTTGGTAAGAACCCGAAGGCGCACTCATCAAAGCTGCCATAATCTAAGACTGCAAGATGCTGCCTCTCCCAGAGAAGCCGCTCAGCCTCCTGACACTGCTTGGTGGGCACTGAATCTTCAGAGGGTACACACTGGGAGGGGAGGAACAACGGATGGGACACTGAAGCATCGCGTGCTGATGAAATCAGTGTAAACGGGGTGATGCATCCTAGCTCCTGTAAGGCAGTGGCAGTAGCCCTGGGGCACAGGACACACTAGCTTTGATGGGCCTGTGACCAGGTCAGTCACAAAAGACAATGACCAGAACTCCAGGTACAGAATTGCAGCAGGAATAGATATAATGTGCCCTTAGTCTTTAAGAGACCACATTTGAAGACAGACTTGACCTTAGAGGAAATAAGCCAAACATCTTAGGAATGGGAGGAATAGAGGTAGGTTTTCAGACTTTTTTTTCCCAAAGGAAAATGTCTGGAATATTTGATGCTGTGTAATGTATATCTATGGGTGTATGTATATCTATGTAGCCAAACCCTGGGCAGTCAGAGGCAGCAGACAAACTTTGAGTTCAGGATTAGACAAAAATGTAGGAGCTGAACTAGGAATAAGGAAGCATTAGAGAGAGAGCTAATGGTCAACCATGTTGGAAGACTTTGGTGATATCCATGAAAATTAAGCACCTGAACACTCTATTATCCAGGGATTCCACTTCATTGAATATGCCCAACGAAGTTACATGTGTTCAGCAAAAGTTAAATACAGAAAAGATGAAGACAGCAATCCTGTGATCGCCCCAGACTGAAACAACCCAGAGGTTCATCAACAGTGGAATGGATAACTGCGGTCCATTCACGACTGAGTGGCTAAGCACAGCACAGCACATAGTAGAATGCTACCAGCTACCAGTGCTGGCGACCGCTAGTAGTGTTCTCAAAATAATACAACTAAAAATAGTAGCCATATCAGAAGAGATCTGGAATTACAGGCAACAACACAGGTGATTCACAGCACAACCCTGGAAGAATCTAGGCTCCAAAAAGTACTTACTTTCTGATTTCATTGATACAAAGGAAAAAAAAAGTTCTGGCAAATCTAATTACACTGCTGAATGTCAGAAGCGTGCTGACTTTGCCCCGCGGACGGGCTAGTGCCTGAAAATGGGCTTCAGGGGGCAGCTCCTGGGTGAGTGGTGGTCTGCTGCTTGACCTGAATTTGGTTACTTCGTTAAACTGGTAAGTTCAGTTTGTGAAAATTTGTGGGAGTTGCAAAGTTAGGGTTTATTCTATATGTATATTATTATTCTTCAATAAAATATTAAGGAAAACTATATAGAAGACAGAAGACAAAATTCACCTGTGTCCTGACTTTGCCAAGTGGCAAACCCCACCCCACCCTATCATCGTTTTCTATAGAACATGTGAAGGGGAGACAGTGCGGGTAGTTGAACAGTCATTGGCTTTCAGAGTGTGAGGGGGCAGTGTCTGTTCCCCTCACAATGGGGAACATAGAGCAGATGTCCCCACTCTATCATCCTGGACAAGTCATCATAGGGACGTGTTCCGATATTCTGTTATTTTGTATTTCAGTGATAGCCACTCCATGGACTGCAAGGAGACCAAACCAGTCAATCCTAAAGGAAATCAACCCTGAATATTCATCAGAAGGACTGTTGCTGAAGCTGAAACTCCAATAATTTGGCCACGTGATGTGAGGAGCCAAGTCATTGTAAAATATTCTGATGCGGGGAAAGACTGAAGGTAATGGGAGAAGGGGACAGCAGAGGATGAGATGTTTACACAGTATCACTGACTCAATGGACATGAATCTGAGCAGACTCTGGGAGATAGTGGAGGAAAGAGAAACCTGACCCGCTGCAGTCAATGGGGTTGCAAAGAGTCAGACACAATTTAGAACTGAACAACAGCTGTTTGAATACATGCACAAACAAAAATGCAGATTCATAAGACAGCTCCAGGGACACCAGTGCAGGCATTCCTCACGCTGCCTCAAGTGTGGTCCAGGCACACACAAATAGGTCTGTTTCCCATCTTATCATTTCCTTCAGATTGTCTTTTGAATCTGCATTTTTATTTGTGCATATTTTCTTTTTTTTGGTTCCTTTTTTCCTTTTTTTATCTTTATCTTTTTCGTGCCTATTTTCAAATAAAGACAAACACCCTCTAAGTGGTGCTGGTGAGTTGGGGTGACATGATAGCAATCATTTGGCCATTTTAACATCCCGGAACTCTGGGCAGTTTTTCCTAGAAGAGGGTGATCTTCCCAGGACTCAGACCTACGACTTCTCTTCCCTCCCTTCTTCCTTTAGTCTCCAAAGTCACATCCTCAAAGCAATTGTGTAGGACAAATTTCCTTTTTACCTGTCTGATCTGAGTCTTGTCTTACTTCTGACCTACGGATGATCAGCTGTCAAATATCCACATGACAGTGAGAGGATGAGACCCCCGAATCCTCAGAATATCCTGAACCTTCACCCAGGGCATGGGTTTTCACCTCCCTTTCCTCCCAGTCATTCATCAGGTCTGTTAAGCAGTGGCAACAGTATTGGGTTCATGGTTTAGCTCTTTCAATTTCCCCTGCTACCTACCTTCTGACTGAGCTAGGGCCTTCCTGAGGAGCCTGGAAGGGGAGAATGGGCCCCTCTTGGCTAGGAGCACTGATGCCCATCCGTGGGGAAGCACCGTGGGATCCACTGCCCTTGGCAGGGTTATAAAGGTTCCAGTTTCGCTTGAATAAACTCTTCTTGAACACTATCTCCGGTGTATTCCCACAAATCTGTTTTCTCAGAGTGTTCAGAATTCATTCTTTTTTGGTTCTCCTGTTGCTCAAAGCAAGTAAAAACCCAAGGGATCCAGCCTCTCAATGCAAAATAAACACAATTCTTTCTGGACCAGCTGAGCCAGAAGAAAATGAGGCCAGAAAAATGAATGAGACACAAGCTAAAGCAAGTCTAGCTGTTCTCATCCCTCTCTCAATGCTTCTGTCTGCCTGGTGAGTGAATGCAGAGACACATCACATCCTTCCTCCAGCTGCCCAGAACTAGTCCATGTGCTTACTTACTTACAATGCACTTTCCTATAGTTCTGCTTTCAAAGACTTTTCTGTAGAAAAATAATTGTCCCTCCCCTTTTCCTACACACCATCAACCTTTCTCCACCTGCCCCTTCCCTTCTAATCCCAATGCTGATCTAATACACATTTGCACACCAAGGTGCCACCGTCTGATGATGTTATAAATGATTACTGCTTCAGGGTCACCTCCAGAATTCCGGCCAAATGCCAATTGCTCTTAATGATGGACCTTGACTTTCTAGCCCTATTCCAGACCACTCTAATGACTCAGATGCTTTGCAGAGAGCTCACTGGAGATGTACTGCCAGCCACAGCTGGGATCCAGACCTCAGTCAAGCTCTGAGCAGGGAACTGAATCCCATATACTGCAGAGCAACTACTCAGCCCTCACGCTGTAGAGGCTGTGCTCCGCAACTATAGAAGCCTGCATAAAGCAAGTGGGGGGGGGGGGGAAGCCTTGAACCACAAAGGAAAACTCTCATGCTGCAACAAAGACCCAGGGCAGCCAAAATAAAAAATAAAAAGATGAGATGTTTGGACAGATAGGTTAGTGATAAAACAAACAAAGGGTTAAAAATTGTAGAACCTAGATGGTGGGTGTCTGGAGCTCACTGTACAATTTTTGGAAAAAATCTTTAATGTTTGAAGGTTTTCATAATAAAATATTGGGGAAAATGTAAGCAAAGTAATTACTGTGTCAAATAAAGGATCTTAGGTACAACAAAAAGGAAATAAAAATATTTAGTGAGGAATAATACATAAGGGTATCCACAGTAAATATATAAATGTTTATGAAACTGACACTAAAGAGGTAGAAAACGTGTCTAAGTGAATTTTTTTAAAAAGTGATTTTTAAACAACGTCAAGAATGAGTTAAGCAGTTATGCAAGAGTGTAGGATGAACTGGGAGAGGTCTGATGAGCAGACTGGAGCCCTGAGGATGGAAAAGGAAGCCTGACCATTGTTACTAGCTCAGCTTCCTGTTCTGCAAGCGCTAATCCTCCCCTTATTTGATTACACTAAGATTAGAGTGATTGTTCTCCAACGTGTGTGCGTGCCTTGCAATCTCCTGGAGGACTTGTTAAGACACTAGTTACTGGGCCCCACCTCCAGGTCTTTTGATTTCCATAGATCTGGGGCAGGGGGGTGGGAGGCTGAGGGAGGAGGTGAAGGCTTTTCCTCCCTAAGTGGTCTCCAGATGCTGCTGCTGCTGGCCCAGGTCACTGAGAGCAGCTCCTCAGTACAAGACAGCTACTACTTTAGTCACTCACCCCACCCTACACCTTCTCCTTTTATTCTCAGCAACTCAACAAGTAAACAGATAATTTTTTCACACAAGTAATTACAGGCAGAGACTCAGATATGAGGAAGCCTACATAGGATTAATCTCCAAGGAACAAGTATTTAATAATTTTGGTCATCATATCTGTTTTGTATCCTTACATTTCTATTAAAATACTATAATTTTGCCTTTATTGAGTGGTACATACAGTATCACTTATGTGGGAAAATACTTGTTTTGCTTTTTCCACATGTGTACATTTTTAAGGGCTTAGATTTTATAGTAAAGATTAATTATTCATGTTAATTATATTAAAAGGTATTTTGAGAGGCTATAATTAGTTTTGAAGGGTATGTCCTAACACCAGCAAAAGGGGAAGATGCCCTGGTGATGATTATAGCTAATAACCCTGTACTATTTACCTGGAGATTGCTAAGAGAGTAGATCTTAAATATTCTCACCACAAAAAAAGAATAAATAACGATGTGACAGGTAAGAGGTGTGGTAGCTAATGGTGATCATTTTGCAGTATATAATTGTAACCATCACACTGTACTCCTTAAACTCACACAATCTTCCATGTCAATTATGTCTCAATAAAGCCAGAAAAAAAGGGGGGAGGGGGTGCTCACTTATCTTCCATAAATGCCACACATAAGTGTAAATCTCTATGTACACATGTTAATACACACAGGCATACACATGGGTGTGCATACACTTATAAGCAAAGGGCCTCCTTGAAATTAATAGTATTTTTTTCATATCTTAGAGATTAAAAAAATGTTGGATGTAGTGCCTATCCCTGCCTCTTCCAACCCTCACCAGCCCCCACCCCAGTAAAGAGACATATTTAATAGGAAACAGTGGTCACTGCTGACAGTGGAGTTAGTAGCTGGGAAGATGGGGCACAAAGTGAAAAATTGCTCTCAAAACAGAAGCAATAATACAGAAATAGAAATCACAAGTTAAAAAAAATAAAAGATTTGGAGGCTGGATCTAAGAGACCTAAGCGAGACTAATAGGCATTCCAGATGGAGGAGCTGGGACAGATGGGAGGGAGTTAATCACTCACATAATTGAAAACTTTGCTCATTTGTCAAAAGACTTGGTTTATAGATAAAAGTGCTGATGGAGTTCCAAATGTGATTAATGAAAAAATACACTTCTGCACTTCCTGGTAAAATTATGAATGAAGGATAAACAGTGCAATGTTCCTTTTCCAGGCAGAGGAAAAGGGCAACATTAGCATCAAGCTGTTGCCTGATATGGGCCAATCCCACATTCCCTCTGTTTCTGAAACTTGCAAGACTTAAAGGAGTCTGCTTGCTCTTCCACTTGCTCCACTTTGTGTGGGAGATTAAAGATGACTACAGATTCTTTGTCACTTGCTTTTGAGAGGTGGATATTTTTTTTCTCCTCCCCTAGAATCTTGGCTGGCCCAGTGTCTGCTTTACCTGTAGAATGTGGCAAAATGATGCAGGGCCTGCTCCTGACCTGGTGTGTAAGAGAACCAGATGCTCCTGCTTCCTGCTCCTCAGAATGTTTGCTCTTGGGATGGACGGTCATTCTCTGAGCCCAGCTGCCATGCTGTGAGGGAGCCTAAGCCACATGAAGAGGACATGAGCAGGCCTTCCTGCTGATAGCCCAACTGAGCATAGATGCTGGGAAAGAGACTGAGTGGTCAGAATCAGCACCCAGGCCTTAGTGGACTGGGAAGGAAATTCTGGAATAGACAGGTTTTAGTAATCCTATCAAACTTCACCTCCTTCAATCTTGTGATTATGACTGAAGTGATGCAATATGACTTCTGAGGCTAAGTAGTAAAAGACCATAGAGCCTGGTTCTTTGAAGGAGCACTCACGCTAGGAACCCAGCCACCATGTTGCAAGGAAGCTCAAGCAGCCTAGGGACAGGACCACATGGAAAGTTACCAGGCCTCGCAGTTCAAAATCCTGGCTGAGTTCCCAACCAACAGAGAGCACCACCTTGCTAGCTATGGGAGTGTGCCATCTTGGAAGTGAATCCTACAGCTCCCAGCTGAGCTGTCCCAGCTGACGTTTAATAGACCAGAGATGCCCTTGCTGACCCCTGCCAAAATTGTGGATTCATGGACTAGGAAAAAAAAAAAAGTATATTGCTTTAAGCTACTGAGCCTTGGAGTTTTGTAATACAGCAACAAATAATTGGAAAGCAGCCTCATCCCAAAGGCTCCCTTCAGCCCTCACTACAATTCATGGGAGGTTTATGGCTACATGTCTGGGTCTGGGTCTGAGGGAGATATACTAAACCAAAAACTCACTCCCAGAGATTGTGATTTAATTCAGATCAAGTGATACTAACGTGCAGCCAAGTAATTCTAACTCACCTGCACCTAGAACAATTAGAAATTATGAGGTTGGGGTTCAGGCATTTGTATCTCAAAGTTCCTTAGGTGGTTCAACTATAAGACCAGAGTTAAGAGCTTTGTATCTAATCTATCTACAAAGATAGATAGAATAGAATAGTTAGAATCATGCTTCTCAAACTTCAATGTGCATTCCAGTCACCAGGGGAGCTTGTTAAAAATGCTGATTCTGACTCAGTAATTCTGAGGCAGGACCCCAAGTCTGCATTCTATCGAGTTTCCAGGGGAAACTGATGCTGCTTATTCCAGAATCACATTTGGGCCAGCGAGGAGATAAAGTGCTCAGGAAGAGGAAACAGAAATATCTATACAGTGTCCACGGTAGCTTTTTAGTACCTGTCTGGCCCCAGGGGCAGGAAGTACAAAGGGTGTGGGAACCCAGTGGTTGCCAATTCAGAGGTCACAGTGAACGGAAAGGCTAACTCCTGGCCCCAGGTCTAGAACTGAAGGAAAACATCACTATGATGAAGGGGTCCTAGGCTAGAGTACATGATCATCTGAAATGAGCCATTTTCCTGTTGATATACCCCAGGGTGTGCTCTGCTTCAGGAGGGCTTTAGAACATGATTTTGTGGGTTCTGTGGTCCAGACCTACCTACCATGAGAGACAGGAGCTGTTCAAAGCCACAGCAGCTGGGCCTCTGGCTATTGCTGTCTCTTCACCAATAATCTCACTGAGGGATGTTGAACTGAGAAGCTGGAAAAGAATCACTTTCAAGTCTCCAACAGCATCCAAAGAATGTTGAGTAAACGACCCTGGTGGGTTTTGCTCCAGGTTATAGATTAGGAGGCAAACTGTTTCTGCAATGTTTCAGCTGCAGATGAGAAGGAACCAGAGAAAAGTGATCCGTGCTCTAGACCAAGGGTTGGCAAACTGGGCCACAGGCCAAATCCAGCTTGCATCCTGTTTTATATAGTCCTTGAGCTCAGACAGCTTTACATTTTTAAAGGTTTATAAATGAACAAACAAAAAAACAAAGATGAATATATGACAGAGCTTATATGTGACCCACAAACTCTAAAATATTATCTGGCCCTTGACCAAAACAGCTTGCTAAACTCTATTCTCGATTAAAAACTCAAATGCCCTTCTCAGTTGTCTCCTGTGCCACTAGAAAAACAAGGATCCTCCAGGCATATTTTTCAGGGGTAAACAGGAAATCAACCCATGAGAAATCTGGAATAATCCTTGCACACACCATGTTCGAGTGGGCTAAAAAATACGAAGATCTAGAAAAGAAAGATTTCTAATTTTTAAAAGCAGAGGAAGCAAGATGTGACCCTTTTACATCATAATGCAGTCACGTTTCTCAGTTCCTTCATACATTCACTCTTTCTTTATTTTTGGCTGTGCAGGTGCATGGGCTTCCCTAGTTGTGCTGGGCATGTGGGTTCTCAGTTCCTGACCACAGATCAAACCTGTGCCCCCTGAAGTGAAAGCTCAGAGTCCTAACCCTGGACTGCCACTCAAGGGATTCAGTTTTCTCTTCCTTTTAAAGAAATACTTCCTTAAGAGGGAAAAAAGAAATGAGGAAAAGGTACTCCTTGCCACATTGGATCTCTCCCTATCAGTCTTTGTTTTGAGAAACAGAGACACTCAGGAACCCAACCATATCAATCACGGTAGGGCAGCTGGCTAAAACAAATATTCCCCAAGCCTTCATGGCTCACTGCAATAGAAGCTTGTATCTTGGTGATATAAAGTCAAATGCGGATATTTCTGGTTTGCTTCTCACCTGATTTGAGAGGCATCTCAAGAATTCAGGCTCCTCTGAGCTTGAACACTGCCAGTCCCAGTACCTACCCTCTAGAGTCTTCACGGAAAGATTGAGGACAATACGGAGAAGGCATTACCCACCGATGTCTGTAGGGATCAGTTCAGTCGCTCAGTCATGTCGGACTCTTTGCGACTGTACAAATTGCAGCATGCCAGGCCTCCCTGTCCATCACCAACTCCCGGAGTCCACCCAAACCCATGTCCATCGAGTTGGTGATGCCATCCAGCCATCTCATCCTCTGTTGTCCCCTTCTCCTCCTGCCCCCAATCCCTCCCAGCATCAGGGTCTTTTCCAATGTAATACATATCCACTTTTCCTCACATTCCATTGGCCCAAACTAGTCACATGACCCCACCTAGGTGTAAGAGAGCCTGGAAAATGTAGCTCCTGGCTTGGTGAATCTCGTAACGTGTGAAAGAATCCAGACAGAAAATAGTACACTTGGCCTGCTTCCATTTCTATAATGTTCAAAAATCTATGAAGGGAACCTCTGCTGTCAGAAGTTTGGATAGTGATTGCCTATAGGTTAACCGGTAACTGGAGGGATGTTAGGGAACTTCTAGAGTTCTCGTGTTCTCTTTCTCAAGCTGGTTTCTAAGAAGATGGATGTGTTCATTTTGTAAAAATTCACTGGGCTGTGCACTTATGATTTTTATGCTTGTCTGTAACAAGTTAAAATATTTACTTTTAAATGTCTGCAACAATTTAAAAATTTTACACTAAAAATAGGGATCCTATAACACTGTTTATATGTGGAATCTAGGGAAACTGGTATAGATGAGGTGAGGTGAGGTGAAGTCGCTCAGTCGTGTCCGACTCTTTGCGACCCCGTGGACTGTAACCTACTAGGCTTCTCCGTCCATGGGATTTTCCAGGCAGGAATACTGGAGTGGATTGCCATTTCCTTCTCCAGGGGATCTTCCCGACCCAGGGATCGAACCCGGGTCTCCCGCATTGGAGGCAGACGCTTTAACCTCTGAGCCACCAGGGAAGCCAAATCAGAAGCAGTGACACAGATGCAGACAACAAATGTATGGATACCAAGGGGGGAAGAGAGGTGGGATGAACCGGGAGACTGGGACTGACATAGGTTCACTATTATGTGTAAAACAGGTAACTAACGAGAGCCCACTGTAAAGCTCAGGGAACTGTACCTAAGGCTCTGACCTGACGTGGTGACCTAAATGGGAAGAAAATCCCAAAAAGGGGGCTATATTTATGCCCATGGCATTGACTTTGCTGTACAGCAGAAACTAGCACAATATTGTAAAACAGCTATGCTCCAATAGACCTGACAAAAATAGGGAGACTAGAGAGGATGTTCGGAAAATAAAGAGAGAAAAAAATAACACTGAACTCACTTTAAACCCTTTTACCATGGGTAAGTTACTTTACGTCTCAACCTCAGTTTGCTCCTGTGTAAAAACAGGTAACAATAGTTACTTGGCTGGGATTGTTTGAGGAACACGGGGCCATACAAACAGTGCTTACAATACAATACAGACAGATCCTCAGCCACGAGAGCCAGGACATCTTTGTTCCAGTTTTGGCTGTTGGGAGAATACTAGAAGGGCTGCTCTAACATTAAGGGAGGTGAGAATGGGGCTGGGGGCAGGGGTTCAAGGCAAATTGCTTTTGTAAGAAACTTGACTTTGAGGACTTCAAGATTGACAAAGATTATGTAAATGTGCTCATAATCTAAGGGTGTAGAAACATATACATAAAACCAACCATGGTAATGGTTATGATGTATAATATTATACACCATATTTGTATTTGCTGCCAAGTCACTTCAGTCGTGTCCGACTCTGTGCGACCCCATAGACAGCAGCCCACCAGGCTCCCCCGTCCCTGGGATTCTCCAGGCAAGAACACTGGAGTGGGTATATTTGTATTTAACTTATATGAATTGCACTATACACATCTGGCAAATACACACACACAGGCACACACATAGTGCTCTGGAAGGGAGCATGAATTAGGAGATGCATCCCATGTTCTCAGCTCCCAGTGCTTAGAGAAACAGTGATCTTCATACCATATGGTCCTTAAATACATGCTGATGACTATTTCAACCACTCATGGTCAGGCTGTATTGCTGAAATGACCATTCCTGACTGGTGCATGTATTAAGACTTGCAGAAATGGGAGATGAGAAAAAGTTTCTCTTTACAGAAGCTTTCAACCATTAAATGATGAGGAATTATAGATTCGGAATATCACCTTTTAATAGCTGTTAATGAACTAATGGGCCCTGGTATCAAACTTCAGTGGCTGCTAATCATAAGAGACAACTGGGCATAGCGCCACCTGATGGAAGAATACAGCATTACCTATGAAGTGCTTGCCCCAAATTCAAACCTATCCGTAATCCGCTTTTAGATCAAAAAAACAATTTACAGGAAATACAGGGGACAAAGCGATCTTTTAAATTACACCACAGGGATGAAATCAACAAAATTCAGATGGCAACAAACTCTGCAAGGGCAAACAACCCAATTTCTTCAGGAAATAAATTTCAAGGGAAAAAAGAAAGAGAATGAAAGGGAGCCTGTAGTTTTAAAAAAAAAGACATTTCAGAAAACTATCATGTGAAAACATGACTTGAATTCTAATTTTAAAAAAAGTTTCAAGAAATGTCATGACACTTATGAGATGGTTGGAAATTTGAATATTGCCTGGATATCTGATTATGTTAAAGAATTATTTTCGGGGTTTGAAAAGGTATTGTGAGTATGCTAAAAGTAATCCTATTTTTTAAAACATATATAGTAAAAGATTTATGGATGAATGATATTTCATACATATGTCAGAATGATGTGTCATATGAAATGATTTGTCAGACATTTGTTTCAAAATTATACAGAAGAAGAGAAGGCAGATAAAGGTGTGAAAGTGAGTAAACTTGCTGGGTGATGGATACACAGAACTGTGGCTCATTATTCTATTCTATTGCTTTTGTATTTGTTCAGAAGTCTCTATAATGAAAAGTAAAAAAGAAAAAAATTTTAACCTTATAATATGGTATCAATGGCTTGGAAGAAAATCCAACAGACAATCATGATGCACACATTTTAAGTGCCTCATAACCCATTCTTTTGGTACAAAATATCAATATAGTCATTGGGAAAATGGAAACAAAGTGATTCAGAATTAAACTCCAAATGTGAACAATTTTTAAGAGTACTTTAAACAGTTTTTCCTGAATACTTTGCTTTTTTAATGTTTGAGAGCGATTGATGAAAAAATGCTTAAATGAATCTAATTCATTCAATAGGGCTAAAAAAATTCAAGGCTGTTATTAAAAAATTCAATAGGGTGCTCGCTTCGGCAGCACATATACTAAAATTGGAACGATACAGAGAAGATTAGCAAGGCCCCTGCACAAGGATGACACGCAAATTCATGAAGTGTTCCATATTAAAAAAAAAAATTCAATAGGGATAAAAAATTCTCTCTCATTAGGACAAAAAATTCTAACCGATAAAAATGCATTTACTTGAGTTAGGATTGATCATTTTTTTTCTTGAGTGGTATATAAAATAATAGTATGCTATTGATAACCTTTTAGTTTTGATAAAATATAAAACTTCGAGTGGCCTGGTTAGCCTCAGTGATTTGTTCCTGTCCAATGGGGAAAGAAATTGGTTTTAATCAATTGACGAGTACTGTACTATTCTTACTTGGCAATTTGGTGGTTTTTGAGAGATTCTTTTGCCATTTACAGATGTGACTATAAATGATGATCGTAACTAAAGTCTGGTCAAGACAGAGAAGGTTCTGGGGGCCTCTCTGGGGGCAACCTTGGTGGCAGGTTTTACATAGCTGCTCATCATTTCTCTTGCTTAACCACTGAAAATAGCAGAAGAAAATATCAGAAAAGAGCCTTGGTGTCAGCTAAGGACTCCAATTCTATGGAGGCAAGCTTTGCAGTGGATGCCTTAGTAACAACAGAAATAAAGGAGTACTGGCCTGGCTAGTTGGACATATATGATGGTAGGAGCTGGCTAGAGCTTTGGAGAGCATCTGACCAACACCATCATTTTACAGGGCAGGAAAATGATGCTCAGGGTGTCCGAAGGTAAATGGCAAGCTGAACCATGGCTGGAAAATGTGTCTCCTGGATTCTAAGATGAGTCCTAATAAGTACATGCTTACAGGGTCTCCTAGAAGCAGAGGCTGAGATGGATATTCTTGTGAAAGTTATTTGGTGGAGAAGAATTATCAGGAGAAAGGACATGAGGGGAGCTGGACAGGACAAGGAATAGAAGCTAAGCAGGCACGTGTCCCCACAGAGTTGGTCTAACCTGGAGGCAAGAGGGCCTACCTTTTGAATTCCATCGCAGCCACTGGCTGTGGGCAGCTGGGTCACCACGGTGGCCAGGTCACTAGCTGAATTTTGCCTCCCTGAAATTCATATTCCTAACTCCTAGTCCCTCAGAAAGTGACTGTATTTGGAGATAGGGTCTTTAAAGAGATAATTAAGTTAAAATGTCATCCACCATCACTAGTGTCTTTATAAGAAGAGAAAAATTGAGCAAAGACACACACACACGCACGCACGCACGCACGTATATGGAAGACCATGGAAAATAGCAGAAGAGGATGACCGCCTCCAAGTCAAGGAGAGAGACCCAGGAATGAAACCAATGCTCTGACACTTGGTCTTGGCTGGACTTGCGACCTTCAGAACTATGAGGAGATGAACTTCTGTTGTTTAATCCTGGTAGTCTGTAGTGTTCTGTTACATCAGCCCTAGCAAACGAACGAAATTTGACCAAGGGCAGTTCTCTACAGAAGCTGTGCTCAGTATCACCTGCCACCATGCCCAGCAGCTGGAGGACAGCTGTCCTGGTCAGTAAAGGGATCCACCCTCTAAGGTTATGGAGTGACATCAACAGGCATCCTCTTCGAGGATGCTCCACAAGCTTTTAGAAACCAACTTTATTTACCAATCTTTACCTTCTACTCTGGGTCACTCTCAGAGGACACAGAGGGACAAGGGGAGAATGGAAATCGATGGTTTCATATTTCTCAGAGCAGAAATGGAAGGGAGATGGAGGCTTATATGAAACAGAGGAGGAGGAGGAGGATGTGGCTTGTTTTTCTTAACTGGGAAGTGGGGCAGGACCTGCTGGGTAGGAAAGGACAGTCTTCAGCAATCTGCCACCTCTCTCCCAACACCAGATGAAGTATGAACCATATTAATGACATGGGGATGGCATGACTGGACAGACTGTCTTTCCTTGTTACCATAATCCACTCTTTTCTCTAATGTTTTTACCACATTTTTTACTCTCGCTGACTGGATGAGAAATTTTAAGGAAGACAAATTAAATTATTGCTGAGGTTTATCAAGTTGATTTTTCCACCCAATCACTTTCTGTGCTTAATAAAGCAAAGGAAAAGTTATTGATCAGAAACTTCTCTGGGACACTTTATGAGCAGGGTAGCAAAGCATAATTCTTTTTAATAGTCAGAAAGTTGGCTACTTCAAACCTGCAGTATGATTTTCATCAGTGAAACGGAACTCACTTTTTCAACTATTTACTCCATTTTACTTTCCACCAGCTATATTAAATTGCTACTAAGCAAGACAAATTCCTTCCATAATCTGGATAGCATATTTTGGGACAAGATCACATAAATCCTGGTAATGACAAGGAAGCTTCCATCACCCTGATACAGCAAGGCCATCACAAAAGAGGAAACGGTGATGCTGCCTGAATGAGAAAGAATGCTAAATGACTATGCTCAGCGGAGTCAAGTCTTCCTACGTGTGAATAAAATAGGCAGGATTCCAAGGCCTTGTCTGTGTGCACAGAGGCAGATCCACTGTAGAGCAGATGAAGCTTCAACTTAGCGGCCCCTCGCTTACATGAGCACCTCCATGGCTCTGTACTTCCTTCTTTCAGGTCAGTTCAGTTCAGTTCAGTTGCTCAGTCGTGTCCGACTCTTTGTGCCCCCATGGACTGCAGCACGCCAGGCTTCCCTGTCCTTCACCAACTCCCAGAGCTTACTCAAACTCATGTCCATGGAGTCGGTGATGCCATTCAACCATCTCATCCTCTATCATCCCTTTCTCCTCTCGCCTTCAGTCTTTCCCAGCATCCAGGCCTTTTCCAATGAGTCAGGTGGCCAAAGCTTTGGAGTTTCAGCTTCAGCTTCATTCTTTGCTCATTGACATTTTTATTCCTTTCTTCTAAAATGGACCCCCAGGGACTTCCCTGGTGGTCCAGTGGTTAAGACTCTGCCTTGCAATGCAGATGACATGAGCTCGATCCCTGGGCAGGGAACTAAAACCTCACATGCAGAGGAGCAACTAAGCCCATGTGATAAAACTAGAGAATCGGTGTGTTGCAATGAAAGACCCTGAAGAACGCAGCAAAGATCCCTATGCTATACCTAAGACATGACACAGCCAAATAAAGAAAATAAATACTTTAAAAAATAAGGAAAATACAATGAACCCCCACATTAGCTCCATCTCCAGGCTCCCAGATTGGGATCTGCCTCCTATTGGATATAATTTTGCCAAAAGAAATTGTCATGAGTGAGACACTTGTACCAACATCTATGGAGAAAGACAGCTCATGAGAGGAAACATTCAATACCTACGCCTGTTGCTTTGAGTACACAGGAGAAACTTCTTTCATCAACAGTTCCCCCAAGGGAGTATTGCTTGGTGCCCTCTGTCAGCTATTTAGCTGGTCCCTGTGATAGGTCCATGTGGGCAGCTGGGTGAAGATGGTACTCCATCAAACAATTTTATGAATACTTAATCTATCTGTTGGCCAGTGTTTTCCAGCTAGGGGTGATTCTACTTTCCATGGAACATTTGGTAAAGTCTGGAGACACTTTTGATCGCCACAACTGAGAGGATGAGGCTGGCATCTGGAAGGTAGAGAGGGGCCAGGGTTGCTGCTCAACATCCTGCAACGCCCAGGACAGTTCTCTGGACCAAAGAATTACCTGGTTCCGAAGGTCAGTGGTGCCACAATTGAGAAACCCTGCTGGAGTCAGTAGAGGCGAAGATTCTGGCATGAAGGTCCATAGATCTGAACCGAAGCCTAAGTTTCCTCATCTGAAAATGAGGATAATACTAGTGTCTGTCTGCTAGGGTTGTCAAGACAGTTCCATGAGGTATCAGAGGGAAGATGCTTGGCACAGGGCCTGACCTATAGTACTCATCAAGTACCGGCCACTATTGCTATTATTATATTAAAATCTCAAAATTTTATATACTTTGAACAATAAAAAATCTTTACTTACTCCCAAAGGTTAACCTCTTGATAATTATATTTTTCTGTCTAAAATAAGGAAGAGTGAATTGATGAGTGGTATTTAGACCAGGCTCAAAGGAGTCAAGGGATTTAGTGATGACACCTGTTCTCTCCTCACCCTAGGGTGAGGAGGGGGGATGGAGAAGTCAGTGTATGAAGATAGAAATCCTCAGCTCTAATTCAGCTAGATCAGCTCAGCTTTGATCTGTTTCACTTATTCTTTGAGGAAGAATTAAAAAAAAAAAAACTTTTGAAAAATTATTGAACTAAAAGCTTCATTCCAACTAAAACATGTCATGATTATGTAATAGTTTAAAATGCTTTCAACATCTGTTCAGTTCAGTTCAGTCGCTCAGTCGTGTCAGACTCTTTGCAACCCCATGAATCGCAGCACGCCAGGCCTCCCTGTTCATTACCATCTCTCAGAGTTCACTCAGACTCAAGTCCATCAAGTCCGTGATGCCATCCAGCCATCTCATCCTCGGTCGTCCCCTTCTCCTCCTGCCCCCAATCCCTCCCAGCATCAGAGTCTTTTCCAATGAGTCAACTCTTCACATGAGGTGGCCAAAATACTGGAGTTTCAGCTTCAGCATCATTCCTTCCAAAGAAATCCCAGGGTTGATCTCCTTCAGGATGGACTGGTTGGATCTCCTTGCAGTCCAACGGACTCTCAAGAGTCTTCTCCAACACCACAGTTCAAAAGCATCAATTCTTCGGCGCTCAGCCTTCTTCACAGTCCAACTCTCACATCCATCCATGACCACAGGAAAAACCATAGCCTTGACTAGACGGACCTTAGTCGGCAAAGTAATGTCTCTGCTTTTGAAAATGCTATCTAGGTTGGACATAACTTTTCTTCCAAGGAGTAAGCGTCTTCAACATNCTGTCAGGCGAGGTGCCCTGCATAGTTAAGACCTTTCTCTGGATGGGGAAAAAAAATTGGGTTTTCCCAGTGGCTCAGCTGGTAAAGAACCTGCCTGCCAATGCAGGAGACACAAGAGACTCAGGTTCAATCACTGGGTCAGGAAAACCCCCTGGAGAAGGAAATGGCAATTCACTCCAGTATTCTTGCCTGGAGAGTTCCATGGACAGAAGAGCCTGGTAGGCTACAGTCCAGGGGGGTCACAAAGAATCCATTGAATGTGTATGCACTGGCCATGTGAGACTGTGATTCTCTCTTTCTGTAAAAATGCTCACATACACTTTGACTCCTCTTTCTTGTTTGAGGAACTCTAATCACAGCCACATCCAAGAATTGATAATGAAGCTAGAGCACCAACACATTAAATAAAGCAGGACAAGCAGTCTCTAAAATATATACGGAATTCACCTCTCACAAAAGAGCAAAATTCTGAAAGGCATTGTTCATACATTGGAGAAACCATGATGCCTCGCATCCCACCATCCTGACAGATGTTCAGACAGTAACTTCCTTTATAAGTGGATGTCTGTGTCCACTTCCTGCAGGCAATTATTGGGAATTCCCCTTTAGAAAAGATGCTATGGTTACCATCTTTCTAAATTCCATATATATGTGTTAGTTTACTGTATTAGTGTTTTTCTTTCTGGCTTACTTCACTCTGTAGAATCGGCTCCAGTTTCATCCACCTCAAGTTCACTCAGACTCAAGTCCATCAAGTCCGTGATGCCATCCAGCCATCTCATCCTCGGTCGTCCCCTTCTCCTCCTGCCCCCAATCCCTCCCAGCATCAGAGTCTTTTCCAATGAGTCAACTCTTCACATGAGGTGGCCAAAATACTGGAGTTTCAGCTTCAGCATCATTCCTTCCAAAGAAATCCCAGGGTTGATCTCCTTCAGGATGGACTGGTTGGATCTCCTTGCAGTCCAACGGACTCTCAAGAGTCTTCTCCAACACCACAGTTCAAAAGCATCAATTCTTCGGCGCTCAGCCTTCTTCACAGTCCAACTCTCACATCCATCCATGACCACAGGAAAAACCATAGCCTTGACTAGACGGACCTTAGTCGGCAAAGTAATGTCTCTGCTTTTGAAAATGCTATCTAGGTTGGACATAACTTTTCTTCCAAGGAGTAAGCGTCTTTAACATCTGTAAGCCCAAATAAATGTCTGAAACTTTTGAGTAAGACACAAGATGTTGAGAGACATCTTTTTCCATGGAAACTTAATAGGTTATATGTGAAGCACAATAAAACCAGAGAGAAAAGAATCTCATTAAAATTGAGTCTGGGAGGGAGGTTCTTTATCTGGATTTTCTTGGTCAATATCCTGAATCTCCTCTTCGGACAGGAACCACCTCATGTAGATACCCACATGTAAACATATGTATAGAGGTCCACTGGCACGTGGATTTATAGTCTGGAGTGAGAAATCTGTACCTTGCACTGGGTAAACATACGTCAATGAATAGAAAGATGCTTAGTGAGTTCTGAGATGCAATTCCCATCTTTAACCAGGTGGGTGAGGGACATGCTGTGGGTCTGAACAGGGCTTTTTCAAGTATTTTCCTGGAAACACAGGCCTGCTCTGCCCCCTGGGTCATCCTCTTTGTGTGTGCTGTGTTGGGTTTGTGCCTGTGGCTCCCGCAAGGGCCAGCTCTGCAGATGCCGACAGCTCTACGTGACTCTAGAGGTACCGTTATTGTCTGGGGCCTCCACTCTCTCAGTGTGCAGCACCCTGAAAGACACTCTACTGGGAACAGTCGCCTTGCCTAAACAATGAACAGAAAAAGAACAATATGTTTGGGCTGGACCAGACAATTCCTGGGTGGCAGCACGGAACAACTTCCCACACACTCACTCACTCAGAGGGCCCTGGTTGTTGGTCCACGGCACCATGTCTGTGGGTGGCCTGCCCGCCCTATTTGTTTGACTGTGGCAAGAATGCAAATAGAGACTCAGCCTGTGGTCGCCTCCTTGGCTTCTTAGCCTGATTCCATCCTGCACAGCAAAGGACCTTGTACCAACACACATGGATACCTGGCCTTCAAGCTTAAGTTCCATTCACATCCTCCACCAAAAGCCACCCCTCAGGCTGGGGGTGCATAACTTAGCATGGTCACACTCGAGAGGAAAGACCAAGGGAAGAGGTCCATGCAGAGGGTCCCAGGGTCTGAACGGAAGCACAGGGTATCTTCATGGGCACAGTTCCCGAGCCCTGCACACATCCACTCTGGAAAAGGACCAGAGCAAGGCCTCTGATGTATAAGACCCAGGGCCCTGGGTCCAAGGATGGTACTGCATCCCCACATGGGATGATATTATACCTAGTTTCTGCTTCTTACTTTACTCATTCAATAACACCGTACAGAAGTCTTTGTATGCCACAATTTGTTCTTTCTTTTTTTAATTTTTTAAAAATTTGTTCTTCCTTAATGCCTGTATACTATTTCATGGTATTGTCCTCAGTAGCTCAGTCATGTCTGACTCTTTGCAACCCCATGGACTGTAGCCTGATGGACTCCTCTGTCCATGGAATTTTTCAGGCAAGAATACTGGAGTAGGTTGCCATTTCCTTCTCTAGGGGATCTTCCCAACCCAGGGATCAAACCTGTGTCTCTTGCGTCTCCTGCCTTGGCAGGCAGATTTTTTACCACTGAGACACCAGGGAAGCCCCATTTCATGGTATAGATACATCATAATTTTGCCAACCTCTTCTCTGTTAGTGGATATTGACTGACCCATGTCTAGCTTTTAGTTATGAACAATGCTGTTAGTATTTACATATGTTGGTGTTATTTCAATGGATTTTTGTATTTCTGGGAATGGAACTGATTTATCAAGAATATACAATTTAGGGACTTCCCTGGTGGTCCAGTAGCTAAGACTCTGTGCTCGCAATGCAGGTTCAATCCCTGGTCAAGTAACTAGAGCCCACATGCCACAGCTAAGAGTTTACATGCCCCAACTAAAGATCCCACATGCCACAACTAAAACCCAGTGCAACCACATAAATTAATTTAAAAAAAAAAAAAAAAAAACCAGTTTAGGGAAATTTCCCTGGTTAGTCCAGTGGTTAAGAATCTGCCTTGCAATGCAGGGAACAGAGGCTCAATCCCTGCTCAGGGAACTAAGATCCCACATGCTGTAGCCAAGACCTGACACCAGCCAAATAAATAATGGTTTTTAATAATAAAACCCAAGAATATACAGTTTAGACTCTAATGGTTACTGCCAACTGGTCAATACACATATGAAAAGATGCTAAAGTCACTAGTCATCTAGGAAATGCAATTTACCCTAACAATGAAGTATTATTTTACATCCATCAGATTGAAAATCTATTAAAAAAAAAAAGAGCTATAACATCAATATAACTCCAGGGAGAAGCATCATCTCATACACTGCTGATGAAAATATGAAATTTCCCCACCTTCCTAGAAGGCGGCTATGGCTTATTTATAGGGTCACAGAAATAAGACAAGTCCCTTGTCCTTTCATGTTTCTTTCCACTTCTGTGAACTAACAAAGACATGATGACACGATAGACTCACTCCCTTGTAGATTATCCCTTCCACCCCCGGGGAGGGGAACAGAAAGGCTGAAGGATCGTGGACTTCAGGTACCTTCAGCAAACCTCACATGAGCTCTTAGAAATTCATCTCCTGGTTGGTGGTGGGATGCTGTTCACATTGGACACATGGGGATGGAAAGAAAGTGTGGGACTCTTGAGGAAATGAGACTCAACACATAAGCACATCCCTGGTGGTCCAGTGGCTAAGATTTCCCCTTCCAATGCAAGGGGTGCGGGTTCGACCCCTGGTTAGGGAGCTAAGCTTCCACATGCCTCATGGCCAAAAAACTAAAACTGAAAAAAAAAGAAGCAGCAGCAATATTCTAACAAATTCAATAAAGACTTTAAAAATGTTGTTCATTCACCAAGTCATGTCCAACTCTTCAAGACCCCATGGACTGCAGCACACTAGGCTTCCCTGTCCCTCACCATCTCCAGGAGTTTACCCAAGTTCATGTCCATTGAATCAGTGATGCCATCCAACCATCTCGTCCTCTTTTGCCCTCTTCTCCTCTGCCTTCAATCTTTTCCAGCCTCAGGGTCTTTTCCAATGAGTCAGCTGTTCGCATCAGATGGCCAAAGTACAGGAGCTTGCGCTACAGCATAAGTCCTCCCAAAGAGTATTCAGGGTTGATTCAGTACAGAGTTTAAAAATAGTCCACATCAAAAAAAAAAAAAAAATTCTTTGGGACTTTCCCCATGGTCCAGTGGCTATGACTCCATGCTTCCCATACAGAAGACCCAGGTTGATCCATGGTCAGGCAACTAGATCCCACATGCCACAGCTAAGACCTGACACAGCCAAATGAATAAATAATTTTTTTATTAAACAAGCAAGTAAGCACTGAGGACAGTGCCCCTTTCCTCAGTTGAGCAAATTTTCTGTGCAAAGGTCCCTAGTCTAGGCTGTCTCCAAAGTCCCTGCTCAGCAATGCAGAAGCTCATGATTCTTTTTCGAGGATTCTCTCCAGCTAAGAAGTTTCTAGCCATAATTCAGTAGCATCTTGTGTTTTCTTCTGGGTCAAACAGCCTGTGAGACGTGGTCCTCTCACCCCACCCCACGCCCATATGCTTCTAAAAACGATATGGATTTTCAGCATGGGTGATAAAACAGAAAGATTAAAAAGCCCAATTTTTCTTTTTATGATAGATAAGTCTAATTAACTATAAATGTCAAGTACCCACAACTTAATTAATTCCAGTTCATTTAACTACAGTAATTGGATTTTTTTCCCAAGCAAAGCAACAGTCTGTTTTCGAAGGTCATAGACGAATACTACAATGAACAAAGCTGAAAGACCAGCACTTTGGATACAAGGTGAGGGCTGGTGCCTGTGGGGGAAACAGACCACACAAAACAAAACACAATTGGCGCTGATGAACAGCATTTGTTTGAAATGTATACCTACTGCATCTTTGATTAATAGCACCAACGAGTACTTGAAATTAAGCCTTTAAAAATTTTAGAGACTTTTCACTATAATGAGAAAATTGAAAGTAAGAAATCTGACTAGGGTTTGAGTCAGACCCTCAAGAAACCAGAATTCTATTTAGTGAGAAATTTGTCTTGTTTTTAAGAAAAGCAATTTTAATGGGCATATTTGATTCTATATACGCCACGTTCTCCAGGGCATAATCTGAATGAGAAGAGATTTAATCAAGGAAGGGTTAACATGTTTGCCTTTAACAATAAAAAGCTTAAGAAAGTTTGAAGAGGCTGGTAGGGGCTAGTGGTAACTGGGAGAAGGATTTTGAAGGATATTTGAAAAGAAGTTAATAAAAAGATGTGGGGGCAGGAACCTCCCTGTTGGTCCAGTGTTTAAGAATCCACCTTCCAATGCAGGGGAAGCTGGTACAATCTCTGGTGAGAAAATAACATCCCACATGCCTCGTGAAGCAACTAAGTATGCTTGCCTCAACAAGAGATCCCACGTGATGCAACAAAGACCCGAGGCATCCAAATAAGTAAACGTCCTTAAAGGGTGGGGAGGGAACCCAAGATACGCAGATGACATGTATTCATCCATCTGTAGATAACGAAAATCAACCAAAGATGGAAGAAATTTCCCAAGGAGCGAATAGGGTCAATGTAGTTCAAAATGAAGATTCAGTTTTAATTTGTTTTTTGTGTTTCCTTCTGCCCCCATTTCCCCAAGAATTCAATTAAAGTCTTCCAAATGGAACTGGCTCATGAGAGTGGAGTGTTTGGGAAAAGAAGGAAGCCCTTTGTGTCCAGCATGGGCTGAGGACACAGAAGGAAGGTCGCAACTGTGGAAGCAGGAGGAGCTAGGTGTCAAAGGCAACAGTGGGGAAGGAAAGGCATACGGCAGGGAGGATTGCTTCAGGAGAAAGAATGCCTCCCCAGCAAGACTCGGTGGTGCCCTGTCAGAACCTCTGTGAGTACATGGCATGGGGCTGTTGACATGAGACAAATAGACTGCCAGATATTCCTCCAGTAAAGATGGGTTTATTCAGGATCAGCAGAGAATTGCAATTCAAGGACTGCAACTACGAGGAGCCTCATGCAAGCTCCCCAGATAGCAAGGCAAGGAGAGCGCTTTTATAGAAGGGATGAGGAAGCTGGGAGGCTGTAGGAAACAGAGAGACTATTGAGTTTTCACTGGCTGAGTTCTTGCCAGGAATGAAGAGTCTTTCTGTCCCCTGTTGAGCTCTGCTATTGTTACAGGGTATGAGAGCTGCCCTTCTGGTCCCCCAACTCTATTTAATTGAGGTTTCATATTTATTAATTTATACAGGGTATAGGACTTTTTCATACTTTTTAAATTAATTTTTATTGGAGTATAGTTGCTTTTCTGTTAAGTTTCTGCTGTTTTCACCCTTTTCTAACTGACTCATTCCCTTCATTTGTGCTGTGTGCATGCTGAGCTTACTTGCTCAGTCATGTCCGACTCTTTGTGACTCTATGAACTGTAGTCCACCAGGCTCCTCTGTCCATGGGATTCTCCAGGCAAGAATATTGGAGTGGTTTGCCATGCCCTTCTCCAAGGGATCTTCTCAACCCAGGGATCGAACCCAGGTCTCCTATATTGCAGGCAGATTCTTTACCATCTGAGCCACCAGAGAAACCCAAGAATACTGGAGTGGGTAGCTTATCCCTTCTCCAGGGGATCATCCCAACCCAGGAATCAAACCAGGGTCTCCTGTATTGCAGGCAGATTCTTTACCAGCTGAGCTACCAGGGAACAGTGTGTTGGTTCACTTTGACCCTCAAAGGTTTCCAAATAATTTTAAATTATTATGAACTCATGTATTCAAACAAATTTGTCAAATTATTATATTGGTTATTATCTTCATTAGGTGCTCAGATTTTCCCATCTCTGGCCCAAGGGAGCTTCTTGAAATTACGCAAACCATTTAAAAAATTTTAGATATCAACCCTGAATATTCGTTGGAAGGACTGATGCTGAAGCTGAAGCTCCAATACTTTGACCACCTGCTTCACAGAGCTGACCTATTGGAAAAGACTCTGATGCTGGGAAAGACTGAAGGCAGGAAGAGAAGGGGGTAAAAGAGCCTGAGATGGTTGTATGGCATCACCGACTCAATGGACATGAGTTTGAGCCAACTCTGGGGACTTTCCTGCTGGCTCAGATGGTAAAACATCTGCCTACAATGCGGGAGACCTGGGTTCGATCCCTGGGTCTGGAAGATCCTCTGGGGAAGGAAATGGCAACCCACTCCAGTACCCTTGCCTGGAAAATCCCATGGATGGAAAAGCCTGGCAAGCTACAGTCCATGGGGTTGCAAAGAGTCAGATACGACTGAGTGACTTCACTCACTCACTGGGAGACAGGGAAAGACAGGGAAGCCTATCAAGCTGCAGTCCATGGGGTTGCAAAGAATTGGACACAAATTAGTGATGAAACAACAAGATATAACTTACATTTAACATTATTTCCAGGTTTACAACGTAAAGACTCGGTATTTGTATGTATTGCAAAATGATCACAACAATAAATTTAGTTAACATCTATCACCAAACACTGGTTACAATTAGTTTTTCTAGTAATGAAAAATTTTAAGATCTACTTAAATGATTTTTAAATGTCACAAACCACTTTTAATATGAAGCCATTTTAAACCATTTTTTGAATATGAAGAAAAAGGGAACACAACATTTTAAATCAACTATATTCCCATGATTTTTTTTTTTTAAAAGGAAAAGAGTAGCTGTAGAAAGACAGAATCTCAAGGATATCAAGGCAGCAGACATCTGTGAACTGACATTCTTCTGGCTACTTCTTATCACCTCTTCCTATCATTCCTCTTTTTCAAAAACTAGATCAAGTGACCTTAGTTCATGCAACTTACCAGACTTAAAGTGAAACCTTGACTAAATTTCCTGTGTATTTATTAAGTTTCAAGTCTGATCCCAACTGTGCCAGGCAATGCCCCCTTCTCTGGTGGCTGGGCTCTTGACCCTGATGTGCCCCATTGTTTGTGAAGGCAGTCACAGTGGTGGTTTTCCCAATTAGACTTGTCTAGTAGGATTAACTTGGGTGAGGGGTCAACAATAAAGGCTACAGCGAAAGGTAATCATTCTTCAATAGTTTGGGTAATCCTTCTTTCTTGAAATGACTTGCTGCGATTGATCTGTAAAGGAACTTCATCCTTGCAGGGAGATTCCAACCACAGGTCATTGGGTTTCTGGCCCCTGACCAGAGTGTCAATGGCGTTGCAGCTATGCTGTGACTATGAGGAAACAGGTATGAGCAGAGTGACATTTCTCCTTCGCAGCTGCGCTGGCTGTTTATACATGAGTCATACATCCAGTTTCCAGAAGCCTTCCCTCCAAACCCTTCATGGATTCTCAGAAATGATACCTGTCTGTCATGATACCCATTTTCTCAGATGCTCAAGGGCCAAGAAGTCTTTCTGAGGCTGTTGCTTTGGAAGGATCAAGTCAGGGCCCTGGGGACCACAGGGGTCCTTGGTGAGGACGGTGACCCCCTGCTCTAATCTGGCCAGTGGAGTGTCCACCACAACAGCCTGGAGTGGAGACAAGAGACCATATGAAAAATTCTCTCTCCTGCTTGATGTAGAAAATATTGAGTCAAATGAATTTGAATCTTGGCTCTAGCATTTGTTCATTACATTGTCTAATGTTGGGTTGTATCTGAAAGGAGGTTCTGAGAACAAGTCTTGAGGGCAAGTAGTTACCTGGGGAGGTGCTTCCAGGAAGTACACATACAGAATGGGGAAAAGAGGAGGGGAGGGGAAGGACACCTTGACAAGGTACAGGAATGAGAAATTTACTGCTATGGGCAACTGTCTCCTTCCTGTTGGGGGACTCCAGGGTGCTGTGCAGAGCATGCCTCAGCATCACCCCACACAGGAGCAGAGGAAGCTGGAGCCTTTGTCCACTGACATCTATCCGTGTGGCCCAGGGACTACTCCCAGGGGTGCAAACACTCTAGCCTTTCTGTGCTGCTCCGTGTGGGCTGTTTGCTTCTCCAGCCGGAGAAAACCAGGCCAAAGGCAACAGATGCCTCTGATCTGATATCAGCAGGTGTATGTGAGTTGTGAGTCTACCACAGCCATGTTAGGCAATGTCTCAAAGCCTTGGTTTTCTCCTGTGGAGAGTGGAGATCATAGCAGCTACTCTTCCAGAGTCTTGTGAAGGAGAAAAGCTCATGTGAGGGAGCGCTTGGCACAGTGCCCTCCAAGTAAGTAGCTTCCTTTTTCTTGTGGACTCTCCATAGCTATGAGAGCAGATAATCCTGCCAACAGGCTCCGTGCTTTATAGAACTGAGTGGAAGGAGGGGGTGGGGTGGAAATGGCGGGTAGACACTGGGTTGAGCACTGCTGGTGAACAGGAAGAGAAGCATCAGGTAGAGTACTGCATCCTCGTCCACAGGGATGCGTCAACACATTTGCATAGAAAGATCAGATTTGTGCAGTTTCTTCATAAAGTTTTCCCAATGGCACCTCTTTAGCAGAGTACATGTTGTGTTTCAAAAGCTAAAGTGCTGACTGGTGTCTTAAAATGGAATCTTTGCTTTGGGATCAGGCAGCAGAATATGTATAATTGGAACCAATATATTCCCTTCCATTCTTCAAAAATTAAGTACCTTCTGCCATTAACTCAAGGCATCCCACACTTCCTTAGGGGAGGGGAAATCATCTCACTTGAGAAGACTATCCTTCTTGCTTCCTCCTTTGACAATTGCAGAGACCAAGACAAGAGGTAAACATCTTGGTAAACAGGGTATGAAGCCCGCCCTGGGAAACTCAGATTCCAGTTACATCAATTTGAGTCCTCATGACATGATAATATCCAGAGCCTCATAAAAGAAAATGGGAACATCATACTCTATTTCTGAAATCCAGCTGTGGTAAACAGGTTACAAATTGCTTTGAATCTTCTCTTGGCAAAGAAGAGAGACAGTGCAGCTTGCGTGCATTTGCGGGTAGGTGGGGCTGTGCCGTGCCGTTCTTGTTTTGTTCTGTTTTTATTACAAGTGCATTTGGGTCTCTGTGTGTGTGTGTTGGTGAATGATCTGGGCTAGAGAATAACGAGGATCAGAAATCTAACCCATTATGTCTCTTTCTGTTCTTACCTCAAGATGAACGTATCAGTCAGAATAGGCTAAGCCATGCCAAGGTAACAAACAGTCCCTAAATTCTAGTGGCTTACACAGCAAAAGTTGATTTACTGCCCCTTCTATGTGTCCCTTAAGGGTCAGCTGGGAAATGATCTCTGCCTTTGTTCATCTAATCTCCCTTCAGGACCCAGAATGGTCAACAGTCATTATCTGGGAAGTTTCTAGTAACTATAGAAGAGGAGAAAGAGGGAGAGAGAGAGCACCCTGGATGTCTTGCCATCAGCTACTAAATGCTCGGCAGTTCCCTGGTGGTCCAGTGGTTAGGACTCCATGCTTTCACTGCTGAGTGTGAAGGTTCAACCCCTGGTTGGGGAACTAAGATTCCACAAACCTTGCAGTGCAACCAATAATAATAATAATTAAATGTTCAGCCTAGCAGTGACATACATCAGTTGGGCTCACAGCTTATTGCCTAGAATTGATCATGGTTGCCAATCAACCACCTGGGGCTCTAGGAAGTAGCATGCCACCATGTACCCAGAAGAGAAAGAGAACTGAACCATCCAATGAACAGAAGTCATAGCCACTTCAATCTGATTGTGCCCAGAGGGTTTGGGGTCATTATAACCTTCCCGCTATTATACAGAAACGTCCCACCTCAAAGACATGGTATTACCATATTCAAGATATAAAATTTCAATCATTTATTTCTAGATCAGCTTGGTCCAGTAAAACGTTCTGCAGTAATGGAAATATTCTCTGTATTGACCAATAGAGCAACCTCCAGCCAGGTATAGTTATCAAGCAGTTGGAATGTGAGTAGGGTGACTGAGCAACAAATGTTAACATTTGAATTTAGCTTTAATTAACTCAAATTTAATTCAAATAACCACTAGTGGCTATGTTGTGTTGGCTGACATAGTTCTAGACCACTGAAATCCACACTATGGATTTATTATCCATCAGCAATTATAATAACAACATTACCTACCCCCTTAAATTTGTATTGCATTCTAAAGTTTCAAAATGTTCCTATATATGCCACTCATCTCATACGAGCCTCCCAACATCCTTAGGAGATAGACAAATAAGGTTATAACACCCATTTTATAGATATGAAAACCAGGATTCAAAGAGTTTAAGTGATTTTCTCACAATAGTGGGAGGATTAGTGGTACAGAGACTAGAAACCATGTCTCGAGGCAGAGGTGTACCTTGTTTGACATTAGCACTGTTTGCCCCTCAATAAATACTTGACTCAACACTTGAAAACTCTAAGAACATCAAAGCTAACTCATCTCTCTTTTCTTTGAAGCAGTTATTTTCATAAGCACTTCCATAGTCCCCTTTTCAATATTATTCCATATAAATCACACAGTAAGCTTGTATTAATCACACCTTCTTGAATTGCTATCTGTCAGTGTAATGTACAGACTTCGTTTCTTAAGAAAATCTAAGTTGTAAACTTCTTAATTTTAAATCTAAGTGAGTTGTAAGTTCCTTAAGTTTAGAAACATTTCTTTCTTTGGTCATTTCCTCAGTGCCAAGAGTGACCAACTGTCCCAGTTTGCCTGAGAGTGAGAGGTTCTCAGGATGAAGGACTTTCAGAGCCCAAACCAGGATAGTCCCAGACATGGGGACAGCTGGGCACCCAGGGGCCCAGCCAAAGGCTGAGTTCACAGGTTGAACTGAATTGAATATTAAAATAGTAAAGATGTGTTGCAGTCACCATCCTTACCATAGTCAGCTGAGCACTGTAGGTACTCCAAAAAGCTTGTTTCAGTGTTATGACGAAAAGAAAGCGTGATAACCTTTGCATATGCTTCTGCACGCGTGCTGAGTCACTTCAGTCATGTCTGACTCTGTGTGACTGTATGGACTGTAGCCCACCAGCCTCCTCTGTCCAGGGGATTCTCCAGGCAAGAATACTGGAGTGGGTTGCCATGCCCTTCTCCAGGGGATCTTGCTGGCTCAGGGACTGAGCCCACATCTCATGTGGCTCCTGCTTTGCAGGAGGATTCTTTACCGCTGAGCCACTGGGGAAGCCCTTGCATAAACTTCCTTATGTCCAAACAGCAAACTAAGGAAGCAGATGTGGAGGGGGTGGCGGGGAACTGTGTTATGCCAGTCGACCTCTCTTCTATTTCCACATCTGGTTTGAATGTTATTTCCAAGTGGAGAATAAAAAGAAATTATGTCTTACTGATCTGGATGTAGCAGATAACTATTCTAAAGTTTGAATGTTTGTTTTCAAACTTTGATGTTTTCTCTCATTCTTTGAACCAACAATAACCTTCTATCTCTCTCGGGAGCAAGGCTAAGTTTGTGCTTTGTGGACTTCCCAAGCCTCTGCTCTTATACACAGGACTAGAGCTTTGATTTTGATCCGTGTATTTGGGGGCGGGGTGGGGGGCAGTCATTCTCTATTGTGCCTTGAGCCTCTGAATGCCTCAGTCACTACAGCATATTGATTTCTTCAACACTTCAAATGAGAAAGTGCCTTTTTAAAAATTTATTCTTTTATTGACAGAAAATTGCTTTACCGAATTTTGTTGACTTCTGTCAAACCTCAACATGAATCAGCCATAGGTATACGTATATCCCCTCCCTTTTGAACCTCCCTCCTGACTCCCTCCTCATCCCACCCCTTTAGGTTGATACAGAGCCCCTGTTTGAGTTTCCTAAGCTATACAGCAAATTCCTATTGGCTATCTATTTTAGATATGGTAATGTAAGTTTCCATGTTACTCTTTCCATACCTCTCACCCTCTCCTCCCCTCTCCCCAGGTCCATAAGTCTATTGTCTATGTCTCTTTCTCCATTGCTGCCCTGCAAATAAGTTCTTCAGTACCATTCTTCTAGATTCAATATATGTTAGAATACAATATTTATCTTTCTCTTTCTGACTCACTTCACTATGTGTAATAGGTTCTAGGTCCATCCACCTCATCAGAACGGACTCAAATGAATTCCTTTTTATGGCTGAGTGATATCCCATTGGGTATATGTACCACAACTTCTTTATCCATTCATCAGTTGATGGACATCTAGGTTTCTTCCCTGTTCTAAGCTATTGTAAATAGCGTTGCAATGAACAATGGGATATATGTGTCTTTTTCAATTTTGGTGCTTTTGAATAGCAAAAAGGCAACTCTTTGCACATATCCTGAACAACAGTCTCCTGCTTTTGTATGCAGACTTGCAGTGTCTTGGGTGCTTCTCATCACAACCAGCAGCTTAGCTGTACTCTGCATCACTACCACCTGGTGTGGCTTGCCTGGTGGTTCCCATGGTAAAGAATCTGCCCATACTCCAAGAGACCTGGGCTCGATCCTGGGTTGGGAAGATCCCCTGGAGAAGGAAATGGCAACCCACCCCAGTGATCTTGCCTAGAGGATTCCATGGACAGAGAAACCTGGCAGGCTTGGAGTTGAAAAGAGTCAGACACGTCTGAGTGACTAATACTTTCACCACCTGGTGAACTTCATCAGGACCTCTACTGGTCTGCATTTTATCCACTAAGTATGTTTTTGAAAAGTTGGGGCTTAAACTTGCTTTTTTAAAGCTGTGTGATTCTGTTTTATTTTATTTTATATTTTAGCCACACCACATAGCATGTGGGATATTAGTTCCCCAGCCAGGGATCGAATGTGTGCCCCCTGTGCTGAAAGAGTGAAGTCTAAGCCGCTGGGTCACCAAGGAAGTCCCTAACCTTATTTACATAAATAAAATGCTTGCACATTTGGTATCTGCAAGAATGTTGTAGAAGAGAACTTATACAATGTGGAGAGGATTGGTCCAAGTAACTCACCCCTTTCTCCCTAAAGTCTGAGATCTTATGAGTTTCAGTTCAGTTCAGTTCAGTTCAGTCGCTCAGTCGTGTCTGACTCTGCGACCCCATGAATCGCAGCACGACGCCGTGAAGATCTTTTTTGTACAGTTCCTCTGTGTATTCTTCTGTGTATTTTAAAGAATAAAATTAAGATCCACTAAAGAACTCCAAGCCATCAGTTTGTCAATTAAGAAGTGCAATCATACCCCAAACCGTCCTTTGAGATTGGCTGATGCCCAGCTTAAACCACAAACCAACAGAGCCAGAGTCACCAGGGTGGGACCCAGTCATCATTATTTTTAAAAATTCTCCAGCTAATTTCAATGTGCAACCATGTCTGAAGACCACTTTTAAGGAAGAGACTGTCACATTCTGAGTTCCTTCTTGAGGAAAGGTCATTAAGGGAAACTTCTAAGTTACGGTGGAAAGAACACAGAGGGGGTGTGTGCCGCAATTACATTGCATATTCCAATTTGAGGATTTGTTTTTTAGCTCAGGGCTCTATTTCTGATCCTAACAACAATGATAGGAGAGTGATTCAAGTCAGGTCCAATTTACACACCTTTCCAAATTTTCTGAGTTCCAAGTATCTCCTGATGGAGAATCTTGTTGCCACCATCAACTTATCTCCTGTTAACTCACAAATGTGTTCTTGCCAAATTTCCCTGTGTTCCCCTACCATGGGGGTGGGAAGACAGCATGTTCCAGGCTGTTGATGTGGGACTTGGTGTCCCCTCAGTGTCTTCTCTCTTACTGTGACTTTGATGCTTTGTTCTGGTGGGCATCCTCATGACTGAACAGCTGTCTGCTTTTTCTTGCAGTGAACTTAGTAATCCAACTCCTGGTGTTCGCTTTCCTTCCATATCAGTCTCACTTTTCTTTCCTCTTCCCTCTTGGCACCCTGGGGTTGCACCCCTTGATAAAACATTAAGAGGAAGTTTTGCCAAGTGTTTTATTCTTAAGGAGACCCAAGCTAAGACAGTATTATTATCCCCAAAAATGTTGGTCTATTGGTCTCCAAAGCCTGTGCTTTTTTCACTTTTATTTGCTGCCTCTTAAGGAGGGAGAAGGAAATGGCAACCCATTCCAGTGCTCTTGCCTGGAGAATCCCAGGGACCGGGGAGCCTGGTGGGCTGCTGTCTATGGGGTTGCACAGAGTCGGACACGACTGAAGCGACTTAGCAGCAGCAGCAGCAAGGAGGGAGAAGAAGTGGATCTTGATCCTTGCTTTGCCCCTGAATTTTGGTATAACTTCAGGAAAGCTACTTGTCTTCTTACACATTTCCCAACTTCTAGAATCAGAGTTGGGCTATCAGATGCTCTTAAACTTCTGAAATCCATGGGTTTCTTTGACAGTTGGAAAAAACCTATAAATTCTTTCTCAGAACAATGTTTTTAAATGCAAAAATTGAAATACAGATAGAATTACAAAACCCACAACTGTATTGAAGTACACTTATCACAATAATATATGTGTGTATATCTCACAAGATAGGGGTGAAATGGTATTGCATGTTTCTTTACTCAAGTCTTTCTTTTCTTCCAGTTTCACTGATATATAATCAACATGCAGCACTGCATAAGTTTAAGTTGTAGAGTATGATTTGACCTACATATATCATGAAATGATAATCACAATATACTCATGCATTAAACAGTTGCCTGTTTAATAAATATTTCTAAGTAGTGATAAGAATGCTATTTTGAGATACTTGTAAGAAACACCCCAGGAGGCAATAGGCTGTAACGATACCAGTTGACATGAACAGTGCTCAAAGAACATACATGATCATCAGATAAGTTCACAGTGTGACAATATTTTAAATAAGACAAAGACTAGGACACTCTAGAAACACAAAGATGACTGAACACTTTCTTCTTACGATGAAGACAAGTGACAATAGCTTCTTTACCACTTGCAACTTTAGTCTTGCCTTAATACTCTTGTCCTCCAAAAAAAAAATGATTCTGATGCCCAGTCACTGCACGATCCACTAGTGCTGACAGGTCTCATCCAAAACTGTCACCCCCAACTTCCTTCAGACTTCCTAGGAATACTCACAACAAGCCCAACCCCACTGCAATCCTACCCTAATTCCTTCTTACTCAGAAGTCTGTGGTTTCTTTGGGATATGCTTTCCTTTGCTACAGGAAGCTAGATAAACCTAAACATTTGAATGATGATTGTATTCCTGGTGGTCTTTGGACGATGGCTTTAATTTCTGTGGCAACTGTAATGAGAAGTGAAAATGTAATATGTGCAAACTAAACACTTTTACTGTTGGAAATATGGATTAGGTGACTTTGAGTAAATATCGGTTTTCTTTTGGTATATAAATAACAGTTTATCCAAGTTTAAAAAAAAAAAACACAATATAACTGTGGAGCTGAGATTCAAATCCAGGCATTCTGGATTTAGAGATTGAACTCATAACCTCCATGCTTCATAGCCTCTAGGCATAAAGAATTAGAAAGCACAAAACATAAGTAATTATACACCCATAATGGACTTACCCACGATAGACTATTGTACACACAACATCCCTAAGGGCAGTGAGAGAAAAATTTTAGTTTGTACTAAAGCAACCAGCCATGGCAGAAAGGAAATAACTAACCACAACAACAACATTCCACTTGTATATTCCCTTTATACTTTACTGGACCATATGCACATGAGCCAGAGAGCATGGCATGAGGTCAGACCTCCAGGCAAAGTTTATTTTTGCATAGCCTAAGTCTTTTCTTTACCTCTAGGATCTAAACAGCCTCATGATGAGGGTGAAAGAGGAGAGTGAAAAAAGTGGCTTGAAATTCAACATTAAAAAAAACTAAGATTACAGCATCCAGTCCCATCACTTCATGGCAAATAGAAGAAGAAGCAGTGACAGATTTTATTTTCTTCGATTCAAAAATCACTGCCACCAGTGACTGAAGCCATGAATTAAAAGACTCTTGCTCCTTGGAAGGGAGGCTATGACAAACCTAGACAGCATATTAAGAAGCAGAGACACTACTTTGCCAACAAAGGTCCGTCTAGGCAAAGTTATGGTTTTTCCAGTAGTCGTGCATGGATGTGAGAGTTGGACCACACATCAGAGTTGGCTGAGTGTTGAAAAAAAGATGGTTTTGAACTGTGGTGCTGGAGAAGATGCTTGAGAATCCCTTGAATTGCAAGGAGATCAGACCAGTCAATCCTAAAGGAAATCAACCCTGAACATTCACTGGAAGGACTGATGCTGAAGCTCCAACACTTTGGCCACCTGATAGGGAGAGCCAACTCAGTGGAAAAGACCCTGGGAACGCTGGGAATAAATGAGAGCAAGAGGAGAAGGAGGCAACAGAGGATGTGATGGTTGGATGGCCTCACTGACTCAATGGACATAAACTTGAGCAAACTCCAGGAGACAGTGAAGCACAGGGAAACCTGGCACGCTGCAGTCCACGGGGTCACAGAGAGTCGGACATGACTTAGCGACTGAACAACAACGTAAGATCTACAAGAGACGTAACACCTGTTAAAGAAGAAATGAGTCCTTCTCCGCTCATTGTTGAAGCTTTTCTATTTATATACAACCAATATTTACCAAATGCTGCTATTGACTGACTCATGTTCACTAACCTCCTCCAATTTCTATGTTGAAGCCCTAATTCTCAATATGGCTGACTATATTGGGAGGTAGGCCCTCTAAAGAGATAATTAAGGTTAAATGAATTCATAAAGGTGGGGCCCTAAATCAGCTGGACTGGTGTCCTCATAAGAAGAGGAAGAAACACCAGGGCTGTGCAAGCAGGGGGAGCGCCCATGTAAGGACATGGCAAGGAGGCTGCCAGCGGCAAGCCAGAGAGGCCTCAGGAAAAAAACGACCTTGCCAGCACCTTAAACGTGGGTCTCCAGGCTCCAGAATTGTGAAGAAATAAACTTCTCTTGTTAGTCTCCCCATCTGTGATTTTGTTATGACAGCCCTAGCAGACAAACGCCTGATGAATATGCTAGATGTTTTTATACGTCGTTTTACTGAATTATCACATCCGGGACATTCCTGGAACCATCTTCTGCTGGCTTGTGAGATCCAACTTAAAATTTTAGGAATTTTGTGAGCTGATTTTTAGGACATCCATTATTAAAAATTAAGCTATGTATGTGTTAGTCACCCCATCAGGTCTGACTCTTTGCAACCCCATGGACTGTAGCCCATTAGGTGTCTCTGTCCATGGGATTCTCCAGGCAAAAATACCAGAGTGGGTTGCCATTCCCTTCTCCAGAGGATCTTCCTGACCCAGGAATCAAACCCAGGCCTCCTGCCATCATAGGCAGATTCTTTACCGTCCAAAATTGTGGCAAAAATTAAGCTATGTTAACTGGTGGCTCAGAGGTTAAAGCGTCTGCCTCCAATGCGGGAGACCCGGGTTCGATCCCTGGGTCGGGAAGATCCCCTGGAGAAGGAAATGGCAATCCACTCCAGTATTCTTGCCTGGAGAATCCCATGGATGGAGAAGCCTAATAGGTTACAGTCCATGGGGTCGCAAAGAGTCAGACACGACTGAGCAACTTCACATCACATCAACTTAAAATGAAACATTATATTTTCAAAAGATGATGAATTTGTAAAACTCAACACATCCTAATTATTTTACTACATATTACTATTATCAGTGTCTTTGAATTTATGTCTGTTGTATCTGAATGGAGGAAATACTGCATAACAGCATGTTCTCACAGGTTGATAGTTTGAAACAGGCCAAGTTGGGGATATTTACACCATGGAAATGGGCAATCTGTACAAGTCAGGGTTTTTTGCCACGCTGATAGTTGTTAAACATTTACCAACATATCTCTGACCATAATAATCTCACAAAGAAAGCCGTCTAATTCCAGGTTTATAATTGAGGAAACACTGGCCACTAAAACACAAGACTCAAGCAAGAAACAGGCCCCGTGGTTCCTGCACTGAGGCTCTTGGCATGATACCACACTGCCTCTCTGTGCACTAGGGAGGAACTGCTCTCGCTTTGCATCCCAATGCCAGGCTGCCCAGCAGAAATCTGATTGAAAGGGCTTGTGTGCTGAGTGAAGGTCTAGGCCCCGCCTCCTAAATTTCTCTGCCCAGCATGGGCATTGTGTCATTCGACTACCCAGGAGAAAGAAAGATTTATAGCCACTTGCTATAAATCCCAAGGTGCGGGGAGAAAGCTCTGGGTGAAGCCCTCTTTCACAACCACAATTTGCAGTCTGTTGTAAAGGACTTTAATTGCTTCAAGGTATAGGACTGTGTGTGTCTGAAGCATGGTAAGACTAACGGGGAGCTGAGTCCAGGAACCTGTGGAGTTGGGAGCAGTGGCCTGACCATTCAGAGATGGATGTACAGAAATGTGGACTGACGACCCAGCAGGGAGTCTTCAAAATAGCCCTCAGAGAAGCTTCTTTGATGAGCTGAGGTGATTCAGCGGCTTCTGCACCATGCATTCATGCTCATAAATCACACAGCTTTGCAGGCATTGTAAGACATCTCCCACCATGCAGTTAAAAGAAATGTGCTCGCTGCAGCAACATTAACAATCTACTACCAGTTATTTTGCTCAGGTACCTTCATTTTAAGGGACAATTTGATTTTTGTTGTTATAGATTATTAGGTGCACACAGGTTTAAATAGGCTAATTGTTGAACCACTCCAAAAAGAATCTCAGTCAAATCACTTTCCCTGGAGAATATATCCAAGAAACCTTTGAAGACTTTAAATGTGTTATTTTAACCTCCACAATCCAGAAGGACTAAAGCCCAATTTACCTAGGCTGTGGGTGTGAACCTCCTGGAGAGCTTTAGAAACCTTGATGCCTATAGCTCACCACCCAGAGATGCTGACTGAAGGGGTCTGGTCTGGCTGTTTGAATGTTTTAAAGCTCCCCAGAAGACTCTGTGCACTGTCAAGTTGGAAATGACTATTTTAATAAACCTTGTATCTCAAAGTATGGTTGATCTGTGGACCAGCAGCATCAGGAAACCTGCTGCGTGAATGTGAATGTCACTCAGTTGTGTCGGATTCTTTGCGATCCCATGGGGCACAGCCCGCCAGACTCCTCTGTCTGTGGGATTTCCCAGGCAAAAATACTAGAATGGGTGGCCATTCCCTTCTCCAGGGGAACTTCCCAAGCCAGGGATCAAACCTGAGTCTCCTACATTGCAGGCAGATTCTTTACCATCTCAGCTACCAGGGAGTTTGTTAGAAATGGAGAATTCTGGGACTTCCCTTGAGGTCAAATGGATAAAGACCTGTGCTTCCAATGCAGGGGGTGTAGGTTTGACCTCTGGATGGAAAACTAAGATCCCCCATGATGTGAGGCATGGCCAGAAAAACAATGGAGAATTTGCCCCAGATACATTGAATCAGGAGAAGGCATTGGCACCCCACTCCAGTACTCTTGCCTGGAAAATCCCATGGATGGAGGAGCCTGGTGGGCTGCAGTCCATGGGGTCGCGAAGAGTCGGACACGACTGAGCGACTTCCCTTTCACTTTTCACTTTCATGCATTGGAGAAGGAAATGGCAACCCACTCCAGTGTTCTTGCCTGGAGAATCTCAGGGACAGGGGAGCCTGGTGGGCTGCCATCTCTGGGGTCGCACAGAGTCGGACACGACTGAAGTGACTTAGCAGCAGCAGCAGCAGCACATTGAATCAGTCTGTGTTTTGATACAGTCTCTAGATGATTCCCTGGTGGCTCAGTCAGTAAAGCATCTGCCCGCAATGTGGGAGACCCGGGTTTGATCCCCTGGAGAAGGGAATGGCAACCCACTCCAGGACTCTTGCCTAGAAAATCCCATGGATGGAGGAGCCTGGTGGGCTACAGTCCATGGGGTTGCAAAGAGTCAGACATGACTGAGCGACTTCACTCACTTCACTAGATGATTCAATTGTGCGGTCCAAGTTGAGATTGTCTAGAACCCAGAAAAAAATAATAGAGTCTAATCTTGTGACGGACACGGCTCATATTCCTTAATTCGGACTAGAAATATTTTTTCCTCATTCCTTATATCCAGTTAGGTATCAAGTCTTGTTGATTTTCCTCCCAAATAAGTCTCTCTTGTGTCTCACAAGCTTGTCCCTCGCCAGCCCCTTCCACCTTTCTTGAGAGCAGCTGCTGAAAAAAAATCTTTTCACTACATCTGCTCAAAAAATTCCCATGGACCCCCTATAGCCCATCATTTCAGATGTGAATTTCTCTACCTGAATCCAAGGCCATCCTGCGTCTGGCTCCAGGCGATCTGTCTAACCTGATATCCCCCGTGTGTCCCTCTGGTGCCAGCTGGCCTTTTCACCAATTATAATATGCCAGCCCGTTCCTCTTGATGTTGGCTCCTGGAAAGCCATCCCCTTGCCATCTTCCCTGTGTCCTTCCAAACCTCATTCATTTTTCAAGGCTATTTCTTTTTGCTCTGAATGCCTCCAGCACTGATAACCTGACATATTTATTAGCTCCTCATCTCAGATTGGTCACCAATTTTCATGCCCCTCATCCAAGCTGAGCATGGAGCGCTGAAACAGAAAATGTACCCTGGAGATTAACTCACCTTCTTTCTGTTCAGAATAGGCATGGTCTCCCTCCTTCCCCCTGAGAAGCCACCCCAACTGATGCCACCCCATGACCCCATGTGATTACCATCTGCTCCCAGCACTGAGGTCCAGCTTGGGGTCTTTTGCCTCTTCCATCAGGCTAGGAGGCCTCAGGTTGAGTCAGACAGGCTCCCTGGATCCAGCGCTGCCACCATTAATTTAGCAGATCACCGTGCTGGGAGGCAGCGGTGGAGGCGGGTGGAGAGAGGCAGAGACAGAGATGGTTCACAGAGTAACGGCAATAATAACCCACGTGCGTGGAGGGCTGTCTCTATGCTGAGCATGATGCCAAGTGTTTTATATATTACTCCTTTATTTCAAAAAAACCTTTTTGCTATGAAATAAAACATAGACAGAAAATCAAATAAAACAGACAATGAACTATTATAAAGCAAATGCCCTTGTGAACACCACGCACCTCAATGAACAGAACCTCCCTGGTGACTGCGGATCCGCCCACATGTCTCATTCCAATCAGGATGTCTTGTTTCCTTTCCCCACGAGACAAAATCATTATTTTAACTTTTTTAAAATTGTGGTAAAATATAATAGCACAAAATTTACCATGTTTAGTGCGCAATTCAGTGGCATTACATACGTTTACATGTTTGTTCAACCATCACCACTCTCTATCTACAGACCTTTTTCATCTTTCCTTGTTGAAATTCTGTCCTCATTAAACAATACCCCAGGTCCCCTTCCCCCTAGTTCCTTGCAACCACAATTCCCTTTCGGTCTCTATGAATCTGACTATTCTAGGTCTTTCATATAAACTCATACAGCCTTTGTCCTTATTTCACTTAGCTTCATGGCTTTAAGTTTCTTCCAGGTTACAGCAAGTTTCAGGATTTCCTTCCGTTTTATGACTAATAATATTCCACTGTATGTACGTAGCACATTTTGTCTATCCATTCATTTTGTTGATGGACACTGGGGTTGCTTCTGACTCTGGCTATTGTGAATAACATTACTATGAACATGGCATATGTATAAAGTGAGGTGAAGTTGTTCAGTCGTGTCCGACTCTTTGCGACCCCGTGGACTGTAACCTACTAGGCTTCTCTGTCCATGGGATTCTCCAGGCAAGAATGCTGGAGTGGGTTGCCATTACCTTCTCCAGGGGATCTTCCCGACCCAGGGATCGAACCTGGGTCTCCCGCATTGGAGGCAGACACTTTAACCTCTGAGCCACCAGGGAAGCCCCATATGTATACATGTGTACAAATATGTACCTTGACTTTCATAGTAAACACTTTTTAAATACTTTTATCAGGCTCCCCTGCTGGCTCAGTGGTAAAGAATCCACCTGCCGATGCAGGAGACAGGGATTTGGTCCCTGGTCTGGAAAGATCCCACCTGCTATGGAGCAGTTAAGCCAATGCACTCCAAAGAGTGAGCCTGTGATCTAGAGCCCAGGAACTGCAGCCATTGAGCCCACACAGCCTAGAGCCCCATGCTCCACAACAAAAGAAGCCACCGCAGTGAGAAGCCTGCGCACTGCAACTGGACAGTGGCCCCCACTCATTACACCTAGAGAAAAGCCTGTGCAGCAGTGAAGACCCAGCACAGCCAAAAGAAATTAGTTAATTAATTAATATTTAAAATAAATTTATTTTAAAAAATAGTTTTATCATCCCATTGTGCATATCCAAGCACTTCAATTTGGTCTTGACCATTTCTTACAATTTTGATACACTGTATTTCTTTTAATTCTCTTTTAATATACACTTCACAAATGTTCTTTCTTATACTGGCAAACCCTATGCATTAGGTATTGGGTTGGCCCAAAATTTCATTCAGGTTCTTCTGTAAGATGTTATGGAAAAATCCAAATAAACTTTTTGGCCAACCCAATATTACTACTGCCTTATTATGCAGATGAGGACACTGAGGTTTCTCGAGGCCAAAAAGCTAGAAGGTAGTAGAGCCAGAATTAAGATATACAAATACACTGATTTCCACAAACGCTTTTTCAACTACACTGGCCATTTTTATAACTAGTTTCATTACATCAGTACAGCTATTCAAGATGCATATTAGCGTCACTTGGACAGCTTTAAAAACAAAATCATGAACTAATTAAACTAATTTAATTTGTTGCTTGTGGGACTCTAGTACATTTGAAAGCCACTGTGATGAGGTGACATTTGAGCTGAAACCCAAATGTCAAGAAGGAACCCTCAAGGATCAAGTCAAAGAAAGTTAGATTCCAAGCAGAAAGATCAGCAAGTCAAATGCCCTTAGGTGAGGTGACAGGCTCACTCAAGGAACAGAAGAGTTAATGTGGCTGGACCTGGCTGACAGAGGAGAGACCAGGAGAGGCAGGGAAGGGTACAAGGGTCAGGCCTGTTGCCTGTGGTAGGGCATCTGGGTTTTAAGTCAATGCAATAAAGAGGAAGTCACTGAACAGTATCAGGCAGAAAAGCATGATGTGAGGTGCATTTTAGGGGAGTCATGATGCCTGCTGGGTGAAAATTGGACTGTGGGGAGCAAGAGTGCTGGATGCAGTTAGGAAACAGAAGAGTCTTGAGTAGGATGGCGGAGGCTTGGAAGGGCGTGGCAGGTGCATGGAGAGAAGAGGACAAGCTTGGAAAACAGAAACCAGTCAACAGAGGAGGCGTTTTTTCCGTCTTCAGAACTCAGGATTATGCGCTTCTCAGATGGAATGTGCCCTTAACACAAACACCTTGTAAATACATAATGACGTGGCTATCCTTAAATGTGATATCTCACCTCATCGTTTTTTAAATTTAAGTGGAGGGGAATGGGAAGTTGATTGAATTATTCTAACTCTTGAAATCCTTTGAGGATTGATGATTCCAAAGGGAAATTACTATGTTTGGTGATGAAAGTTCCAAGTTTTTCGTTTATGGACCAATTAAAACAGGGAGTAATGTTCCAAGTAGACCCTTCCCTTCCTTCCTTAGAGAATTAATGCTGCTCAGTGATGTTATTATGGTAGAAACAAAGAGGTCAGTGTAATATGACTTGGGTAGAGAGTGAGTTCTGGAGAAGAAAATGGCAACCCACTCCAGTACTCTTGCCTGGAAAATTCCATGGACAGAGGAGCCTGGTAGGATATAGTCCATGGGGTCACAAAGAGTCAGACACAACTGAGTGACTTCTTATAGAGGGCGAGTTGCTTTCCATACCGAATGCAGTTGAAAATATAGTCAAAGGCGGGACCTGCCTTTGAGTGTATGTTCTCTCTTCTGGGTTTGCTTTATAGCTAATCTGATGTCATTTAGCACCATACTCCTTGAGCTCAATAAACAGTGTATCTGACAGGATGAANAACTGAGTGACTTCTTATAGAGGGCGAGTTGCTTTCCATACCGAATGCAGTTGAAAATATAGTCAAAGGCGGGACCTGCCTTTGAGTGTATGTTCTCTCTTCTGGGTTTGCTTTATAGCTAATCTGATGTCATTTAGCACCATACTCCTTGAGCTCAATAAACAGTGTATCTGACAGGATGAATATCCTATAAAAATATTGTGATTAAAGCCGTTTCCTTTGGGCACAGCCTCACTTCTGTGGCATGCCTGCCGTAAATACTGAATGACTCTCATCGTGATAAAACACCAGACAAAACCAAATCATCCTCTTCAAAATGTCAAGGTCATAAAGAACAAAGAAAGGCTGAGGAACTACTCCAGATTAAAGAGAAATGTCAACTATATGCAATGTTTGACCAGAGATGAAAGAATACAATTGAGAGAATTGCTGTAATTTGAATACAGTCTATTTGATAATCATATTTTATCAATATAGGAAAATAACCAGGATTTGGTTATTATGGTATTACATAATTACAATAATGGTATTGTAATTACAGAAGGGAATGCCCTTCTTCTTAGGATAGGAGGGCTAAAGTATTTACAGGTAAAGGGTTATGATGTCTGAAGTTCTGAAGTGGTTCAGCAAGATTTAAAAAAAATAAAAGAAAGAAACAGGAAAAAATACATAGAAATGTGAGGCAAAATATTTGGTTGGACAAAAAGTTCAGTTTTTTCCATAACATTTTATGAAAAAAAACAAATGACTATTGGCCAACCTAATACTTTTGGCAAATCTAGACAAAAGGTATGCAGGTCTTCATTGTTTCATTTTTGAAATTCTATACATTTGAAATACATGGCTTAAATAGAACGTTTTAAAATTAAATAAAAAGAAAAAGCCATTTTCCTTTATAGGTCTCACTATAGTTTCTAAATTGGATAAACACCAAAATTTCTAATTGTGACTGCTCATACACAAAGAAACCACAAAAGCACAAGGAGAAACTGCCCAGGAATCTCAGCAGAAGGTTCTGGAATGGTTCCCATCCAGTCTGCATGCTGACATCTGAATCCATTTTGTCCCATATGTAGTCCCCATTCTTCTGCCTTCCAGAACTTTTCAGGATCTCTCTGTTCTCCCTCTATGGTTTGTGATTATTCTCTGGTTTTCTCCCCTTTGCAACTCTCTGAGTATCTGATGGCCTTGCATTCTGCTCTGGGAATCCTTTTGTATTCTAACACCTTAAAAAAAAAGTCACCTACAGTGAATCCCTATGGTGCCCTTACAGACACTCCACACGGTGATTTACGTGCTGGGGCTCCAAGACTGGAAGGGTGCGCCACAAGGTATCCCAGAGGAGCAGGGCAGAAAGAAGGGCTGCAGGGAGGAATGCTGAAGGGGGGCTGCCAAGAAGCTGCAGGAGCCGCAGCCTCCGGTGTTTCTTTCTACGGAGCTGCACTTGGGTCCTAGGGAGCCTGGTTCCCATCTTAGCTGTCTCAGGGTCCAGCTCTGTGACCTTGGACTATTCTCTCACTCTCCTCACCAGTAAAATAATCAAACTCAAGATACTTAGGTTTAAAATTATTCATTAGGACCCTTCAGATTCTTTGACTCAACCCCCTCCTCATGCACCATATGGTGTTGCAATCTGAGGATTGTCCATGAAACATGAAATAATCGATTAATCAGTGAAACATGGTGAGCAGTTTCTATGAGCCCAGATCTGTTCACAGTGATTACCACTCAGAGTCCTGAGTCAAGCAGACTTCCTTTCAAATATTGGTTCCTTCTGTCCTTACTTGCTCTCAGAATTTGCTCTCAGTAAATGGACAAGTCATTTACTCTGCCTAAAACCTCAGTTGTCTCATCTGTAAAATGGGAACTGTAACAGTACTTATTCTAAAAGGTTATTGAGAAGATTAATGAAATAATGCATACGGTACCACATAATGAATATTCCTTAAAAACTGTATTTCTAAATACTATTAATAATATTCTATTAGAATGTAAGAAGAATCCCTGGGACTTCCTAGATGGTCCAGTGGTTGAGACCTGCCAGTGCAGGGGACACGGGTTTGATCCCTTGTCCAGGAGGATCCCACATGCGGCAGAGCAGCTAAGCCAGTGCACCATGCCTACTGAAGCCTGCATGCCTGGAGCTAGTACTCCACAACACAAGGAGCCACCTCAGTGAGAAGCCCACGCACTGCAACAAGAGAGTAGCCCCCACTCACTGCAGTAGAGAAAACCAAGACCCAGTGCAGCCCTCAATAATTAAAAAATAATAATCTAAATAATAATTAACCCAGCGCAACCCTAAATAATTTTATAAAAAAAGAAACTCTTCCATCCAGGATACGCTGATTGCAGTTACATGATTGAAGTTTATTTAACAACCCAACAACAATGCAGAAAGATAAGAAATTTAGTGATAAAGTCTATGTGGCAGAGACAAACAAGGTTTTAATAGGTGAAAGAGAAAATTTTGGCCAGGATTGGAATTATTCCTGGCTTAAATATTCAAGGTACTACTAAGTATGGAATAAGAAAAATATATGCGTAAAAATCTTTATTTTAAAATGTATTAAATGTGAAACTAACACGTAGATACATCGAACTTAAAAAATAATTTCAAGTAACATAGAGTTAGAAAAAGTATTATTTAACCAAGTCTCACTATCCTCCAGATATAATCACTGTTATCAGTTGGGATGAGTTCTTTAAAAGACTGTGTCCTTCTATTTATTTTTGTTTACAAATTCTAAAGCTAGGAAATAAAGGGCCTAGTGTTTGTGACTGTTGTGTTAGTTATTCCTTTTATTGATATGAAATATCTCTTGGGTCCAGTGATTAAGACTTGGAGCTTAAGACTCTGAGCTTCCAATTCAGTGGGAGTGGGTCCAGTCCTTGGTTGGGAAATGAGGAACCTACACATTGTGTGGCATTGTCAAAAAAAAAATTCTCTCTTGTCCATCCAATGCTTTCCAATTCTAAACTTGCCTAGAAATACTGATTTTCTGTTCTGTTTTGGTAGCATTTACCTCCTATAGCTTTTATATCTATTTATTTTCAAACTTTTGACATGCTTATGCTATTGATACATCTGTTAATAACACAGAGCTGGGCCTCTTCAACTTGAGTGATGTTTTTCTTTGTTCTGTGGTTTCTTTTTCTAGTATTGCTTTCAGAGCTCTCACTCCATTCACTCTATTCTCTCCTAAAATTATTATTAGATGTTGGCACTTCTGGCTTGTTCCTTCAAACCCCTTAATTTTTCTTCTCTACCTCATAATTTTGTTTTGTTTTGTTTTGTTTTGTTTTGTTTTGTCTTTTTATCCTGCTCTGGTAGGATTCCAGACCTTAATCTTTCAGGCCACTGACTTATGTTATACCATTGTCTAATTTGCTGTTCAAAACATTAGCTAGTTGTTAATTTCAAAAATAAATTTAAAAAATGTCCTAGATCTCTAACTGAGCAGTTTTCATGGCTACAATGTTTTCGTAAATCTGTCTGAGAATAGGAATTATATTCCAAAATCTTCTACCGTTTACCATCGTAACTCCGTTTCTTTTTTTTTTTAATTTTAGTTTTACTTTATTTTACTTTACAATACCGTATTGGTTTTGCCATACATTGACATGAATCCACCACGGGTGTATACGAGCTCCCAATCCTGAATCCCCCTCCCACCTCCCACCCCATATCCTCTCTCTGGATCATCCCCGTGCACCAGCCCCAAGCATCCTGTATCCTGTATCGAACATAGGCTGGTGATTTGTTCTTACATGATAGTATACATGTTTCAATGCCATTCTCCCAAATCATCCCACCCTCTCCCTCTCCCACAGAGTCCAAAAGTTCGTTCTATACATCTGTGTCTCTTTTGCTGTCTTGCATACAGGGTCATCATTGCCATCTTTCTAAATTCCATATATATGTGTCAGTATACTGTATTGGTGT
>SJYT01057169.1:690851-701619 GCA_006410635.1 Cephalophus harveyi
TTTTTTGTATTTCCATACAAATCTTGAAATTATTTGTTCTAGTTCTGTGAAAAATACCGCTGGTAGCTTGATAGGGATTGCATTGAATCTGTAGATTGCTTTGGGTAGTATACTCATTTTCACTATATTGATTCTTCCGATCCATGAACACGGTATATTTCTCCATCTATTAGTGTCCTCTTTGATTTTTTTCATCAGTGTTTTATAGCTTTCTATATATAGGTCTTTAGTTTCTTTAGGTAGATATATTCCTAAGTATTTTATTCTTTTCGTTGCAATGGTGAATGGAATTGTTTCCTTAATTTCTTTTTCTACTTTCTCATTATTAGTGTATAGGAATGCAAGGGATTTCTGTGTGTTGATTTTATATCCTGCAACTTTACTATATTCTTTGATTAGCTCTAGTAATTTTCTGGTGGCGTCTTTAGGATTTTCTAAGAATCGGGCTGCGGGAGGCCCAGGCTGCAAAGAATCAGGCCAGAATGCCCTGCGCGTGATCAGTTTCTTAATTTGTTGCATTTGGTGCCCCTTTTTCAGTTGCTGATTCATTCAAATATTTGCAGATTCTTGCTGATTTCCTGATTCTGTGAATACTTTGTCTTCACAGGGCAACCCTTTCAGGGATTCATAGATCTGCTTCCAGATGGGGTGGACTGCAGTCTCTTCAAGTTTGAGAGCAGCAGGCGGGCACAGGATGTGTTGTTGGGCAGGGCATACCACCTTCTGGACAGGAGCAATTTCCAATACTTTTGGTTACTATCCCCCTGAGTGTTGTCCCTCTTTCCCATCTAAATGCCAGATTCTTCTGCTCAGACTAATTCAGTCCTGTTGAGCTTATCTGCTTGCAGTGTCTCAGCTAGGTCCTCTCCCACTCTATAGGCTGGAAATGCCCCACATTTTATAGAAGTCCCTTCCTATATGAGTTTTCACTTTGTATGGTAAAATCTTATTTTCCTTCTGATCTACCAAAAACATCTCTTCTTGTTTTCCAATCTGATTATGTATTTATTTTTCAATATATATTTCTCCTATAATTTGTATTTTTGTGCAGCAGGAAGAAATTACAGAATATTGTCAGGAGTCTGTGTCTTTCTGATCAGACTTTAACAAACTGTTTTCTAAGTTTTGTTCTCAGGGATAACAGGAAATAGTGTTGTATTTATTTATTACAAGGAGTTATCTTTATATTCTATCAGGGTTATATTTCAACTCCTTGAAAGCATATTGCATTATAGAGATGCTCTTGTTAGAAGAGAAATCTTTGAAGAATGCCAAGCGTTATCTTGGCAGAAATCCACAGTAAACAGAGCTCTGGCTCAAAAAGACCACAATATGCAGTCTTCCAGATAAATGACCCTGTAAGAGGAGGCACAGTTCTGCCTCTGACATGCTGTGTTTGCATGTGCCTGTTGTAAGCCTGTGTGCTTTTGATAGAAAAGTTTTATTTGCAATTTCACGCTAACTGTGACCAGTTATTGGCCAAGACTTGATATTAAATTAGGAAATAAGTATAATGAGAACTTGTATCCATCCCATGAGGAAGATTCCCTTACAGAGAAAAAATAAAGTTTGATTTTTTCCTTTTCCTGCATAAAATAGCAAATTCAGCATGAAGGTTCTGCTCTCATATATAAAGTTTAGGTTTTTTTTTTAAATGTTTATTTGGCTGCACCAGGTCTTAGTTCCAGCATGTGGATCTAGTTCCTTGGACCACCAGGGAAGGATCAATTTCAAAAGAATCCTTTGACCATTTACTCTGCCTGCAACAGTCTGCTCTTCCCTCTTGAACTCGCTTCTGTGCTTATCATTCATTCTTTGATATTTAGTAGTGAGCAGGGTCCAACTCTTTTGTGACTCTATGGACTATAGCCCACCAGGCTCCTCTGTTCATGGGATTTCCGAGGCAAGATGATTGGGATGGGTTGCCATTTCCTTCTCCAGGGGAATCTTCCTGACCCAGGGATCGAACCCACATCTCTTGCATTAGCAGACGTATTCTTTACCACTGAGCCACCGGGGAAGCCCCATCATTCATTCTTACATTCACTGTATTAGCTAATTTTTGTTTTGCAATGAACCACCCTTACTATCATGGGACTTAAAACAACAGTCATTCATCTAGCTCAAGCACTGACCAGGTGCTCTTCTGTCTGGGTGAGGCTTGGCTGAACTCAGCTGGCCTCATTCATGCATCTGTAATCAGTGGATGATTTGGTCAAGGGCTGCCTGGGCAATTGACAGAGGTGATAGAGGAGATGGTCTGACTGATCCACTCTCTTATCAGCCTGCAGGCTAGCTTCCACTGCTTCAAGTGGAGGCTGGGCCCCAACAGCCGAAAGAGGGTAAAACCCAAAGCATGAACCCCCTTGAGGCCTGAGCTAGCCTTACACTTGTTAATGTCCCATTGTTTAAAAACCATCACTCACAGGTAAAGACTATATCAAAGAGTGAAAGAATTTATGGCCATTTTGCAATCTACCAACGCATTTTAATTGAATCTGTGAATTCAGTTCCACCTGACACATTGAAGATTTTTCCACAAAATTTAAGTGATTAAGAGAAGAATATCATGGAGAAATTACAGCAATTACTTAGTAATTTCTTATTCTGAAATATCATGAGATTGGGTAGGAAAACTGAGTTCCAGACTCAGTCCACTATTTTTTTTTAAATCAGTGTGATTTTGGATAAACCATATAGCTTTAGAATTAGATTTCGTGGATCACAATAAACTGTGGAAAATTCTGAAAGAGATGGGAATACCAGACCACCTGACCTGCCTCTTGAGAAACCTGTATGCAGGTCAGGAAGCAACAGTTAGAACTGGACATGGAACAACAGACTGGCTCCAAATAGGAAAAGGAGTACATCAAGGCTGTATATTGTCACCCTGCTTATTTAACTTATATGCAGAGTACATCATGAGAAATGCTGGGCTGGAATCAAGATTGCCAGGAGAAATATCAATAACCTCAATATGCAGGTGACACCACCTTTATGGCAGAAAGTGAAGAGGAGCTAAAAAGCCTCTTGATGAAACCGAAAGAGGAGAGTGAAAAAGTTGGCTTCAAGCTCAACATTCAGAAAACTGAGATCGTGGCACCCAGTCCCATCACTTCATGGGAAATAGATGGGGAAACAGTGGAAACAGTGGCTGACTTTATTTTTTTGGGCTCCAAAATCACTGCAGATGGTGACTGCAGCCATGAAATTAAAAGGCGTTTACTCCTGGGAAGGAAAGTTATGACCAACCTAGATAGCATATTCAAAAGTAGAGACATTACTTTGCCAACAAAGGTCTGTCTAGTCAAGGCTATGGTTTTTCCAGTAGTCATGTATGGATGTGAGAGTTGGAGTGTGAAGAAAGCTGAGTGCCAAAGTACTGTGCTTTTGAACTGTGGTGTTGGAGAAGACTCTTAAGAGTCCCTTGGACTGCAAAGAGATCCAACCAGTCCATCCTAAAGGAGATCAGCCCTGAGTGTTCATTGGAAGGACTGATGTTGAAGCTGAAACTCCAATACTTTGGCCACCTGATGCAAAGAGCTGACTCATTTGAAAAGACCCTGATGCTGGGAAAGATTGAGGGCAGGAGAAGAAGGGGACAACAGAGGATGAGATGGTTGGATGGCATCACTGACTCGATGGACATGAGTTTGGGTAGGCTCCAGGAGTCAGTGATGGACAGGGAGGGCTGGTGTGCTGCGATTCATGGGGTCACAGAGTCGGACACGACTGAGTGACTGAACTGAACAGAACTGAACATTTAAAATGAAGGAGTTGGATGGGAATATCTTGGAGGCTGCTCTTTTCACTCCATTATTAATGAAAAGAAATTTGACATAAGGTATATAAAAGCAAACAAACTCTTTATCTGCGAGAATTTACATAAACAAAAATTCTTCCACACCCAGCAAAAGTATAAGAATTTCTATTCCAAGAATATAAGCCCTAAGTGTTCCCAAATTTGGTCTGTGGATACTTAATCCCCAAAGAAAAGCTTAAATCTCTCTTCCTCTGACCTGTCCACTTAGTCTTTGACTAGATTTCCTATGAAGAGCTCAAACCAGTGGAGCCTGACCTCCTTGCTTGCTGTGCTCTCTTATCTCAAGTTAACCTTGACCTCACTGAGACAGACCATGTCCTTTACCTTCCTTTTGCTCCTAGTAGTAGGTGTCGCATGTCAATCATCAATAAACATTGGTTGAATGAATGAAATAAAACTAACCTGATTTTCCATAGTGAGTAGATTCTGCATATGTTTCTTTGTGAGTTGATTTGTTATGGCCGTGGGAGTGGGAATGTTCTTTGCTCTGTAAAATGGAGTAGTCCTTGTGTTCTCCAGAACATGAATCAGAGATCCCTTTCTCATTGGAGTAGGAAGTGGTGAGGAAATCAGAGTTCAGCCACCACCTGCCATCACTGATGTGGAGCTGCTACAGGCCCTTGAACCTCAGTTCTATAAGGTTGAGCCTTCTCAACAGCAGGGAGACAAGTCCATCCATGGAGCCCTGTTGATCTACATATGTATGCCCTCGCCCATCCCCCATCATTGGACAGAGCACCAGGAGGAAAATGGTGGTGGTGGGGTTGGAGCAGGGAGGGACTACAGCTTCATCATGTTCTCCCAAGAAAACCAGCATTTGGATAATCAACAGGTGACCAGCATTTTTTTTTTTAAGTCATTGACTTGCCATCCAAGGTCTATCATTATTCTATCCTGGGTTTTGGCCAAGATTATCTCCGAAAGTTTCCATTTTTTAAGATGGAAATAAGCAAACTCATATTGAAAATGGGACTCCTTCCATTTATCTTAAATAAACAATAACAACAACAAAATTCAGCAAAAAAAAAAAAAAATCCTTGTCATTTTCATTGACTCAATAGAGTTACTAAATTTAATGCAAGATAACTTATTGATTAACCCAGTGAAGTCGGTACTAGAAACCAGTCTTGCAGAGGGAAAAAAATATCTGATTTGGAAAATGTATATTCAAGAGATTCATGTTCATTTTAAACCTCAAGTTGTGACTACTAATGAAAAATTGAGGCCTTAAGCTTCTGCTTAAAGTTGATTTAGGAGTGGCCTTACCCAAAGTCAGGGAAACGCAATAGAAATCTTCATTATCTCTCTTGCACAGTTGTCCTCCAATTAGTTAATTAACCCTTAATTGTTCCACATGATACTCCTGTGAGAGAGAAAGCTGGTAAAGCCCTGCCATCTTAATGAGAAGGAACATGAGGCAACAGGATGTAAAATGATCTCTTAAGTCAGAATGAATCCATGATAGAACCAGTGCAGAACGCTCATCCTCTGGTCCTCCCAGGTCCTCTCCTTGCAAAGAGGGGCACCTCTCATTAAGCAGATGGTTGCACTTCGCTCTCCACCAAAGGCAGCCTTTTCAGCTTAAAGCAAGAGGGAGTTAGACTCGGCACCACATTTTCTGCTGACTTTTAAGACAAGCAGCTCTGATGCCCTGTCACACCTGGGTTTCCCAGTGTTGACTACTTACAAAGGGCTTGAAAATGAGAGAGAAATGGTTGTAGATAAAGATACACTGATCCTTACTTTCTTATGACTGGCGGCCTTCATAGGGAACTAGAAATTTGAAGTTGGGAGCAGATTTTCAGAGCACTGTGCATTGTGATCGCCCAGCCACATTTACAACTATGATTTTTAAAATATTTTTAAGTGGTTCTTCCACACCGTCTTGAGGGATCAAAGTTTTCGTGGATATAATACACTAGTGGGTCCCACAGCTCTTTATTTCAAGATTAAGAAGACTAAGATAAATTGTAATCGGAATAAATCTGGAAAACTGGAAGGAGTAGGTCCTCTTAATAAGTTGGCAGATAGACCGTGAAATCCCATCTGAAGAGCAGAACAACTTGGCTCCTCAGCACTCCCTTCATTCAAATTCATGGAAGAATAAATCAGCAGTGTTTGAAGTGCCTCAGAGTATGAATGTGACAAGCACAGAAGAATTATTGAAGGCAGGAATCCAGCTCCGGGTGGCAGCGTTACTGAAATCTGCTTTATTCCCTTTTGAACCATTCAAAGGAAAAAAAGAAAGAAAAATATAGTATAAGCAGATGTTTCCTTTTCAATGTTTTTAGCAAACACTCTGAGCAATTGGACACAGCTGCATCCCTTGGTCCGCACAGGCCGCCACTGTACTGCAGCTGGTGGACGGCTGGTTAACAAACAACTTGTGGGATGCTTTCTTATAGCTCATCCACCTCAGTCCTTGGGGATTCAGGCTGCAAACCTTGTGTCGCCGGGGAAGAGGAAGCTTCTGGCCCCAGCTTACAGGGGTGCAGTTAAGGTCTCATGACCTCGGTCAAGGAATCTAATTGTCTTCCCAGCTGTCATGGCATGAATAGTGTCCCTGCCCTTCCCTCCTTCAAATGTTCAGAAAGTGACTCTATTTGGAGATGGATTTTAAACAGATGATGAAGTTAAAATGATGTCTGAGAGTTGGGCTCTAATGGACATCAGGTTAACTGATGTCCTAGGACACAGAAACATCAGAGATACACAGCTCAGAGCAAAAGCCATGTGGCCACATGCAAGCCAGAGAAAGAGGCCTTGGTAGAAACCATATCTTCCAGGACTTCCAGACTCCAGAGTTATAAGAAAATAAAATCTTGCTCTTTAAGTTACCCAGTCTGTGGCACTTTGTTAAGCAGCCCAAGCTGACTAAGGACAGCTTTTGATCCTGCCAGGCATTCAGCACTCACCTGCAAAGCAGCAAACCCACTACATCTAGACATGCAATAGGAGAAGTGTTTGTTGAATGAATGCATGAGTGAAAAAATGAATGAAATGTATATGCCTCTCCTTCAGTTTCCTTATTTCTTTAAAACAGGTGCAGTTCCAGTAACTCCATCACGGTGTTGTGGCTGGACATACCTGGCAAGTGCTTAGAACACTGTGGCCAGCACATGGGAAACCCATAAAAGCGTTTGCTCTTATGACCTTTACTATTAAGCTTTGTAATCGCTTTCATCTTTTGGAGGCTTTATAGACAACAAGCCTTAAAGTAGGCAATGAGATGCATTCTTGAGTGCCAAGAGGATTTTACTTCATGCGGTTCTAATAGAACTCAGGCTGTTTTTCCCTGTTTATCCTCAAGGCTATGGTTTTTCCTGTGGTCATGTATGGTTGTGAGAGTTGGACGGTGAAGAAGGCTGAGCACCGAAAAATTGATGCTTTTGAACTGTGGTGTTGGAGAAGACTCTTGAGAGTCCCTTGGACTGCAAGGAGATCCAACCAGTCCATTCTGAAGGAGATCAGCCCTGGGATTTCTTTGGAAGGAACGATGCTAAAGCTGAAACTCCAATACTTTGGCCACCTCATGCGAAGAGTTGACTCATTGGAAAAGACTCTGATGCTGGGAGGGATTGGGGGCAGGAGGAGAAGGGGACGACCGAGGATGAGATGGCTGGATGGCATCACGGACTCGATGGATGTGAGTCTGAGTGAACTACGGGAGATGGTGATGAACAGGGAGGCCTGGCGTGCTGCGATTCATGGGGTCGCAAAGAGTCGGACACGACTGAGCGACTGAACTGAACTGATCCTCAGTTGTTTTGTGGACCAGAAAATCACAGAAATTAGAAATGGATGTGATAGGTCCCATCACATCTGTCTCATTCTTCAGCGTTGGGTTAGGTTGTTTTATGACTGTCTGGTGTTTTATATCAGGAGTAGGAACAGACACACAGTTCAGTCACTCCGTCATATCCGATTATTTACAATCCCATAGACTGCACCATGCCAGGCTTCCCTGTCCATCACCTACTCCTGGAGCTTACTCAAACTCATGTCCATTGAGTTGGTGATGCCATCCACCCATCTCATCCTCTGTCATCCCCTTCTCCTCCTGCCTTCATCTTTCCCAGCATCAGGGTCTTTTCCAATGAGTCAGTTCTTCCCATCAGGTGGCCAAAGTACTGGAGTTTCAACTTCAGCATCAGTCCTTCCAATGAATATTCAGGACTGATTTCCTTTAAGATTGACTGGTTGGATCTCCTAGGAGTCCAAGGAACTCTCGAGAGTCTTCTCCAGCATCACATTTCAAAAGCATCAATTCTTCGGTTCTCAACTCTCTTTATGGTCCAACTCTCACATCCATACATGACTATTGTAAAAACCACAGCTTTGACTAGATGGACCTTTGTCATCAGAGTAATATCTCTGCTTTTAAATATTGCTGTCGATGTTGGTCATAGCTTTTCTTCCAAGGAGCATGTGTCTTTTAATTACATGCCTGCAGTCACCATCTGCACTGATTTTGGAGCCCAAGAAAATAGTCTGTCACTGTTTCCATTGTTTCCCTGTCTATCTGCCATGAAGTGAAAGGGACCAGATGCCATGATCTTCGTTTTTTGAATGTTGAGTTTGAAGCCAGCTTTTTCACGCTCCTCTTTCACTTTTATCAAGAGGCTCTTTAGGAACAGAAGGAAGGAATAAACCCATATTCTTCCCTTTCCCCACTCCCCCACCTCTCGAGCAGGTGACTGGACCTACAGCAGGCAGGACCTGGGCCTGGACTGTGCATTGGGTGACCAAGTGCCTACAGAAATGCAGTAAGTATAAAGAGTCCATGATTTTTCTTTTAATAACACTTCCTCTGTGGACTAGATTTTACTTCTTCTTGCTCACAACTTTCCTTAGCTTCCTATGGTTACATCAGTTATCCCCGTTCCCTTCGACAGCACAAGCCCCCATCCCAGTAAAGCTAACAGAGCCAACTTTTGGACTCTGTATTTCCTGATTACAGAGCCAGCCTTTTTCATTCTCCATTAATCTCTCAAAAAACTTCAGATTTGGATTGCAATGAAAGTGTTTCCAACTTTAACCTATCTGCCTTCCACGAGGCTTTGTTTATGCGATGCTCTCTTGGAGGATCCCATGTTCCTTTTGTGTCCCTGTGTCATTTCTGTTTCGTGGCTACATTATTATTCATTTGAGGTTTCTCACTGTTAATTACCTACACATTTGCCTGCATTCTTCATCCCTGTTATGTCAGGGGCTTGTGGAAAGCTCCTGTGGCATTGTTTGCATTTTCTGTAACCCAGGTGTGAGCAGAGACTGCTTACAAAGCAAGTGATAGGAGGGGCTGGGGCCCTGTCCATGTCTGCCTTTGATCCCTCTGCCCATCTGTAGCACCTCAATTCTTTATTTTCTCCCTCAATTATTCTTTTCTAAGCACTCAGTGCAGTGTAACCCACTGAAATTGACAAGTATGCCATTGAGAGGTAAGGCAGAAAGGGAGAGTGTTTCAAGTTTTAGATTCTGAAACGCCTTGTGCCTCTGGGAAAAGCAAATAAGGCAGGTTCAGCTACTAGGTGGGTGGGGAACATGGGACACAAAGGATGCGTGAGCTCACAGCAGCAACCGGAACAAGGTGAATTGAGACAGGTGCCAGCGAGGTAAGAGGAAAAGGGAAACTTGTCCCAGCCAACTGTCAGCCCTAAAAGCAAAAAGTGCCAGCCAGGAGAGCTGCTGACAAGGGAAGAGAGAAAGAGGATGCTGGAAGAAGTGAGGGAGAAATCCAGAAAGAACGGCTGCAGCACAGACGTTCTGACCTCTTCAGAAAATGGCGCTCTGCCCCAGGGACTTGCTTGGCAGTCCAGTGGTTAAGACTGTGCAGTTCCACTGAAGGGGGTGTGGCAACTAAGACTCCGCATACCACGTGGCCCCCCCAAAGAAGGGTCTCTGCTCCACCACACACCGCTTGTCCCGAAAGGCTTGGGAGATGTCCATAATCAGCTCAGGCCCAGAGGGCTGGCTGGCCCCAGGGCCTTCTTCCTGGCAAGTGGAATTTCTTCTAGTCTTTTTCCAGTGTAATCATAGAAGCATAGGATATTAGAGCTACAAGCAAGTTTGGAGATTTTCTTATAAACCCTTCATTTCACGTTTCCTAGCAGCACACAGAGAAGTTGGGATGGGTGATTACCTACTATGTGCCAACCACAACTTACCATTTCTGTTCGTTTTTTAGTATACTTTTTATTGAAGCATAACATCCGCAGATAAAAATGTACACATCATGCGTGTGTGGCTCAGTCTGTGTTTTACAAAGGGAAGACCTCATACCCATGGAAGCAGCATCCAGATTAAGGAATACAGCATCCCCAGCAGCCCAGGAGCACTCACTGCGCCTCTTTCCAAAGGCAACCCCCTTACACCTTAGGCAACCTCCATCCTGGTTTCTGATAGATTCATTTGCTTGTTTCTGAAATTTATATAAATGAAACCAAACAGTAAGGCTTATTTTATGTTTGACTTTTTCATTCAACACTATATTTGTGAGATTTATCCATGTTGTTGCATGTAGCAATACTTGGTCCTTTTTTGTTGTCATAACGTTCTATTGTGTAAAAACATACTTACTCAATCTCCTTATCCATTACACTGTTGAAAGACATATGGGTAGTTTCCAGGAACATTATGAATAGTGCTCTGAACCTTCTAGTGCATTTTTGTTATTTTGTTGCTGCTAATTTTGCATGTCTCAGTTCAGTTCAGTTCAGTCGCTCAGTCGTATCCGACTCTTTGCGACCCCATGAATCGCAGCACGCCAGGCCTCCCTGTTCACTACCATCTCTCGAAGTTCACTCAGACTTACATCCATCGAGTCCGTGATGCCATCCAGCCATCTCATCCTCGGTCGTCCCCTTCTCCTCCTGCCCCCAATCCCTCCCAGCATCAGAGTCTTTTCCAATGAGTCAACTCTTCGCATGAGGTGGCCAAAGTACTGGA
>SJYT01057169.1:702951-740257 GCA_006410635.1 Cephalophus harveyi
ATTTTGAGCATTACTTTACTAGCATGTGAGATGAGTGCAATTGTGCGGTAATTGGAGCATTCTTTGGCATTGCCTTTCTTTGGAATTGGAATGAAAACTGACCTTTTCCAGTCCTGTGGCCACTGCTGAGTTTTCCAAATTTGCTGGCAGATTGAGTGCAGCACTTTCACAGCATCATCTTTCAGGATTTGAAACAGCTCAACTGGAATGCCATCACCTCCACTAGCTTTGTTTGTAGTGATGCTTTCTAAGGCCCACTTGACTTCACATTCCAAGATGTCTGGCTCTAGATTAGTGATCACATCATCATGATTATCTGGGTTGTGAAGATCTTTTTTGTACAGTTCTTCTGTGTATTCTTGCCACCTCAGTTGAACATTGATCTTGGAGTGGAGTTGCCAGGTCATAAAATATTCCTATGATCAGCTTTAGTAAATACAGTCAAGCAGTTCTCAAAAGTGGTTGCACTTAGTGACTAAATAACAACAATGTATAAATATTGACTGTGCTTTCCATGTTAGCTATCCTGGAATGTGGTGCTTTTGAGATTCAGAGATGTGGAATGAGGGGTTTTATTCCTTTAGTGGAAGCAAGCAGTGATTTGGTTAGTCTACGCTCCTCCGGTTTTTGATGCTTACTGCCAGAACCATCTACAGGACTCTCTCAACCTGGAAATATTTAATGCCTAAGGCAGAGTAATTAGAAAAAGTATGAGAGGAAGAGGTCACACTCAACTTGGGAAGTTAAGAAATCTACATTTGGCTTCCCTGGTGACTCAGCTGGTAAAGAATCCGCCTGCAATGCAGGAGACCTGGGTTCAAGTCCTGGGTTGGGAAGATCCCCAGGAGCAGGGTGCGGCAACCCACTCCAGTATTCTTGCCTGGAGGATCCCCATGGACAGAGGAACCTGGCAGGCTGCAGTCCATGGGGTCACAAAGAGCTGGACATGACTGAGCGACTAAGCACAGCACACATATGACTCTAACAGGCCACAGTTAACCCCTCAAATGTTTGGGACTGATATTAAATGTTTCCTTATTGTGTGTTGAATGTAGGGTTGTTGTCTTTGTTGTTTTTTTAGTTGCTAAGTCTTCTGTCCATGGGATTTCCCTGGCAAGAATACTGCAGTGGGTTGCTATTTCCTTCTCCAGGGGATCTTCCTGACTCAGGGATTGAACCCATGTCTCTTGCATCACAGGCAGATTCTTTACTGCTAAACCACCAGGAAAGCCCTAAGTGTTGGATCCTAATTATTAAATGCAAAGAGTAGAGTTGGTCCCCGAGTGCAGAGAAGGGAGAGAGGACAAGAGCAATGGGGCCAAGAAAAGCTTCAAGAATGAAGTGGGACTTCAGCTGGGCCTGTAAGTGTAGGATGTTTGCAGGCAGAGAACACTAGAACATTTCCTGACATTTTCTGTGCAGATGGGAGTGTACATTGGTATCTATGTAACACTGAGCAAATATTTTAAAATTGACAATTACCTAAATTGCCAGCACTTCAAGAAGAGGCATGATTATGTAAGAAACACAAGGCACAGGCATCAGCCATGGAACATTTCAGAGTTAGTGTCATCCTCCAAACTCCAGACTGTCTTCATGTATCTTGCATTAGCTGTGACTTCAGTCATTTAGAACAAAAGGTGCTTTGAAATTACAGGAGGCTTAAAACATGGTTTATATGCTGTCATCAACTGTTCAGAGTAGGGAAATACATTCCAGAAAATCTTCTCACCTCACATTTTGAAATAATGAAGTAAACCTCTCAATTATTATAGAGACTTAAAAGGAATAAATGTTACCACAATCATATATCTTTGTGATGAATTTAACTTGATGGGTATCTTACTCACCAAGTAGGAAAGGTGACAAAGAGGACCTTGTCTCCAAATATTAATTTTTCACTTTTTATCTTTAGAAAACAAAACCTCAGGCATCATCTCCTACTATAAGTACATTTCCCAGCCTTGTTTGTAACTAGGTGATCCCAAATAACCAAGTTCTGTCCAAAATGATATAAACAGAAAGACTGAAACTTCTGAGAAGACCACCTAAGAGACAGTGAGATAAGCCTTCCTTCTTCTTTCTCTCTGTTGCCTGAAATGTGGATATAATGGCTGGAGCTCCAGCAGCCACCTTGAACAGGAGATGATCTTTTGAAGGGAAGTGGGAAAATATAGCAACAAAATAAAGCAGAAACAGAAACAAAGAGGGAAATTTGATCTATGAAGACCGTGGAATTGGTCTAACCTACTGATTTTCAGTTGTCTTTTATCTAATAAACCTTTGTGAATTTAAGGTGCTGCAAATGAATTTCTGTTGTTAGCAGTGGAACATGACATTTCCACTGATACAGATGGATAGAAATGTATAATGCATACTTTCCTAGCCTGCAGACTATGGCCAATCACTGGTTCCTAATGGCATTTCCCCCACACAGGTGTCCTAGTAGAGAGGGATTTGCTCCCAGCCCTGTGTTGGGCTCCCTGCACTATTTATGCAAGTCACTATTGGGTCAGTCTTGTTTATCCCCCTTCTCTCAACTCTGGGTGAATCTCAAGACTGTGGGGACAAGAAGTATATATCCTCCCATAAAGACTGAAGACTTTGGTCCTGACCTTTATATCAGAGACATCCATGAGCTTGCTGGGTGGCTCAGTGCTAAAGAATCCTCATGCCAATGCAGAAGACGCAGGTTCAATCCCGGGTCCCAGCAGATCCCACATGCCATGGAGCAGCTAAGCCTGTGTGTCACAGCTACTGAAGCCTGAACATCCTAGAGCCAGTGCTCTGCAACAAGAGAAGCCGCCACAACCAGAAGCCCGCTACCGAGTAGCCACTGTTCATCACAACTAGAGAAAAACGCAAGCAGCGATGAAGACCCAGCACAGCCAAAAATAATTTAATAAAAAAGAAAAAAAAAACCTGAGAGACACATCCTTAGCCCCAAAGACTTGAGGTACCTTGAAGGAGTAATTATTATGTTGCCTTGACATCCTATCCAGAGAGATGAGAAAAACATTCCCCTAGAAATCTCATGTGGCAGTTTGTTTTTTCCAAAAGTGAACACAAGAATATCTTTGGCCTCATGTGAACTTCGAAAAAGTCTTCCCATCTCTCAAGTGGAGTCTATGCCCCCTTCCCCGTGTTGCATTTCTAGTTCTAGGAACTGGTCACTGAACAGGAGTGTCACTGCCCATGCTTTATCCACTCAGCTGTTTTATTGTAAAATACCACGTGCTCCGTTCAAAGGGCCTCATTATTAGCAGGACAGAACCAAAATGCTGCTGTTGGGATTCATGCTCTGTGAGCGCAGGCAGGGAGCATTAGGAGCAGCCATCCATTTTATAGATAAAGACACCAATGCCCAGAGCGGGTAAGTTAATTGCTCAGCTCACACAACTAGTAGCATAAAACAGGGTCTTCAGTTCAGAGCTGTGCCAGAGCCAGCTTGTGCCAGCATGCAAGGATCAATTTTGACATTTTCAGGAATTGTGCAGGTCCGTGACCATGGTGGGAATATTTACACCAGGGGAATTGGCAACCTCTCCAATTCAGGGCTTTCCTCTCCTCTCCTTCCCCTGGAAAGCTAGCTGTTACACATTTGCCTGCACACCATTGTCCTAATGTTCTCACCTGTCTTCAGAGATGGAATGGAGGTCCCCTGGGCTCTAGGCTTTTTTCTTTGTTCTTGTCAGCCAGATATCCTGCCCTCAACAGGGTACAGTTGCTACAACATAGGGCTTCCCGTCTAAGCTTCCCTGTAAAACGTGTGTCTCATAGTCACCTGAAGATCAATATATGCAAAATAAAATGCTTGATTTCCAAGTTGCCTCTTCCAGCTTGCTCTCACCTCAACACCATGCACCACTATTCCCCCAAAGATTCACACTGGAAAACAGGGAGGCATCTGTGATTATTCCTTTCTTTTCCTCATATTGTGGATTAAATTTGTGGATTAAATTGTGCCCCCCCCCCAAAGATATGTTGGGAAGTCCTAACCCCTGGTACCTGTGAATGTGACCTTATTAGGAAAAGAATCTTTGTAGATGTAATTAAGATGTAAGCTGAGACCATACTTTGTAAAAGACTTAATGAACAGAAGCCTCGATCAAATGGAGTCGGGAGACCAGGAAGGGAAGCTCTGACGCCCTGTGACAAAAGCAGAGCCCAACAGGAGGAAGAGTGACCCTCCTCTTTCCTGGGGAGGACTCAGCCAGTGAAAAGTCACAGATTCTTTGCTTGCTATGACTCTCCGACATTCCTCTCCTTCTCTATAAAAGCACTTTCCTTCTCTTGCACTTGGCTCGGCATAGTTGCAGAACTGCAATTCTCTGCTGATCCTGAATAAACCCATCTTTTGGGAGACATGTCTGGCAGTCTATTTGTGTCAGGTTGACATGCTAGAGTAGGGTAAATCCTTCGTCCAGTATGACTGGTGTCATTATAAAAAGAGAAGAGGAGACAAAGAAACATGGGAGAGATGCCATATGATGACTGAGGCAGAGATTAGAGCGATGTGTCTGCAAAGCTACGCAGCATCCAGGCCTGCCAGCAACCACAAAAGCCAAGAGAACAGCATGGAGTAGATTGTCCCCTAGAGCTTCAGAGAGAGCGTGGCCTGCCAACACCTTGGTTTCAGGCATCTAGTTTGCAAAACTGTGTGAGAATAAATTTCTGTTGTTGTTAAGCCACCTAATTTGTGATCGTTTGTTACAGGTCCTAGGAAACTAACACATCTCACAGTCCCCAGCCTCGTCATGTTTTTTCCCACCAGCAAGACCTATCAATTATGCTTCCAAATAGACCTCAAATCTGTCTGCTTCTCTGCTGCCACAGTAATTCAGACCACTCTCATCATCAGCATGGACACTGCAACCATCTCCTACCTGGTCCATACTTGACCGCTCCAGTTCATTCAGAAGGATCCACATAAACCCTCAGATCACATTACTCTCTACTCAAACATCTGGTTCCCACTGCTCTTAGCATAGCCTCTGTGTCTTAACATGGCTCACAAGATGCTACCTGAGCTCCTAATCTTTAAAGCCTCACCTTCTCCCTCTATTCTCTAGCTATTTTTTTTATTTATTTATAGTTCATCAATTTTGGCAAGTTCATCTCAGGACCTTTGCCAGAAGTACTCTGCCTAGGGAACTTCCCACGGACTTCCTCCTAATTATTATCTTTCAATTGTCTGCTCCTTCTCACGCTTAGGTCTATAAAACCTTTCCCTCCATCTCTGCTTTTTCCTTTCTCTGATAGATTGCATTTTCAAAGATGATCATAAATAAGATCCACATATCACCCACCTTTCGATGGCCCAAGACACTGCACTCTGAAGGCATTCCAAATATCCTCAAAAGAGCGCCCCCAGGAGAAATAAGCTTGACCACCATGCCATCACCAAGTTCCTCTTGAACTCTGAGTGAGCCATGAAAGAGATAGAAGGCAACAGCTCACTTATGTTCACTGAATGCCAAGGCCAGTAGGCACCAGATCGGGCTGTGCAGATGCTTTCTGACCATGATGTGGCCAAGGTAAACACTGATGAGGCCTGATGGAGAGAAGAAGACACATGTTCAGTTGGCTCCCTTCTATGATTCTTTGGATATTGCCAACAAAATTGGGATCATCTGAGTCCAGCTAACTAAATATAAATTTTTTCACCATAAAAAAAAAGGTGACCATAATGGTAACTCCTTCCCACAAACTTTGTACACTGAATTTGCCACTCCCATCCACACCATGAAATAGAATTCAGTTTCCTTTCACTTGAATCTAGGCTGACCTTACGATTCACTCATAACCAAGAAGAAACTGTTAAAAGTTCTGTTGTGTGAGTCTCCAGTCCAAGGCCAAAAAGGCCGTGAAGCTTCTACCTAATTTTCTTGAGATGCTTAGTCCAGGGGTATATGGCCCCTATTTGTGTGTGTGTGTGTGTGTGTGTGTGTGTGTTAGTCCCTCAGTCATGTCCAGTTCTTTGTGACCGCATGGACTGCAGCCCCACCAGGCTTCTCTGTCCGTGGGATTTTCCAGAGTGGGTTGCCATTGCCTTCTCTGGGGGATCTGCACAACCCAGGATTGAACCCAGGTCTCTTGCATTGCTGACAGATTCTTTAGTGTCTGAGCCGCTAGGGAAGCAGACCCTATGTAGGAAATCCAATTGCCTTGAAACCACCAGGCTGAAAACACCATGGCTGGGCACTCCAGTTGACAGTCCATTGCAAGCTCAGTCTTTTAGCCACTCCTTCTTCCAGACATGTGAGTTCAGCTGTTGGGATCCTTGAGAGCAGCCCACTCACCAGCTGAGGCCCACGGGGTGACATCAGCAGCTCCCGAAGGAGTAGAAGAACTACACAGCCACATCCTGCCTCTGAATTCCTGACCCACAGAATCCGTGAGATATAATCAAGCAGTTGTTTAAACCATTAAGTTTGGGGGTAGTTTGTTATCCACAGTAGCTACTCATAACTCACAAATGTTGACTTACTGGTCTAACAGCTCCGAGGGACCAGAAGCTCCATGAGGGCAGGTGGCACCTCAGCAGCTAACATATGAAGCACAATGTGGTAGGTGTTCAATAATGGTAAGAGGACCCCAGAGCCTTAGTGCTCAGACTTCTGGGCTACCCTGCACTGAGGGGAGCAAGGGAGGAGCTCTTGTCTTAGCCACTTGTAATGGAACCTGACATTTGCAATTTCAGGCATGAGGAAATAACTTAGAACTAATTTCTTTCAGGCTTCTAAGCTGACCAGTCTTATTTAGCACCTTCTACTGAAATGACAAAAAGTATTATAAGCTCTATTAATATCTTTCAGGAGCTGAAGTAATTTGGTAATTCCAAATGTCAGAAAGTAGCTTCATATTAAACCTGGAAAAAAAGGCTGTGATTAAAAGGACACTATTCAATATCAGTAAGAAATAAACACTATTTTTTTTATTTTTTCACCATCCATTTAAATAAACTCATTAACCCACGTGATGATGTTTCTGCCAGTGGATATTGAAGAAATTTACAATAGTTGAATTGACCCACATTCACCTTAAAATAGAATAGGAAGTACCAGCTTCATTTACATAATTGTTTTGGATTCCCCAGACAGAAATAATTTCCAGGGTTGTCTTGTCTGAACATAATCTGCAATTTAAACTGGAGGCTTCATTTTTTTTTTCTTTCAACTTCCTTGTGATAAGAATCCTAACTGTCTCATGATGTTAAATCTTGCCTGAAATGTTTTATACATATCCTGGTCTTTTGTTTCAAGATGACTCTGACCACTGTAAAATCAGAATGTGAACATGACACCTCTTTATTTCCTCAGAACCCTTCTCTGAAGGTATGTGGGAATGCTACCAACCACTAATTCTTCTCTCAGCTAAGTTTCAAAATATTTTACAGTATTCTTACAGAATATTATACAGTATTCTTACATATATGCTTAAAAAATCTGGGATTAAATTATTCAATGAAAGTCACTCAGAAGGTAGATCATGTATTAATAGTTATAAATTCATTACTTTGATTTTCCCTTCAAGAGAAATGATTGATCTCACATACACAGCCTCTCATGTACTTAAAAGTAGTCTGTAATTGTGAGGCTGCTTTATAAAACTCTTTTGAACCTTCTAAGAATTAGTTCTCAGAGATGGTTTAAATTAGTGCATAAGCCAGGATGGGTTAGGCTATGCCATATTAACAAATACCCCTAAATCTTAATTATCTCTTGCTTATGTTACATGACCAATCTGAATTGATGTGTGTGGTACGGGGAGTTGTCCTCTGATTTCTTTAGTCACTCGTGGACCTAAGCTTGACAGAGTTCCCATCTTGGACATGTTTCGAAGATCACAAAGACAGAAAAAAGGACACTTAGTAAATTGTGCACTGGCTTTTAATGCCGCTGCCTGAAAGTGATACATATCTCATGTCCTCATGCTTTGTTGGCCAAAGCAAATCACATGGTCATGCCAATTTGCAAAGAGTGCAAACAAGTGTAAGCCCTTCATGAGACAAAGAACCAGCATGTCTGTGCACAGTTGCAATGACTACCAAAAACTAGAAGGTGACCTGGGGCCTCACAAACAACCAGGCAACCTCTTGTCATGAGGGAACAAGAAGTCTGGACTTTCGCACTCTCACTTAAGACAGATAGCCAAATGCCCAGGGGAAGGCAATTAAAATAAAGGAGAGTTTCAGAATAAATAGCACCTCTTGGAAAGAAATCATTGATTTATGTTTTCATTGTATGTGCATTGCCGAAGGATTGATGCTTCTGAACTGTAAAGTTGGGGAAAACTCTTGGGAGTCCCGTTGACTGCAAGGAGATCAAACCAGTCAATTGTAAAGAGAATCAATCCTGAATATTCATTGGAAGCTGAAGCTCCAATACTTTGGCCACTTGATGTGAAGAGCTGACTCATTAGAAAAGACCCTGATGCTGGGAAACACTGAAGGCAGGAGGAGAAGCGATGACAGAAGATGAGATGGTCGGATGGCATCACTGACTCAATGGACATGAGTTTGAGCAAGCTCTAGGAGGTGGTGAAGGACAGGGAAACCTGGCGTGCTGCAGTCCATGGGGTCGCAAAGAGTTGGACACAACTGAGCGACTGAATAACAACAGAGTTTGCATAGGAAGAAAGTATTCTGTGTCTCCAGAGTTAACTATTGTGGAACGCTGGATAGTAGACCAAACACTCTTAAAAAGGACATGTTTAGGGTCTTGCAACCTAAAATGTAGTACCAGCAGCATGAGCATTTCAAAATGTAGATTCTCAGGCCCTATCTCAACTCTACCAAATCAAAATTTGATTTTAACAAAATGGTGACGTGATCCATGTACACATTAGTATTTGAGAAGCACTGGACTGATTAAGACATCTGAAGTATGCCCATGAAATCAGTGGGCAGAAATTATATAACTGAAATTAAAATTTTCATTTTAAAAGTTTTGATTTTTAAATTATCATAAGGTTCAAGACTCAAAAAAACTTACAGCATTGAATCATAGAAGCAAAACCTGCTACACTTAAGAATTTTATCTGCATAGCATCTTGCTTGTTAGGTGGGCCTCATGGGACTGGCATCTTATTAATATTTTTCCAGTCTTGAAGGGAATGGCAGTCCTGTGATGTTACTTAATGGACTTCAAGGGGAGGTCAGAATGCATCGTACGGATGCACAACTTATACATAATGCTGAACAGCAAAGAAGTTCAGATTTTCCCCCACAATTTGCCGAAAGTGAAAGTGAAACTAGCTCAGTAGTGTCTGACTCTTTGCGACCCCAGGGACTATACAGTCCATGGAATTCTCCAGGCCAGAATACTGGAGTGGGTAGCCTTTCCCTTCTCCAGGGGATCTTCCCAACCCAGGGATCAAATCCAGGTCTCCCACACTGCAGCTAAGCCACCAGGAAAGCCCAGTTGTTAAATCTACAAAGGCAAACTTCTGCTTCCAAACTGTAAGGAATCATACTAACAGTATCTGACAGTATCACACTGACATACTGATAGGAAACTGACAATACATAGCCTATCTCAGATTCCACCTATTTGGGGGAGAGGGTCTTATTCTCATGTATGTGAAAGACAGCTTATTATTAACAAAGTAGTACATATCAGAGGTGATAGTCATCATTTATGGGTTTTTTTCTTTCCTAAATATAAGACTATTTCCAAAAAGAGTAAAACAGAATGACTGAAGTGAAATAAAAAGAAATGGTTGCACCAAATGATTTCCTCTCTGAATCGAGGGGTTGGGGTGGTTTTAGGAAGTTTCAGACTACATAATCCCAACAACCTAGGAAAGTTAAACCTGATTTGAGGCTCAACAATAATGCCTCAATTTGTTTAATGCTTGTTGTGAAAATAATTTCACTCTACATAAATTTCTTAATGAAATCACCGCCTGGGGAGAAAATGATGATACAAGCAAATTGTCACACATTTTGTGGTTCTATATAACATAAATAAGCCAAAATTTATCCACCAGTTTTATGATGCATTTTCCTTTAAACATGGCTCCATCTCAAAATTACTGCAACAAGATACTGAAAACACTACTAATGAGAAACATAAAGCATGTGCAGATAAGCTACAAAAATGCTTCCGTATTCAGAGTCACCAAGAGATGTCTCAGTTAGCCTTATAATTTAGATATCTTGACACAGTTTTATTCCCAACTGTTGGTGGTAAATTTTCTGCTACCCTTAAAATAAGAAGTTTCATCATCAGTAGCTACATTAAGCTTAGCTAGTATTATAGTGTTGCTTCCAGGCTTAGTTCGATAAAAAATCCTCTTTCACAGGAAAGTAAATCATGTTGCCTAACTGCACTTTGAGATACTGGACTCAGCAGAACTCAGAGCAAATCCATTTGCTCTTCTGGGATTTTTTTAAACACAAGTTTTTCAGAAATACACTCACAGACATAGAAAACTAACATGGTTATCAAAGGTAGGGAGAGGGACAAATTAGGGGTTTGGGATTAACAGATACACGCTACTATAGAAAACGATAAACAAGGACCTACTCTATAGCAGGGGGAACTATATTCAAGAGCTTGTAGTAACCTGTAATGGAAAAGAATATTAAAAAGATATATGTGTGTGTGTATATATATATCGGAGAAGGCAATGGCACCCCACTCTAGTACTCTTGCCTGGAAAATCCCATGGACGGAGGAGCCTGGTAGGCCGCAGTCCATGGGGTCGCTGAGAGTTGGACACAACTCAGTGACTTCACTTTCACTTTATATTTATATATATATATATACATATATATATATAACATATGCATACATGACTCATTTTGCTGTACACCTGAAACTAACAAAACGTTGTAAATCAACTCTTCTTCAAATTTTTGAAGTGAATTTTTGACATCTGACCCTTTCAACAGGTGAATTTTGCTATAACGCAGTGATGGTTGTTACAGTACAATTTTGGGTGTTATAATGCTCTTAATACAGTTATGTAGCCAGGTGGTACAGTGCTTCTCACAAAACCAGTAAAGCTCCTATCTCCCCATCTTTTTTTTCCCAGTCCTACTTTCAATGACTGTTTTCTCCAAATCACTAAGGAAACCATTGCAGACCATTAAAAGGCTATTGAAAAGCCCACAGCAACTGCCCAAGGACAGGAAAATGCACTGGCTCTCTTAGAACTTGGGAAAGAGCCTGCAGATCATTGCCACTGAGTTGACCTTAGAAGATTTTCTTCTCACAGTATAATGTATAGTAGCCATTGTTCAGTGGTTAACAGAACACCACAGGCCTCTGTCTTTAGGTCTTGTCATGATCTGTGCGAGGGCTGGAAAAGAATTTCTAGCCAAGAGGTGGAATTTAGAGCTGGGATGCTGTTAGAACTGCAGGCTGGATCCAGGGAGAGCCAAAGCCTTTCAAGGGCTGTGTGTGTGTGTTAAGTCGCTTCAGTCGTGTCCAACTCTTTGCAATCCTATGGACTGTACCCTGTCAGGTTCCTCTGTCCATGGGGTTCTCCAGGCAAGAATACTGGAGTAGATTGCTGTGCCCTCCTCCAGGGGATCTTCCCAACCCAGGTATCGAACCTACATCTCTTATGTCTCCTGAATTGGCAGGCAGATTCTTTACCACTAGTGCCAATTGGGAAGCCCAAGGTGGCTATAGCCTCATGACAGAGAAAATTCCTGCTGGAAAGGTGATTGGTTAGGATGCTATAGGGTGGGTAATAGGGTGGGTGTTTTACCTCACATGGGGTCAGGGAAGTGGCCAGTTTAGATCTGGAGGTTCACTGCAACAGTTGCTATGGGGCTTGTTCAGCTCCAGAGATTTTCGTCCTGTGACCCTGGTACAGGACTCCCACACTCATGACTTTGGTATAGGGCTCCACAGGTCTCTGCATTTCCTGTGGTATTTTCTGCCCTGGTAGAGTGTCTTTGCAAAGTCTTACTTACTCTTTTTTAAGTTATAATGAGCTCTTAGCCAGAACCACTTACATAATAAAGTTTCGCCATCCTCATTATCATCAAACAGAATTAATTAATTGCTCAGATGCCAAAATTAATGTGCAGGGCAACTTGTCTTTTGCTATTCAGAAGTGGTTTTATTTAGTTTATATTCGCTTTTAATGAGCTAAGGATATTCTTTTTATTCTTCTCATAACTCCTTCACTGAGGATATTACATTCTTTTAAATTTTTACATCTAAATAATAAAACAATGCTTTTCTGTGACTGCATAATATTATTTCCTACACTTGTTGTGCATCTTCCTAACATATCACATTTGTTCAGTGTTGCCTAATCAAACTTCATTCACTTATTCAATACATATCAGCCACTTTTCTAATTACTTAAGGTACTTGAGTGAACGTGTTATGGAAACGCCAGTCCATGTGCCCAACACACAGTGAGGCATAACAATACCAAAGTGATGGCATTTGGAGCAGAGAAAGGTTTATCGAGGGTCCCGAAAGGAGATGGGTGACTCATGCCTTAAAAACTCCAAACTCCCTGGAACCTCTCAGCAAAGCCCCTTCTTAGGAAAGGTAAAGGAGGGGCGTGGTTAGTTGCTGCAAATTTTTTGGTGTCAGAGCCTTTGTTCGTTGTTGTTTTATAAAGAACCATTTTCTTTTTGTCTTTATTGAATTTGTTACAATATTATTTCTGTTTTATGTTTTGGTTTTTTGACCAGGAGGCATGTGGGATTTTAGCTGCCTGACCAGGGATTGAACCCCTACCCTCTGCATAGAGAGTGAAGTTGCTCAGTCGTGTCCAGCTCTTTTTGTCCTCATGAGCTGTAGCCCACCAGGCTCCTCTGTCCATGGAATTTTCCAGGCAAGAGTACTGGAGTAGGCTGCCATTTCCTTCTCCAGGGGATCTTCCCAACCCAGGGATAGAACCCAGGTCTCCTGTATGGCAGACAGATGCTTCACTGTCTGAGCCACCGGGGAACCCTCAGGATAGAGAGGCGAAATCTTAAGCACTAGACTGCCAAGAAGTCCCAGAGCCTTTGTTCTTGAGGTCAGCTCATAGTCAGGTAAGGCGGTTCCTACAAACCACCACCAAACAAATGTTATTCTCTGTTCTGAGAAGAAAGGGACACGTCCCAAGTCACCCTCCAAGGTCCAGTTTCTCGCTAAGAGGAGGCAGATCTCATTGGTGGCTCCCTCAGGGCCTGGTCCGCAGACCCTGCTCGGCTATCACCACTGAGGGACCCAGGGACCCAGGACCCCACTGGCCCTGCAAGCTCCTCAGGCTGCTGTACAGCGGGAGGCAGGTCCCACAGACTGCGTCCAATGCAGATGGTCGCTGCCATTAGGTCACAGAGACGGGGACGGGGGAGAGGGTCACCACTGCCTCAAGGCCTGGGCCCCAGGGGCCAGCCTTGGCGAGGGCTCTGGAGCTCTGAAGGACACAGCCCCAGCCTGTTCCCTGGGTCCCCCAGGTCCCCCCCAGCTCACCCGCTGGCCCAAGACCAGGTAAGCCACAGGGCTCCGGGTAGAAGGCTGAAATTTGCCTCTCACCTCGCTCTCCTCCTGACAACCACCACTTGGTCCACGGGTTGGCTGAATAGGCCCACTAATGGTTGCTCACTGACAGCTGGTTGCTTGTGGGAGGGGCCTGCTGCAGCGCCAACCAATGGCTGAGCAGGACCACTAAGGGTCGCTTATTGACAGTTACTTGCTGGGGGGAGGGCCCATTGTCACGCAGGCCAATGGCTGCACAACCGTTGGTGCTCTCACAGTAACCGTTGCCTAGTAATGGGGTGCAGGGTAAGGTTGCCACAACAACAGCCAGGCAGACGGGCTGCTTAGGGCCTAGGCTCTAATAACAAAAGCAGAGGAAAATCCCTACCCTCAGGAGACTTAAGTTATTTCTAGGTTCTTGCACTTTTTGGTAATTTTTAAAAAATATTTATTTATGTAGCTGGGCCATGTCTTAGTTGCGGCACACAGGATCTCCATTCTTCCTTGCTGCATGCGGGATCTTTTCCCCACACTTTTCAGTTGCAGCATGTAGGAACTTTAGTTGCAGCACTCGGTATATTTGAGTTGCGGCATCTCACATGCTAGTAAAGTAATGCTCAAAATCCTCCAAGCCAGGCTTTAGCAATATGTGAACCGTGAACTCCCTGATGTTCAAGCTGGCTTTAGAAAAGGCAGAGGAACCACAGATCAAATTGCCAACATCCACTGGATCATGGAAAAAGCAAGAGAGTTCCAGAAAAACATCTACTTCTGCTTTATTGACTATGCCAAAGACTTTGACTGTGTGGATCACAATAAACTGTGGAAAATTCTGAAAAAGATGGGAATACCAGACCACCTAACCTGCCTCTTGAGAAATCTGTATGCAGGTCAGGAAGCAACAGTTAGAACTGGACATGGAACAACAGACTGTTTCCAAATAGGAAAAGGAGTATGTCAAGGCTGTACATTGTCACCCTGCTTATTTAACTTCTATGCAGAGTACATCATGAGAAACACTGGACTGGAAGAAACACAAGCTGGAATCAAGATTGCCGGGAGAAATATCAATAACCTCAGATATGAGATGACACCACCCTTATGGCAGAAAGTGAAGAGGAGCTAAAAGGCCTCTTGGCGAAAGTGAAAGAGGAGAGCGAAAAGACTCATTGGAAAAGACTCTGATGCTGGGGGGAATTGGGGGCAGGAGGAGAAGGGGACGACCGAGGATGAGATGACTGGATGGCATCACGGACTCGATGGATGTGAGTCTAAGTGAACTCCGGGAGTTGGTGATGGACAGGGAGGCCTGGCGTGCTGCGATTCATGGGGTCGCAAAGAGTCGGACATGACTGAGCGACTGAACTGAACTGAACTGAACTGATGTGAACTCTTAGTGGGATCTAGTTCCCTGACTAGGGATTGAAACTGCACCCCCTGAATTGGGAGCACAGACCACCTGGACCACCAGGGAAGTTCCCAGGTGATGTTTTAAAATAAAAACTCCAGCTTATGAAACAAATGTATTTGGCCTCTTTATCCATTTATCTGAGTTACAGCCAACATTTAGAAATAACACTTATGAACTATTTATTTGATGCCTGGCAATGTGCTTATCACTTTACATTTTGTTCACTTAATAAAAAACTCCAGAAGGAGGTACTGTCATGATCCCTAGTTAACAAATAGAACACTGAGGCTCTCAGAGATTAGTTAAGGAGAAGATAAAAGGTTTGATTTTTCTTGGCTTGATTTTTCTTGGCTCTCAACAACCATTTCGTATTCTAGATGATGTTTTACACACATGTGATAAATGGATGAATGAACACACCTGTGTTTTGCTCATTCAGCTTGCCATTAAAAAACAACAACTAAAACAACAAAAAAAAAAGGTTGTCTTCTCTTGTGTTGTTGGAAGAGGGTGTTTGCTATGACCAGTGTGTTCTCTTGGCAAAACCCTGTTAGCCTTTGCCCTGCTTCATTCTGTACTCCAAGGCCAAATTTGCCTATTACTCCAGGTAGCTCCTGACTTCCTACTTTTGCATTCCAGTCCCCTATAATGAAAAGGACATCTTTTTTGGGTGTTAGTTCTAGAAGGTCTTGTAGATCTTCATAGAACCATTCAACTTCAGCTTCTTCAGCATTTCTGGTTGGGGCTTAGACTTGGATTACTGTGATATTTAACGGTTTGCCTTGGAAACAAACAAAGATCATTCTGTCATTTTTGAGATTGCATCCAAATACTACATTTTGGACTCTTACTGACTATCATGGCTACTCCATTTCCTCTAAGGCATTCTTGCCCACAATAGTAGGTATGATGCCTGAAGATCCAGGCAAAGTGGAGTGTGTTTGTATTTCAAGGACATGATAAGCATTAACTTCAAAGTTTCTACTAGTCATATTTTTAGTTTCTCAGGGTCTAAAAAAACTGTCTTATCAAGCTAACTTTCCCTAACTGCATATGCCAAAAGAACTGATTTTTTTTGAATTTCAAGAGTTTTAACCAATTTTCTCGAGAGTCTAAAGAATACTGCTGCCATCAGTTCAGTTCAGTTGCTCAGTCGTGTCGGACTCTTTGCGACCCCATGAATTGCAGCACGCCAGGCCTCCCTGTCCATCACCAACTCCCAGAGTTCACTCAGACTCACGTCCATCGAGTCAGTGATGCCATCCAGCCATCTCATCCTCTGTCGTCCCCTTCTCCTCCTGCCCCCAATCCCTCCCAGCATCAGAATCTTTCCCAATGAGTCAACTCTTCACATGAGGTGGCCAAAGTACTGGAGTTTCAGCTGTAGCATCATTCCTTCCAAAGAAATCCCAGGGTTGATCTCCTTTAGAATGAACTGGTTGGATCTCCTTGCAGTCCAAGGGACTCTCAAGAGTCTTCTCCAACACCACAGTTCAAAAGCATCAATTCTTCGGCGCTCAGCCTTCTTCACAGTCCAACTCTCACATCCATACATGACTACTGGAAAAACCATAGCCTTTACTAAGCGGACCTTAGTCAGCAATACATTGTCCAAAAAAAATCATCTTTCTTTTTTGTAGTCATAATTTCATAGCTTAAATTTTTCTTCATAAATTGAACCTAAATGTCCCATTTTACATAAGGCAACAAGAGTACCAATCATACAAATGGAATATACACTCATAGACCAAACAACAAATCTATCATAATCCCTCTCTGAGGGTTACTGGTACGGAGTCCCAAATGAACACTTGCCCAACACAGATGATCCTCAAAGGTAGTGATGTCAGAACCAGTTGGCAAAATACCCAAATGACACTCAGTGCTCACAAATGGTGCTCAGCAGTAGACAGACATCAAAACCAATTGGCAAGAATGCCCAACTAGCACCTCATGCTCACAAATGGTCCTCAATGGCAGACAGACATCATTCAGAACCAATTGGCAAAAGTGCCCAAATAGCAGTCAATGTTCACAAATGGTCCTCAACATCAGACACACATCAGAACCAACTGGCAAGAATTCCCAAATAGCACTGGCACTTACAAATGCTCATGAATGGCAGACAGACATTAGAACCAATTGGCAAGAATGCCCAAACATCGCTACAACTCACAGATGGGAAGGGTGCCTGTGTGCACACTGGTGAACTTACCTGGTCTTGGAGCTCGTCAGCTCATCCCAAATGCAAAGCTCCATGTCACCAAGGAAAAGCGTAAGTTGGCAGCCAGTGCTGAGGGGAGAAACAGGGAGGATCCTCAAAACAAATGATTTTGGCAGCTGCTAGGAACGTCCCCCAAATCCGCTACTTGGGTTAGCTAGCCATAAGCAGCACCAGGTTCATATACTGTTATGGCCACAACACTCCTCTGGAAGACTCTGGACAGCCAGGTGAGGGGTAAGGAAAATAGGGTCCGGTTCTGTTTCAATCAGAGGGTCCCCAACTTACGATCATCCAACTTACGATTTTTTTTACTTTATGCAGATGTGAAAGTGACACACATTCAATAAAAACCAAAGTTCAAATCTTGAATTTTGAGCTTTTCCTGTGCTAACAACATGCAGTAGGTACTGTGTCCTAATGGGCAGCAAACCACAGCTCCAAGTCTAGAAGGCAGGAAGGGGCAGGCCACAGCCATTAAAAGAATGATGGAGCCATCAAAGACACGACAAAAACTGGTTAGAAACTATGAGACCCAAGATGGCAGAAGATTCAACGTCTAGTAGACCTTGCTGTTATAAGTCATTCAGTCGTGTCCCAATCTTTGCAACTCCATGGACTGTAGCCCACCAGGCTCCTCTGTCCATGGGATTCTCCAGGCAAGAATACTGGAATGGATTGCCATTTACTCCTCCAGAGGATTTCCTGACCCAGGGATTGAACCCACATCTCTTACATCCCCTGCATTAGCAGTGGGTTCTTTACCACTGCACCACCTGGGAAGCTCCTACTAGACCCTGGGCCTCATTATATGCTCATTGTGATACATTAGCATATGCTAAATAACATGCTCACAGGCATTATGACAGCTCCAGTGCAGACTAAAAAAGTAAGCAATACCCCAAGTCCTAGAAATACCTCCTTCCCTAAAATAGTTGGATTATTCGTCCCACTTATTAGCCTATAAAATTATCTAGCTCATAAAAAACTAACCCCCCTGCCCACAGCCCCATTCTCACCAACTGAGATGGACTGTATTCTGCCTATGGAATGTCTATCTCTCTCAATAAACCTGCTTTCACTTTACCACCATGACTCTTGAAACCTTTCCTGCATGAAACCAAGGATGCTTACTTGGTGGCCCCTCCCAGGGACTCCCTGGAGACCTGAGTTATGACCATTCTTCCATTTTCCTGCAATACAGTCAATCATGTGATCATGAGGGTGAACTACATTCTGTACCCAGACTTCTATTGTGTTTTTCACTTTCAGTGTAGTATTCAACAAATTGCATGTGATGTTCAACACATTATTATAAAACTGGCTTTGTACGGATGATTTTTGCCCAACTATAAGGTAGTGGAGGTGATGGAATTCCAGCTGAGCTATTTCAAATCCTAAAAGATGCTGCTGCTGAAGTGGTGCACTCAATATGCCAGCAAATTTGGAAAACTCAGCAGTGGCCACAGGACTGGAAAATGTCAGTTTTCATTCCAATCCCTAAGAAAGGCAATGCCAAAGAATGTTCAAACTACTGCATAATTACACTCATCTCACACACTAGCAAAGTAATGCTCAAAATTCTCCAAGCTAGGCTTCAGTACATGAACCAAAAACTTTCAGATGTTCAAGCTGGATTTAGAAAAGGCAGAGGAACCAGAGATCAAATTGGCAACATTCACTGGATCATAGAAAAAGCAAGATAATTCCAGAAAAACATCTACTTCAGCTTCATTGACTACATTCAAGCCTTTGACTGTGTGGATCACAACAAACTGTGGAAAATTCTTAAAGAAATGGGAATATCAGACCACCTGACCTGTCTCCTGAAAAATCCGTATGCAGGTCAAGAAGCAACAGTTAGAACCGGACATGGAACAATGGACTGGTTCAAAATTGGGAAAGAAGTACGTCAAGGCTGTATATTGTCACCCTGCTTATTTAACTTATATGTAGAGTACATCATACCAAATGCCAGGCTGGATAGAACACAAGCTGGAATCAAGATTGCCGGGGGAAATATCAATAACCTCAGATATGCAGATGACACCACTCTTACGGACAAAAGTGAAAAACTAAAGAGCCTCATGATGAAAGTCAAAGAGGAGAATAAAAAAGCTGGCTTAAAACTCAACATTCAAAAAATGAAGGTCTTGGAATCCAGTACCATCATTTCATGGCAAACATCTGAGGGAAGGGAACAATGGAAACAGTGAGAGACTATTTTCTTGGTCTCTAAAATCACTGCCCATGGTGACTGAAGCCATGAAATTAAAAGACGCTTGCTCCTTGGAAGAAAAGCTATGATCAACCTAGACAGGATATTAAAAAGCAGAGACATTACTTTGCCAATAAAGGTCCATCTAGTCAAATTATGGTTGTTCCGGTAGTCATGTATGGGTGTGAGAGTTGGACCATAAAGAAGGCTGAGCACCAAAGAATTGATGCTTTTGAACTCTGTTGTTGGAGAAGACACTTGAGAGTCCCTTGGACTGCAAGGAGATCCAACCAGTCAATCTTAAAGGGCATCAATCCTGAATATCCATTAGAAGGACTGATGCTGAAGCTGAAGTTCCAATAGGGTGGTCACCTGATGTGAAGCACTGATTCATTAGGAAAGACCCTGATGCTGGGAAAGATTGAAGGCAGGGGGAGAAGGGGCCGACAGAGGATAACATGGTTGGATGGCATCACCAACTCAATGCACATGAGTTTGAGCAAGCTCCAGGAGATGCTGCAGGACAGGCAAGGCTGGCGTGCTGCAGTCCATGGGGCTGCAAAAAGTCGGACACGACTGAGTGAACGACAGAAAGGCTACTGTGAGTGTTCTGAGCACATTTGTGATAGGTCAGGATTAAATGTGTGATGCTGGGTAGGTTAGGTGTTATTACATGTGTTCTCATTTGCATCTTACAGTGCTTTCAAGTTACAGATGTATTTGTCGTGTCCAGTCGTGTCCAACTGTATCACCCCATGGAGTGCAGGCCACCACGCTCCTCTGTCCACGGGATTTCACAGGCAAGAATACCGGGGCGGGTTGCCATGCCCTCTCCTCCAGGGAATCTTCCCAACGCAGGGATCGAACCCAGGTCTCCCGCATTGCAGGCTGATTCTTTACCGTCTGAACCACTAGGGAAGCCCACAGATGTGTTTATCAGGATGTTCTATGTTGAACACCGCTAACTCATGGTGACGGAACTGATCACCGTCTGTCCTTATACTCTTACTGCGCTCCCCCAGAATTCGAGTTAAACCCACAGAATTTCCCCAAGCCTCTTTTCCCCTTCACACCTGTTCTCCCCGTCCATCAGGTGTGCGCATGCACAGAGCGATTACTTACTCTGGTCTAGACCGACGGGCATCGACCCACTCTGGGCTCGGTTTCTTGACTGATCGGCTTTCGATTGAGGCGCTTGGTAGCGTCATTTCCGGTGGCTGGTTCCGCTTCCGGCTTCTGGCTTGTGGTTGTTACGGGACGTAGAGGACCTGTTCGGTGAGTTGGCGGGTTTTTCTCCTTCGCTCTCTCCTCTCTTCTGGCTGCGGGTTGCGGCTTAGGCAAACCTTCCCCTGCGGGAGCCGAGAATAAGCCGTCCGCAGCGCTGGGACCGGAATGTATGCAGCCGAGGGTTCGTGGTGGGTCGGCGAGGAAGGCCTGGAAACTGACGCTCGGGTCTGGCGAGGCCCCTGGACTTAGAGCTTGTCTTAGGCGGGACAATTCGGGGCCAGGCATGGCGTGGCCGCTTCCTGGGGCTTCGGACGGAGCCCGTGAGCGGATGTCGCTGCGTCTGGAGAGGCGGCACCCTCGCGCGTGTGAAGTTATGGATAACGTTCGCGTATGCGAGGCGTTTACAGCGCGCCGTGCGTTCTCAGGGGCCTCCCAGAGGCTCCCCTTTAGAATCCGGAAGGCGACTCCCGGCGCCCCTGCTCAGTTTGATCCCTGTCACTTCCTTCTCTTCGTCGTCTTCAAGTCACCAGTCCACCAAGTTTCAGTTTAGGGGTCTCAAACTTCTGAGAAGCGTTCAGTTCAATTCAGTTCAGTCGCTCAGTCGTGTCCGACTCTGCGACCCCATGAATCGCAGCACGCCAGGCCTCCCTGCACATCACCAACTCCCGGAGTTCCCTCCGACTCAAGTCCATCGAGTCCGTGATGCCATCCAGCCATCTCATCCTCTGTCGTCCCCTTCTTCTCCTGCCTTCAGTCTTTCCCAGCATCATAGTCTTTTCCAATGAGTCAACTCTTCGCATGAGGTGGCCAAAGTACTGGAGTTTCAGCTGTACCATCATTCCTTCCAAAGAAATCCCAGGGCTGATCTCCATCAGAATGGACTGGTTGGATCTCCTTGCAGTCCAAGGGACTCTCAAGAGTCTTCTCCAACACCACAGTTCAAAAGCATCAATTCTTCGGTGCTCAGCCTTCTTCACAGTCCAACTCTCATATCCCGAACATGACCACAGGAAAACCATAGCCTTGACTAGACGGACCTCAGTCGGCAAAGTAATGTCTCTGCTTTTGAAAATACTGTCTAGGTAGGTCATAACTTTTCTTCCAAGGAGTAAGCGTTACCTTTCATGTATTATGCTGAAGCTGAAACTTCAGTACTTTGGCCACCTCATGAGAAGAGTTGACTCATTGGAGAAGACTCTGATGCTGGGAGGGATTGGGGGCAGGAGGAGAAGGGGACGACCGAGGATGAGATGGCTGGATGGCATCACTGACTCGATGGACGTGAGTCTGAGTGACCTCCGGGAGATGGTGTTGGACAGGGAGGCCTGGCGTGCTGCGATTCATGGGGTCGCAAAGAGTCGGACACGACTGAGCGACTGAACTGAACTGAACTTCACGTATTAACCCGCACAAAGACAGTCCTCCTCTGTAGGCGTTTTGCTTGTCAGACATCCTATGCTGTGCACGTACTATGAGTGTAAATGTTCGTGAAATGAAGGAATATGTGGGTTATCAGTGAATAAAGCAAGGTCCTGATTCGCGACTGAAAGAGTGGGAAAAATGAAATAGTGTGGTGGGTGTGAAATAAAAGTGCAAGAGACAGAAAACAAGGGTTGAATTTTCAGGCCTCCTGCCTATCACCTATGTAACCGTGGGCAAGAATTTGGATTAACTTCTTGTTTCATCGCTAAATCATGTTCCACTCTTTGCGACCCCATGGACTGTATTCCACCAGGCTCTTCTATCCATGGGATTTCCTAGGCAAGAATACTGGAGTGGGTTGCCATTTCCTTCAGGGTATCTTCGTGACCCATGGTTCGGGCCCGCGTCTCCTGCGTTGACAGGCCGATGCTTTACCACTGAGCCACCTGGGAATCCGTGCTTTATTCTGTGATAGACAGCAGTGACAGCTGTTGTAAGTGCTTACTGCTCATTCTAAAGCTGCAAAGAATTTTATCTCATTTAGTCTTCTGAGCTCTATTGGGCAAATTACCATTCCCATTTTACAGATATGAACCTGTGAAATTAAGGAACTTGCCATCAGTCAAGCAGCTATTAAGAAGCACAGAAAGATTTGAATTCAAATCCACTGGCACTAGAATCTGAGATTTTAACTATCATGTGGTACTATACCAGCGTTTCAAGTCGATTCCATTTGACTTTGGAGTCAGGACTGTTGGTGATGGTGTATGTAAATTAAGCAATAATATGGAAGTCCTTTATGAGAGTACCCATGAAAGGATTCTTGGCAAATTTCATTAATGTTCTATATTTTATGATTTTTACTGAATGTGCATTTGTTAGCTTGTTTTTTCATTTTTCACCAAATCTATTCAATTTTTTTTTTTTTTTTTTTCCCATAGCTCTTCAAGGAGTTCAGAGTTTTTTAGGACATGAGCCACCCATCTCCTTGCAGGACCTTACAATAAACCTTTCTTTTTTAAAAAAAATTTATTATTATTATTTTTTTAACTTTACAATATTGTATTGGTTTTGCCATACATCAACATGAATCCTCCATGGGTGTACACGTGTTCCACATCCTGAACCCCCCTCCCACCTCCCTCCCCATACCATCCCTCTGGGTCATCCCAGTGCACCAGCCCCAAGCATCCTGTATCCTGCATCGTACCTAGATAGGCGATTCGTTTCTTATATGATATTATACATGTTTCAATAAAAGGGAAAGTTGTTTCATTAGGCAGATGGAAAAAACAGTCTCACTTATCATAAAAGAGGTTATAAAAATAAAAGTATGGAATAAAGGAATATTATTAAAAAATTGACTAGATAATGGTGCACCACCAAGTTTTCGGCCTGAGAACTGTTCTTTTCTTTAAAAAGTAGGGCTAGCAAGTTTTGGAGAGATTTTAAAGACTACCCCCAAACTGATAGTTTTCAAACTGACATTTGGGGCTGAAAGAATTGAAAAGTCAGTACCTTTGTTCTGTGTCCCTAATGCCACCCTATGACGTGAACGAATCCTCCCTATTTAGTAACAGAATATTTATTGTCTTTTTAGGCTATTGGAACAGTTTAACACAAAACATGGATATCAGACCAAATCATACAATTTATATCAACAATATGAATGACAAAATTAAAAAGGAAGGTAAGTTTTAAAAAAAAAAACACTAGTGTGTTTATTTACTACCATCTTAAAAATTATACAGCTTCAAAAGTTCTCATCTAGTCATCTTTCTCACTGCCTGAAATAATGGTTTATCCCTTATTGTGTAGACTTTAAGGCTTTTTAAAGATTTAAAATAAGTAGGGGCTGAAGATGTGTTGAATCTGTTTTCATTCAGATGAAATCGTTTCAGAAACTCTTAAAATTAAACAGCCATTGGGAATAGTATGTTATTAAAATATGTAACTTTGTATAAATAAATGAGCGGAGTGCACTCAGTGCAATATCATTTTAAGAAGAATTTCAGTCATAGTTTCATCCACAAATGACTTGTTTCCCCTCTAATTTTGTGCAGAATTGAAGAGATCCCTGTATGCCCTGTTTTCTCAGTTTGGCCACGTGGTAGATATCGTTGCTTTGAAGACCATGAAGATGAGGGGACAAGCCTTTGTTATATTTAAGGAACTGGGCTCATCTACAAATGCCTTGAGACAGTTACAAGGATTTCCATTTTATGGCAAACCAATGGTAAATCAATCTTATTTTGGCTTTAATGACTATTAATGGTATGGTAGATTTGTAAATATACCCTTGACAGTGTGGCTGTTGCTTTCTGCCTTCTGTGTAGTGGGTTGGGGTTTATTTATGTATTTTTTTATAGAAACACATTAGTAGTAGAGTTTATAATATTCACTTTTTGCGTTATGATAGTTCAGATGGGCAAAAGCAAAATACACGGAGATGTAGACTATTTTAAGAACAATGGCAGTATAGGCAATACTGTCATCTCAAAAGAACTAAGAACTAGAAATTAATTACTCAGAAGATTAAAAAGAAACCTCTGTTTGTAAACTTGTAAAACAACACAAAACAAAAATGGTGAGTCAAGAGAAATCCAGTCCAAAGTTTCAAAAAATACCATAGTGAAATACTGTACTTTAGAAGCTCTGCAGTCAAAGCACTGATCTAAGGACAGTTTTAAACTCAGGAGTGATCTGAAATTTCACATTTAGCTGTGGGGTCAAAGTTGAATTGTTGGAAGGGAAGTAGGGAACTCAGGAGGCATTGGTATAGGTCAGTGATGGTAGAGGATTGGATCAGGCTGGAGACAGAGTATATAATCCAGAGGTCTCTTGGTGTTTGAATGGGTACATTCTCCCTTGGGTATGGATTTTAGTGCTTTTCTTCTGGAACTGGAATGTGGTGGGAAGGGGTGTTGGGGAAAGAGCCGAGGCCAAGAGTTTCAGGGTCCCATGTTCTCATTCTGGTTCTGCCATTAACTGGCTTTTTGTGCATGTTCCGTTTCACCACCTGTTCAAAAAAAAAAAAAGACTGAATATTTTTTGGTTAAATTTACAGGCAAGCAAAAACTCTTTTATAAAGGACCAGATAATATAAGCTTTGTAGACCACATAGAGTTTGTATTGCACATTCTTGTGTGTGTGTGTGTGTGTGTGTGGCTTTTAAATAATCCTTTAAAAATTGTAAAAAGAAAAAAGTTCTTAACTCATAGGCCATACAAAAACAGGCCATGGGCTGGATTTGGCCCATAATCTGTAGTGCAGAGTACTGTGATCTTTTTTTACAAATTAAAAATCAGACACAGAAATCTTATGTTACTGTAACCAGTGGCATCGTCAGGACTTGAAAGCTAATTTGCTGACATCCAATATTGTGATTTTTTTTTCCCCTCAATTAGGATAGGCATCTGATCTGTAAAGGGCCAGATAGTAAATATTTCAGGCTTTACGAGCCAGATGATCTCTTTTGCAGCTCCTTAAACTGCCTTTATAGTGGGAGAAACAGCCACAGAAGGTGTGCAGATGGAAGGGTTTGTCTGTGTCCTAAGAAGACCTAACACAGAATACCAGGCAGTGTTGGCATAGTCAGCACTCCAAGGATCTCAGTACTGCACTGTTTAATTCAGGACTGAGCACTTTTTGTCTGTTAAACTGCTGCACATTTTCTGCCCATCCTCTATCCGGCTCTCCTTTTCCCATCATTTCCCACCTGACTGTCTCCCACCATTGTATGTTTGGAAAGTCGTATTCCAGAAAAACTGAGAAAGGGTAGTACCTACCTACCTACCCCAACTTACAATAAATTGGCATTTCCTGAAACCAGTTTATCTTTCTCAGTAGCATGAAGAACTAGCATAATTGAGATCTCAGCTGGTAGTAGCATAAGACTGGGTTTTAGTTTAAATCTGAAATTACGTTAGTATGAACAAGCCATTTATTCCTATAAAGGGTCTTAGGACTGTTTGTTAAGTTGGGATGACACGTTTGCATATGCCTGGGATTGAAGTCCAGGAAAGCTGGAAATTGTTTGCTGCATTTGGCACTGGCTTCACCTTGCCAGCTAGTTACTGAAAATCAAAGGGACAAGCCCATTAGACTGATCTCATATTGGAAGTATTTTAGGAGGTCTCTTCTCTGCCTTCAGGAAAGTAGGAGGTACTGCCAGATCTCCAGCATCCTAGAAGAGGGAAAGAATGTTCCTTGAGCTATCTTGTTTATATTTACTTAGGTGGTTTCAGTTGCTCTTCTATTTTAATGCCAACATACCAGATCAGAAATGAGCAAAATTGTCTATGACTTGGAACTCAGAACAAAATTATCCTCTGTGATTCAGGGACATTTGATTCTTTAATTCCAAAAATACCTCAGTAAAGTGAAACCATCTTCCTAAGGATGTCTGTCTTGAAACCTCTGGTATAAATGTAAATCTTGTGCCTTCTCTAAGCTCTGGGTGAATTTTTATCCCTCATCAGTATTTAGTCTACTGTTTTTCAACACTGGCACTATTGACATTTTGAACTGAATAACTTTTTTTTATTGTTTGGGCTTTCTGGTTCATTGGAAGGTGTTTAACAGCATCTCTGGCCTCTGCCCACTTAGTGTGATGATGCAGTGTCTCCAGCCAGCAGTGCCAGCTGTGTTCTGGTGGGCAGATTCTCCTCAAGTTGAGAACTGCTGCTCTAGACCAGCCAGCTAAGAGTGAGGGCGGAGGTGAGAGATTTTCACAGGCCATAGGGACAAGTATAAAATCACCCAAGATCTTCTCAGGTCAGAAGAAGGTTGAAGACCCAGGGGAGTTGGGAGAAAATCCCTGGACCAGGTCAGAATTAGCCCAGATCTGCTCTTTTTGGTTAGATGATGATGTGCAAGACTAACAAAGTTGCTGGCAGGGTTAAGTCCACTTGGAGGAAGTCCTGCAATCAGAGGAAGCCTAAGGGAAGGAGTATGAAAAGGCAAAAAGGTAGGACACTGAAAGATGAACTCCCCAGGTTGGTAGGTGCCAGTATACTACTGGAGATCAGTGGAAAAATAACTCCAGAAAGAGTGAAGAGACAGAGCCAAAGCACAAACAGCACCCAGTTGTGGATATGACTGGTGATGGAAGTAAAGTCTGATGCTGTAAAGAGCAATATTGCATAGGAACCTGGAATGTTAGCTCCATGAATTAAGGCAAATTGGAAGTGGTCAAACAGGAGATGGCAAGAGTGAATATCAACATTTTAGGAATCAGTGAACTAAAATGGACTGGAGTGGGTGAATTTAACTCAGATGACCATTGTAATGCCCTGACCAGTAATGCTGAAGAAGCTGAAGTTGAATGGCTCTGTAAAGACCTACAAGACCTTCTAGAACTAACACCCCCAAAAGATGTCCTTTTCATTATAGGGGACTGGAATGCAAAAATAGGAAGTCAAGAAACACCTGGAGTAACAGGCAAATTTGGCCTTGGAGTACAGAATGAAGCAGGGCAAAGGCTAATAGAATTTTGCCAAGAGAACACACTGATATAGCAAACACCCTCTTCCAACAACACAAGAGAAGACTCTACACATGGACATCACCAGATGGTCAACACCGAAATCAGATTGATTATATTATTTGCAGCCAAAGATGGACAAGCTCTATACAGTCAGCAAAAACAAGACCAGGAGCTGACTGTGGTTCAGATCATGAACTCCTTACTGCCTAATTCAGACTTCAATTGAAGAAGGTACGGAAAACCACTAGACCATTCAGGTATGACCTAAATCAAATCCCTTATGATTATACAGTGGAAGTGAGAAATAGATTAGGGATTAGATCTGATAGAGTGCCTGAAGAACTATGGATGGAGGTTCGTGACATTGTACAGGATACAGGGATCAAGACCATCCCCAAGAAAAAGAAATGCAAAAAGGCAAAATGGTTGAGGAGGCCTCTCAAATAGCTGTGAAAAGAGAAGTGAAAGGCAGAGGAGAAAAGGAAAGAGATACCCATTTGAATGCAGAGTTTCAAAGAATAGCAAGGAGAGATAAGAAAGCATTCCTTGGTGATCAATGCAAAGAAAGAGAGAAATACAATAGAATGGGAAAGACTAGAGATCTCTTCAAGAAAATTAGCGATACCAAGGGAACATTTCATATAAAGATGGGCACAGTAAAGGACAGAAATGGTATGGACCTAACAGAATCAGAAGGTATTAAGAAGAGGTGGCAAGACTACACAGAAGAACTGTACAAAAAAGATCGTCATGACCCAGATAATCACAATGGTGTGATCACTCACCTAGAGCCAAACATCCTGGAATGTGAAGTCAAGGAGGCCTTAGGAAGCATCACTATAAACAAAGCTAGTGGAAGTGATGGAATTCCAGTTGAGCTATTTCCAGTCCTAAAAGATGATGCTGTGAAAGTGGTGCACTCAATATGCCAGCAAATTTGGAAAACTCAGCAGTGGCCACAGGACTGGAAAAGGTCAGTTTTCATTCCAGTCCCAAAGAAAGGCACTGCCAAACAATGCTCAAACTACCACACAATTGCACTCATCTCATACACTAGCAAAGTACTGCTCAGAATTCTCAAGCCAGGCTTCAACAGTACGTGAACCGTGAACTCCCTGATGTTCAAGCTGGATTTAGAAAAGGCAGAGGAACCAGAAATCAAATTGCCAACGTCTTCTGGATCCTCAAAAAAGCCAGAGAGTTACAAAAAACCATCTACTTTTACTTCATTGACTACACCAAAGCCTTTGACTGTGTGGATCACAGTAAACTGTGGGAAAGTTTTAAAGAGATGGGAATACCAGACCTCCTGATCTGCCTTTTGAGAAACCTATTTGCAGGTCAGGATGCAACAGTTAGAACTGGACATGGAACAACAGGCTGGTTCCAAATAGGAAAAGAAGTAAATTCATTGGAAGGACTGACGCTGAAGCTGAAACTCCAATAATTTGTCCACCTGATGCAAAGAACTGACTCACTGGAAAAGACCCTGATGCTGGGAAAGATTGAAGGCGGGAGGGGAAGGGGACGACAGAAGATAAGATGGTTGGATGGCATCACCAACTCAACAGACATGAGTTTAAGTAAGTTCCGGTAGTTGGTGATGGACGGGGAGGCCTGGCGTGCTGCAGTTCACGGAGTTCAAAGAATTGGACACAACTGAGCAACTGAACTGACTGACTGAAGGGATGGAGATGTGAGAGCCTTGCTCTCCTCTTGTTTCCCCCATATAGTCATCTCTAGTTAGCATAAAAGAAAGGAAAGAGCTGCTCTTGGTTTTAACAAATTCTTTGTTTTCAAACCTTCATTAGTTTTAAAAATTACTTTCTGTTGGAGTATAGTTGCTTTGCAGTGTTGTATTTCCACTATACAGCAAAGTGAGTCAGCCCTACGTATACACACATCCCCTCTTTTTTGGATTTCCCTCCCATTTTAGGTCACAGAGTACTGAGTAGAGTTCCCTGAGCTGTGCATTAGCAAACCTGTATATTGTAAAATGTCACTTTTTCTCTTCATACTGAGATCAAATTCTTGCCATAGAAGACAGCCATAGAGAGGAATTGGTAGAACTGGTGTTTCAATATGATCAGAGAGGTAGTTTCAGCTTTCTGGACCCGAGGAAAGGTTTTATGCTGCGTGTGGCGTATTATTCATGCAAGTGGCCTGGTTGCACAGCTGTGATGCCATCTTATTTCCTTTCAAAGCTTTTTAAATTTAAGTTGATGCCACTATTCATTATTTCATTTAAAAGTAATATTCCAGATTCAAAGGAAAGTCATTCTCAGTCTTCAGTACTTGATAAGTAACAGACTCCATGCACAGCTTGACCTGTCGAGTGTTCCTGTAAGGCATAGACAGCTTTCCGGTGCACTCTTTTCTGTCTTTTAATGGAGAGGATCAGTGGTGCAGATTTTTCAAAGTCCTGTTTCTCCCATATGAAAATCTATGGTTCTTCTAATAAACACAGTTGAATCTAACCTTCTCTCAGTTGCAGATCAGAGCCACAATTTATTTTCTTTTGGCACTCAGCATACTTGACAGATTTCCTTTAAGATGTGTTTAAAACTAGCTCATATTTGTGTAATTTTGAAATACACAAATTTGAAATACACAATTTTGTAATTTTCAAATTTGTGTAAATTTGAAATGTTAATGACAAGTGTAAATAGCCTTTGGCATAATGAAAAGTAACTTTTTTAAAAATAATTAAAACAGCGAATCCAGTATGCCAAAACAGATTCTGATATAATATCTAAAATGCGTGGCACTTTTGCTGACAAAGAAAAGAAAAAAGAAAAGAAGAAAGCCAAAACTGTGGAACAGACTGCAACAACTGTGAACAAAAAGCCTGGTCAGGTAAGATGGGCAAAAGTTCATATTTTGTTGTATATCAGACAGTTTTATTTGAATTTGCATGATGTTTATTATCCATAATATGTTAATATCTGTTGGCTTATTTTTCAAATTCTGTGTATAAATAATACTACAGATTTTATCTTTATTTAGTATTCCACAGAAATCAGCCTTCTTTGAACAGTTCATAAATTCAAAAATCTAATTTAAAAATTCCAGATAAAGGTGAAATTATCATCCAAAAATTAGTTACTTTGGGATTGAAAGTAATTAGAAATCAGTTTTAATAAGTATAATGCTTGAGTTTTTTTCCTAGTTGTTTTAAAAAAAGAAAAGTGAGAAAGGCTGGTCCTTGGTTTTTCTCCTATATGTTTCTCCATAATTTTGAAACTTAGAGGTTGACTTTTATGATACAGACCTTTCAAAAATATTTGATAAGTTACAAATACATAAATGTTTGAGTCAGAGTTTTATGATGTAAATTCTCAAAATGGAATCAAAAAATTATGTTAATCTTATTTTTAGTGCAGTAATTTTAAACACTTGCTACTTTTTTAGAGGAATTGGAAGTTTTAACTGTTTCTCACTCTTTTTCATTTAGGGAACACCAAATTCAGCTAATACCCAAGGAAATGCAACACCAAATCCTCAGGTAATATTTTTTCCCATGTGATACTTACTTTAAAATAAAATTACAAAACAATAGCAGTAATGTACAACAACCCTCATGTCTCCAAAAACTGAAAATGATTCCATCTGTAAGCCACAATAATGTGGAACCTCCTTCCTCAAAACACTTTATTTTTCTTTAAGAAGAAGAAAACAAAACCTGACTTTATTCCTTGCTTACCACAATGATCAATGACAGGATTAAACAATATATTCTAAGTTCTATAAAGATAAAACGCAGAATGGTTGTTTTCTTCACATGATGTGGCCCAGAGCTTTTCAGGCTTGTTGCTTGGAGTCCATTCCCATTGGCTAAAGCACTATCTTTTCTCAAAGAGCAAAGTTCTATAGTTACCTTTGTTTTTATTTCCTCAATACATACATATTTAAGCCTCCTGATACAGATCTTTACCCAGTGACTCCACGGTATAGCATCCGCCTACAGTGCAGGAGCTGCAGAAGACATGGGTTCAGTCCCAGGATTGGGAAGATTCCTGGAGGAGGAAATGGCCAACCGCTCCAGTTTTCTTGCCTGGAGAATTCCATGGGCCGAGGACCCTGGCGGCTGTAGTCCATGTGGTTGCAAAGAGTCAGACACAACTGAAACAACTAGCACAATATAGATTTATTAGGAAACTCTACCAAGTCTTCCCAATAAAGGGCTCAGAAAGCTTGAGTTATACACTAATTGTTTCCCACTTGGTCCTTTAGGTACTAGGGTCTGACAGGATCCTTACATCCGGGAATTCCGTGCACCACTGAGGTTTTCCTCCTCTGATTTTAAGTTTCTTGCATTTTCTACTAGTTTGAAGTCTTTCAGCAACTATAGTCTAGCACATAATTCTCTAAGCCCTAAGTAGTTCTTTACATTTCATCTTTTTTCTCCCATGAAATTTACTCTCATTTACTTGGGAAAAACATTAAAAATCGCCAAATATAGGTTCTACATAGAAACTTTCTTTTTCAGTTTATTTATTTTTGGCTACGTTGGGTCTTCGTTGCTATGCACAGACTTTCTCTAGTTGTGGTGAGTGGGGGCTGTACTCTAGCTGCGGTATGTGGGCTTCTCATTGCAGTGGCTTCTCTTGTTGCAGAGCATGGGCTCCGTAGTTGTAGCACTAAGTGGAAATCTTTTTTTTTTTTTTTTTAATTTTCTCTCACACTGGGAGGTAGTATGCAGTAGGATTGAGTGTCTGAGGGTTAAGCAGCTGAGGACGTGACACCAATGCCATCTCTGGTTTTGTTAGGACCAGTTATGTAATCCAGATGACAGAAGCCTTCTATTCCGGCTGCCTCCAGATGCTTAAAACTTAAATATTATTTTAAATACTGTTAATTAAATACTTAAAAACTGTTGATGAGATTTATAATCTTCCAAATATTTCCTAAGTGACTTGAATGTCAATCTTAATTACTGTTAGGTTTTGTTTACTTCTCTGGTGTCACGGTTTTTCACCTTTAGAGCTTGATGTGGTAAGATTTCATAAGCCTTAAACTGTGGAATGTAATTCTCTGAAGTTTAGATTTAAATGTAAGAGCCAAAGTGACTTATTATACTTTTTATACTTATAAGTTAACTTGGCCTTTTCTTTTTAATAGGTCCCTGATTACCCTCCAAACTATATTTTATTCCTTAATAATCTACCAGAAGAGACTAATGAGATGATGCTGTCCATGCTGTTTAATCAGTAAGTGTTTTCATAAACAGTGTGTGTTCTGAGAGCCTCCTGACAGGACAGATAGCACTTCCCTGGCTTGAATCCATTTGTATATCACACAGTAATTCCTTACGGCTTCATTGATTTGCTCCAGGATTAATCATGAATTGAAACCTGTATGCAGATTAAGCAAATAAGAAGCTAAATTACCTTTAACGTTTTGAATTATTAATTCTAGTTGATAAGTAAACTAGAAGACAAAGCTTTGATGAAGTGACAGAAATAGAATTAGCATATGATTCCTGCAGTTCTTTTCATGGTATTAATTATATTTTAGGCCCTTTCATCCCACTCAGGATTCTTGGTGGAATGTGATCATTTTCCTGGACGTATATCATGATGTTGCTTATCAAATTTAAATATAGAATAGACATTTTGTATTTGATGTCATTTCTATATTTGCATATATATAAATTGTTTACATACATAAGCATTGTTTTCATTCGTTATAGGTTCCCTGGTTTCAAGGAAGTACGTTTGGTACCTGGGAGGCATGACATTGCTTTTGTTGAATTTGAAAATGATGGACAGGCTGGAGCTGCTAGGGATGCTCTGCAGGGATTTAAGATCACACCATCCCATGCCATGAAGATCACCTATGCCAAAAAATAACATTTGGGATAGCTGTCTTTAAAGGACTCGGTGTTATTTATAGCTTTCATTTTGATGACATTTGATCAGTTCATTTTAATAGTTGGGAAAGGGAAAATGTATGTGAGCTTTTTGTAAAGGATTTAAAAGATTACGTAGTCTCTGTTTAGCCTTAGTGAACTGTGAAGGCCTTAATTTTGTACAATAAAATTTTTTTTTGTATTCCTTACCTAGTATTTCATTTATTGACCCACTGCCCTATCATCAAATGCTGGTGCTAGTCTAGGACACATCTTAAGGTATATAAAACTGTAATGGGATGCGTTTCTAGTGTTATCTTGGAGCAGCTAATGGTAGAGACACTTTAATAAAAGTAAAAGAGTTAGATCAAGCACTTGATTAGATTTTCTGTGTTATTTTTTATGCATATGAACTGCCATCTTGGGGCTTATTTTTGTGTGTTATTCATTCATGTATTTATTTATTTGGCTGCACTGAGTCTTAGTTGCAGCATGTGGGATCTAGTTCCCTGAGAATGAATCAAACCCGGGCCCTGCTGCTTCGGGAGCACAGAGTCTCACCCTCTGCACCACCAGGAAAGTCCCTTTTTTACTGATACTTGTACTAATACTTTTATTTGTACTAATAATAGTAATGATGATCATCCTGCATATTAGAAGAAAACAAGACCTGGGCAGGATCTGAATTTCATCTGCAGAGTCAAATAATTGAGCCAGTAGTAGGCATTTCACAAATCTTTTCATTCATTTTTTACTTGAATAAAGACCATTTAAGAGTAACTATATTAAATGTTTTCTGGGAAAACAGAGAAAAAGGTAATACTGTCTTCAGACTTCACGTCTTATACTCTACCCTCTTGAGATAGGGTGTTTCCTAAGGAATACCTGCTCAGTTAATACTTCTTGATTGAATGACCTCCAAAGGAAAGATGTTTAATCTTTTTGAAGACTAGCAGTCTAACCCAATGGTTGCCAGTCCTAATCTTGCTGCCTTGTTGTGCTTCTTAAACACCAATACTCAGGTATTTCCTAAGTTCATTTTCTGTAGTGTTTGATTTCTACTTAAGGCTATCAGTTCAGTCCTCTGCTAGCAAAACCATGGGTGTCTTTAGAAGCAGACAATTTTTTATGTATAGCACATGGTAAAGTGACACTATTGAGTGTTGATGTTTTAATATTTTCTGAAACAAGACTTTTCCTTATCACTTAGATTTTTTAATGTATTTGTGGAATATATGTTAAGACCACTTTTTAGGCTTACGTGGATTTTTACCACATGTATATGTAAGGAAAAAGAAAAATAGTTTTTATCCCTTAAACTTCACCACTTGCAGAGTCTGACTCTTATGAATAACTTTAGTTGTCAAGTCTTGTACGTCCATAAGATACATTAAAGCGTCTGCTTCCAATGCAGGAGACCTGGGTTCAATCCCTGGGTCGGGAAGATCCCCTGGAGAAGGAAATGGTAACCCACTCCAGTATTCTTGCCCGGAGAATCCCATGGACTGAGGAGCCTTTGGGATGCAGTCCACGGGGTCACAAAGAGTCAGACACGACTGAGTGACTTTTACTTATTTACTAGAAAAAAAGACTGCTCTTGTATGTTGACAGCAGTCCCAGTTGCTAGTACATTTTCTCACTGTTTGCTCTCGGTGACTGTACTTAGTCTCAGAACATACTGGCTCTTCTCTGAGTGACTGTTTAAAGGGAAGTTGGCCACATTGGTTGGTGTCAGAGGGAGGAAGAGGCTGGATGGAAAAGGGGATTGTGTAGGCCATTTTAAGGGCATGCTTGCACTCCGAAATGGGGAACTATTAGAGGATTTTGTAAACTGAATTACTTACAGTGGTAGCATTCACCCATTTTAGTATTGGGTGAGTTTTGGCAGTTGTATACAGTTGTGCGAAGGTCATAAGACACAGAGCATTCCGTCACGCCTCAGAGAAAGGGCTCCCTTGTTTTCCTTCAGTCAGTGTCCCCATCCCAACCCTGGGCAACCACACATCTGCTATCTATTGCTGCAACTGTGCCCTGTCTAGAATGCTCTTATTTAATTTTTGGGCCTCACTGGGCAACATGTGGGATCCTAGTTGCCTAACCAAGGATTGAACCCCACCCCCTGCAGTGGAAGTGTGAAGTCTTAACCCCTGAACCACCAGGGAAGTTCGTAGAATGTTTTTTTGTTGTTATTGCTATTTTTATTTTTAGTTGTGCTGGATCTTCATTGCTGCACAGGCTTTCTCTGGTTGTGGTGAGCAGGGACTCCTCTTCATTGCAGTGCACCGGGCTTCCATTGTGGTGGCTTCTCTTGCTATGGAGCACAGGCTTTAGGGACATGGGCTTAGATGCTCCTCTGCATGTGGAGTCCTCCCAGACCAGGGATCAAACCTGTGCCCCTGAATTAGCAAGTGGATTCCCATCTACTGCATCTCCAAGGGAGTCCGCTAAAATGCTTTTGAGGTGTATCTCTATTGCATGGATCAGCAGTTTGTTCTGCAAGTGGATGGGCATTTTGAGTTCTTTACGGTTTGGGACCATTGTGAATAAAGTGACTCTGAACATTCACATGGAAGTCTGTGTGGGACATAAGTTCCGTGAGAAGAGTTCAAGCAGAGAAGTGACATCTGATTACGTTTGAAAGCTGTTTATTTTGAAAAAAAAAAAAAAAAAAATCCAATTTATATGAAAGTAGCTGAAAAAGTACACAGAACTCACATAAATGTTTTTGAACTGTCAAGTAGGGGAAATTTCCCTGCCACCCCTCCTGAATTCTAGCTGAACTAACAATAAAATTGACACAAAACAGATTAACAGAAAATACAAATGTTAATTCATGTGCACAGAGGTCCCATAGAAATGAGAACCTAAATAGTGGCCAAAGCAAACTTTTTTCTTTTTCAATATGTTTTTTATAAATTACAGGATTTGTCTTAAATTAGTGGCAAATGCTAAATTTTGGCAACTTTTAAGTCTGCTTCAGAAATAATTGTATTACTTTACAGATGATCCATAGGGTCTTCTCTTCTTGGTTTTTCAATAAATTGTATATATGTCTTAATATTACACTATGGAATGAGGTTCGTGACATTGTACAGGAGACAGGGATCAAGACCACCCCATGGAAAAGAAATGCAAAAAAGCAAAATGGCTGTCTGGGGAGGCCTTACAAATAGCTGTGAAAAGAAGAGAGGCGAAAAACAAAGGAGAAAAGGAAACATATAAGCCTCTGAATGCAGAGTTCCAGAGAATAGCAAGAAGAGATAAGAAAGCCTTCTTCAGCGATCAATGCAAAGAAATCGAGGGAAATAACAGAATGGGAAAGACTAGAGATCTCTTCAAGAAAATTAGAGATACCAAGGGAACATTTCATGCACAGATGGGCTTGATAAGGGACAGAAATGGTATGGACCTAACAGAAGCAGAAGATATTAAGAAGATGTGGCAAGAATACACAGAACTGTACAAAAAAGATCTTTACGACCCAGATATTCACGATGGTGTGATCACTCATCTAGAGCCAGACATCCTGGAATGTGAAGTCAAGGGGGCCTTAGAAAGCATCACTACGAACAAAGCTAGTGGAGGTGATGGCATTCCAGTTGAGCTGTTTCAAATCCTGAAAGATGATGCTGTGAAAGTGCTGCACTCAATACGCCAGCAAATTTGGAAAACTCAGCAGTGGCCACAGGACTGGAAAAGGTCAGTTTTCATTCCAATTCCAAAGAAAGGCAATGCCAAAGAATGCTCCAACTACCACACAATTGCACTCATCTCACATGCTAGTAAAGTAATACTCAAAATTCTCCAAGCCAGGCTTCAGCAATACGTGAACCGTGAACTCCCTGATGTTCAAGCTGGTTTTAGAAAAGGCAGAGGAACCAGAGATCAAATTGCCAACATCCACTGGATCATGGAAAAAGCAAGAGTTCCAGAAAACATCTATTTCTGCCTTATTGACTATGCCAAAGCCTTTGACTGTGTGGATCACAATAAACTGTGGAAAATTCTGAAAGAGATGTGAAT